>LPNX011154545.1:124425-266260 GCA_001517045.1 Pseudotsuga menziesii | reverse complement strand
TATATATATATATATATATATCCATTTCAATTGGTATTAGAGTTTGATTCCTTGACATCTTCATTTGCATCTCCATTCTACTAGCATATCCATTTCCAATCACTCCCATAACTCTTTATTGCACCCACTTCGACACTCTCCCTCACTCACATCAACACTTGTGCACCCCTCTCTTCAACCCTCCCATCACTCCACATGCCTTCAATTCATCACTTGACTTTCATCTCCTGCACCACTCGTCCCACTCCCCTCATCCCTCATACCCAATGATCCTCACACACCCTCACTAGCCCCTTTTCATACTTCTACGCACTCATCTCCCTTTCCTTCCCACTCATCAACATTATTTGTTGCGCCCATAGTCACTCAGATCGACATGCACCTCAATCTTGCTAGCACTCCCTCACATGCACATCCCTCACTGCACTAACTCCTACGTATACACCTCCATATCCCTATCTTGCACATTCTCTAGATTATAATGAAACAATGGATACTTCTGAGTCCTACTCCTCAAGTGAGATAAAGGAAGAAGAAGCGGTTATTGCCTCTACATTCTCAAGTGAGATGGAGCGGGAAGAAACACTAAAAAATAATGGCGATATCAATTAAGAGGGTGAAAAAGAAAGCGAAAAAAGACAACCAATAAATTGGACAAGAACCAAATCAGGGAAAAATGATTGATGAAGAAGAGGTCAATGATAATGGTAAAGACATCACGAAAAAAACAAGTGATTACAACATTAAAAATGATTGCAAGGCAGATCATCTAAATCCTCATTGTGATACAGGGCAATTCAATAACGCTACTACACCCAAGACAAAAGATAACCATATTGATTGCCTCCCTATATCCCTCCTCACCAGAGGATCACCATGATACTCAAGATAGAAGAAAAAAGAAAATCATATCAAACAACTTTTTATATTCCCCCTCACCAAAGGATCATGCCATTGGATACAAGTTTCTTACAAGGAACATAATTGAGTTTCATAAAGGGTCCAAGCATTTCTAATTTTATGGACATAAATGCTTCTAATATCCTTTTTTCCCTAAAGTTTACTACCTAGACTACGGGGTCAGCAGTGTTCAGGCACCTCAACATACAAAGATAACTTTTTGGGTTTTTGGATTTACAATATAAGAATCAGATATAGCAAGAACCATACACAGAGATACAATGATCTGATAACATTAGGTACAAATATGTATAAGGAATCAAATTTGTAGTACGAATGATGACACAGTTTTAAGCAATTGAAACAAGGTTTTATGAATATATAAACAAGTAATAAACAAACAGTTTATTATTGTAAAATATATAAAAATACAGACATTTGGAATAACATCCCAAATCTCATGCAAACATAAACATTCACAAGTAAATATCACATCTATATAGAAGACATCTACATAAGTGCAATATAAACCAGGGTTCAAATAGAACCAATGAATATAAACATAATATAATTCCAAAACCTAACTCCAGATAGAGATTAATCATTCATAAAACAAAAAGATATTACACATAAAGTATTGTAGGTTTGCATAAGTTCCAGTCTCTCGACTCCCATCTGTCTCCCCTAATTATCATAATGCTTTACAATTTATAAGAACATTTAATCCTAGAAAAATTCTTTCTGAACTAACAAGTATTATTCCTAATCTAAATTGACTTCTAACTTTTTTTGAAATCTCCTAGGCACTCTAGCATTAGATTCTAACACTTGGCACCCACAATTACCCTGTCATCTATAAATATTTTGTGTGAAAAAATATTTGGAGCCTGTGGGAGTCCTCGTGGCATTAAGTGATGAACTCTCTGCCTGTCCTAATTTCTCTGCATCCTAAAACATCATTTCAGTCTCATCCTTTGCTAGAATCTTCAAAAATTGTTTCCCTACTAATGAGCTTGCTTTGGCTGATCAGCGTAAGTCCAACAAAGTTCTTTTCATTAACCACTCGGCCAAAGCTACTTTATGCCCAGTATATATCAGAACAGGGTTGTAAATTATCCCCTCCTATCCTCGTTACAAGATCCCAAAGCTTGAGTGTACCATCAATTAAAGCTGGGACAAAATTGGCTGAATCAAGAAACTTGACATTACTCACAATCTTGTTGTGGCTGACAATGCCTGGATTTGTAAAGTTCCATATGCCTTTGCAATATCTTTTTTTCCATTTCAATTGAAATTGGCAACAACTCATCAAGAACAGTCATGCGATTTGGTCTCACAATATAGGGGATCCTTCTAGAGTATGGACTACCTGTGTTCCAAGGTAAATATTTTGTCTACAATCATGATAAAGACCATTCAAGCATGGCCCATTAAAACATGGCCCATTAGGCGAACTTGGCAAGCTTCCAAAACCTTCATTTGCATATGAGAACTGTCTCAGAGCTCCATTTACTTGGAATGGGATGACACCATGACCTCACATCAAAAGAGTCGAAGAACTAGAGTTAACAAGTGGGGTTGATATAGGAAAAGGAGACATCATGCCGCTTCTATAATGTGAGAATCGTGGCTGCATTAATGGACTTCCTGATGGAGATACTGGCAAAGACATGTTCTTCTATAAATTGGAATGATCACTTAATATAACAATATTAAGTTCTAATCAACCCATGCTTTGCTCCTGAAAGCAGACTAATTAAACAAATGGCTTTGTCCTGGAGATGAGCCTTAGTAACGGGCTTAAAAAATAGACAAACACAATGCAAATCGCAATGCAAATTTCAACGCAGATCAACCAGATCTATTATGGTCAGGAATAATAAGGAAAATAAAAGATAGAACTGCAGGTGAAGGAACCACTTCAACAAATTTGGGCACAGAGTTTCATTGTGGATGACTACTAATTTCATAATTTCATGGTTCACAAAACCATATTCTCAGCTTCCAACTTGATTGATTGGAAAAGTACTGAAGAAAGATACCACTCTCTAAAGCTTGGGATAACAACAATCAACTTAAAGGCATTTTCGGGCCTCTTTGCAACTGTAATTGTCGCTGCAATTGCAACACCTGATGATATACCTACCAACAAACCTTCCTTTAATGCTAGCTTCTTAGCCATGTCAATAGCTTCATCTCTTGAAATTAGTATGACCTCATCAAGAATATTCACATCCAGATTTCTAGGTATAAAACCAGCACCAATTCCTTGAATTTTGTGAGGGCCTGGCTTGCCTCCAGACAAAAAAACACTCTCAATTGGATCCACACCATAGATATTGACCTCTGGTTTCTTTTCCTTCAAATAAAAACCTACACCAGTAACTGTACCCCCTGTTCCAATACTAGAAACAAATGCATCTATTTGGCCATAATAACTGGATCAAACTTCAAAACCTGATCTTTTATATGAGTATGCATGCACACATACTCCAAACTTGGCGAGCTGGCAGCATATATTAATAACCATATATAATGTTTTTTAAATGAAGACTTAATCATATATTGGAGCTTGGCTAAAGAAAATATATATGTAATGCATGAAATAAAAGGAAAACTATCACAAAACAAAGTTTTAAAGAAATTGTAATGACTCAAAAATTCGTAAAAATTTAAAATTTTTCATGTGACATAAAATGTCTAATGTCACCGCTAAAGTACCACTAACGGTTAGTAGATAATAAAACAGTTTGTAAGAGAAACAAATAGTTACTTCTTTATAAGATTTTGTATAATCTATAGGCTTCTCCTTGATAGCTGTGTTAGTACTGTTTTCGACTTAGCAGTTGTAATTCTTCCAGAAGTAGAAAAGAAACTTGTATTTTACTGATGCTAGATATACTATTGATTTATTTTGTCAAGTAGGGAAATTTTCTTATGTGTGATCGGGGCTTACTTAGCTTTAAGCTAACATAGTGGGACTGATGGTTCCTTACAGGTTTAACAGGTAAGCGTATGTTCCAGTAAAAATAATATTTATATTCAAGTCAAGAATATACTTCTCTAGCATGTTTATGATGCTAGACTTAGAATTTTTAAATGCAGCTTGTCTCCATACGAGGTAATGTTGATCTTAATTTTTGCTGTCAAAACTTTGTAATGACATTAAAACAAACTACATAAGCATGGGTTAAATTTCATGATTGATTACTATCAAAACATCTGAGTGATTAAGATTAAATTCTAAAGAATACTTGTATTCTTGCTTACAGTAATTGTGATCTAGTGTTTAAATAGGAAGAAACAAGTTCGTAGCTTAATGCTTAGTCCACTCAACAGTATTCGGTGTCTATCACAATTACCTTCATTATAGGGCTCTATAAACAACATCCTCTCCATGAATAACCAAATTACTTTTACTTTTATCTATTTACTCATTATTAGGATGCTAGAATTACACTGAGATTTCTTATAGGGTCTATGGACTGCATTTACTAACATTCCCAAATGCACACTGCATCAAAATAATTGGATCAAGAATCTCTTCCTAGCTGAAATAATTCTTCTTTATTACCTTTACATTCCTTCACTTTGAATTCTTATTACCTGTATCTTACACTTTCATTCCTAGGGTACCTTTTAGTTATAAACTATACCTTGTTACAAGTTTGTTTAATACACTTTCGAGATAAGTTTGTTGATTATCATACTATAAGAGATCTTATTTTTTCTTGGTCTTATTTAACCTTTTACTCCCCAATTCTAACCAGTTAAAAGGCTAATTTCTAGGAGTCATTGGATCTCCTTCTTATTATAGTTTAACATAAAAGTCAGTCTTTTAAACATGTTTTCAACTTACATGATTTATAAAAGCACTACCCCATTTTGACCCATAACCAAACCCTAATATAAAATTCCATATCTTATTCCTATAGTTGGTAAACGAAGCATCGAATAAATAATATAAAACATTATTAGCAATCATAGAATGCGCATTGTTTAAATGATTAAAGATTTTTTATTTGTAATGAATTCCATGCAGGCTCGAAGCTGCATTACTGACTATAGAAATGCCACCCATAATGAGGTAATAATTTTAAGGACACGTGGTGATGTTTTTTCCACGAGTGAGGTTGACTTATAAGGAAGCCCTAAACCTCTCTTTTCGTAATGCAACAATCTTTTCAATTGGTGCAGCCGAGCTGCGAGCCTGTGGCCGCCATGACTCATATTTGTATATTGCCTTTCGACAAAGCACTGTGATCTTGTCTTGGTGAAAACATAAGGTGGTTCTCAGTGTTTAATGACTACTATAGCATACTGTGAGTGTAGAAACTTGTTTTTCTTCAATGATTCGAGGACTGAGTTAGTTTTAAGACTGAAAAATAGTAGACAGAGCTTGTAAAAGAGTGCTCTTCATTCTGGTTGGAGTGTTGCTCGTTTACCTTCGGATTTGTGACTCAGGGTTTCAGTTGTAACCAGTGCATTAGAGTTGTCCGAGGCATTATTCTTCCATCTTCCATTGAGCTTCTCCAGCTGCTTGCGACCACAATTTCTCCAAACAATATATCAGGTAACTGCCAGTAAATATTTTTACTTTAGAATAATATAAAGTCATAATTACATTTTTAAATCTGTACTAAATATTGGTTTCTCTGCGTAGGTTCCTCTCACAGAATTTGGGGTTTAGCTGAAAGCACACCTCTCCTTTCACGGCCACACAACCCTGGTAAGCCTCGGTTGAACTGAGGGTTTTCTCCTGCATTGGCATTATGGTGGTTGAAAAGATGAGAATACTTGCTGCTAAATATGGACTCGGCCTGGTTTTTACTTGTTAGGTTGTTCTACGTGTTGTTGTTTTTTTGTAATGAAAACCCTAAAGCGTATTATGTGCAAGAACTTGAAGGTTATTGTAGCCATGACTTGGGGTTTACTTGACAAAGCCTTTACGGCTTGGAAGATGTAAAAAAAATTTGCTTTAACTTTTAAAACTCGTCTTTAAGTCATGATAATTATGTTTGACCTCTGCCTGGTTAATTAAGTTTTTAAGTGGATTTTAATGGTGAAGAAAAGACTGTTCACTCGGTCGAGACTTGTAAAACAGATATGGGGTTTGTACTTGTCATGAATGTAATAGTTACTGTTTCGTTTTACTGTTTTGTATAGTATATTTTTCTGAATAGGCCCAAGCCTCAGCCGATATTTATAAAACTCCATTATTCTTATTTTATTTTGTTTTTATCAAATTGTTATAGTGCTATTTTAATTGATATCATGTAATTTAAAATGATTTACAGTAAAATATGTTATTGGAAATTTTTACAGCGTTAATGAGTAAAATTAGTACTCTGTTTTCGCTTCGAAGGGTTACTATTTTTTAATAACCTACAGTTTTATAATAGGATGGATTTTACATGATTAGTTTCAGCTCTGTTTATCTATTTTACTTTCAGTAATTTTACAGCTATTAAATTTTATTTTAAAAGTAAGATTATGCAAGTCTATAAACAAAATAAAATCTATCTTTCGTAAACCCTAAGTAAAATTTCTTTAAGGTTTACAGTAAACTTTTATTTCCAGTATAGAATGCATAAATGTACTTAAAATAATTTATTTTAAGACCTAAGTAGTAATAGCTAGGTTAAAACCCTAAGTAAAACTTTGTTTTATTGTTCCTATGTTTACTTATTTAACTTTATCTATTATGTTTAGAATAAATATTAAGACTAATAATATTTCTGTGATTAGTATGACTACTAATAATTTATATATATTCTGTTCTTTTTCTGTATTAGATAATATAGATACTTACAGTAGATAGAGCAATTACTGCTAATTTCTGTAATGAATCACATACAAATTATAAAAGCAATCATTTTCATTTTTTTTTATTCAGAGTTGATAAATAAATCATCACATCTACTTAATCAACCAGCTATACTAGAGTAATGCCTATACAAGGCGTGGAAAAATACAGTATGGTAATTTATTTCTAATTACTTTTCATTTAGCAAAAATACTACTGTTTTAAAACATAATCTACATATCCCTAATTTTATCAATACACAATGCTCTTTCTCTGCATAAACCATAAAAAAACAATAACATGCATATCTTTGAAAACTAGTAAACATTTGCTGAAAATAGTAAATAAATTATAAATAACCTGAACAAATGAAAACCCGTCAAATGATTGAGGTGACAACAACTTAAGGAGGTTGTTCCTCCCAACCAAATCCTGTAGAAAGATTAGTCTGCACTTCCTCAGGACCCCCGAGCCTGTTTCCTAGTCCTCCTGGTAGAGTACTGGGTGAAGGATGTATCCTTAAGACCTTTTGTCACCTGACTGGTCAAATTACAGCAGTAATCCAAACCTGCTCATAGCAGTAAGAACTTCATCCTAATAGCTGCATAAGTTCAATTCTCAGTAGTTAACCCCTCAAACTCACTTTAATAAGTCCCCTCCATCGAATTTGTCATGTGCACTTCATTCACACTGAATGATCACCATTCCAGAATGAGCAGCCTCAGCTGTCTTCAATGGGAAGTTTTATAAAAATGCCTAGGTCTTTTGGGTCATTTTTTATTTAATGAGCCGCCTACTCCAATTCCACTTTCTTGGGGAATCATGACCACAAATATAGGGAAGTTGCCACCTGCAACAATAGAAGTAGTTTGAGGATGTTGCCACTTGTCGGTATACTCTCCACCTAGTCTCCTCCACCAAGTGACCAGTTAACACTCTTTTAATAGCTTCCCTAAGCTATTGTCTCATCATTTATTTAGTTAATAATAAAATATTATGAAATACATTAATTATCCTTGACCCCACTTGGTCGCCAATTACAAAGTTAGCATAAAATATAACATAATGTTTCTCAATAACATTAAATTGTTTTGAAAATTGGGGCATGTGACAGAAAGATTAAAAAAATCAAGAACAAAAGAGATTCTAAGGTAAACAATCAACTATAGAAAAAGGCTAGAAAAACCTAAGACAAACACTAGCTCCAACTGGGGGATGGCATTTCCCTGTGATTTGCCAATAACTGAATACCAAGTGCCTTATCCATTGGGCTATGGAGTATTATACCAAAACTCTAAAACTTTCTCAAACTCTGAGCACACACATCTGAAATGACAAAATACAGGTGCAAGCCAACACACTGAAAATAATCTACATGCTCGTATGGTGAACTTATTCCTCTGCCTATTCCTACTTTTACCCATACAAACATCCCAATCAAGTGTAGTCATACTTCCAGTGAAGCCGTGATAGCATCCATCCCACTGTAACAACTTCTTGCAGGTCAATAAAAATCAAAGAAGATGTTAACACTCTATTTTTAACAGTTGATTCGAGGGCTTGACAGAGATTCGGTAAGGGTCCCAACCCCTCAAATCTCATGTGACCATCCTTCAATGAGGAAAGCAACAGGTGTGTTGTAGCATTGGGCACGATCCCTATTCAAGGGCTACAATTGATCGAAGGAGGATCAATGGTTCGGAACCACTTCGTGTAAGCAAACATGCACGATCGAATTTTATGTCCTAGAGGGCAAAACATGTTAAAGACCGATGGCTTTCAATGGTTGAGATGAAGTTCGAGGAAGATCTACGGCCTACAATAATTTCGCACTCCATACTTGTGTGGATAAAGCCACAATCTCAAATCGTGAAAGAGGTAGAGGTCGCAAAGATCAACGGCCACGATGAAAGAAGAGGACAGATCCACGGCTATTGTTCATTTCACCAGGCAAACTAGCACGGACGAATATTTGAGTTCTCTATTGCGAACAATGGCAGGGCCCACTCTAATCGATGGCTACAGAAAGGTTCGATCTCGATCGATAGCTCAGGATGTGTCACGATCCAAACTGCCCACAATGTTCAGAAGAGAAAGGTTGGTGGCAGGATGAACGGAATGTGGATGGTGGATATGGAATATTCTTTTGATCGGATGGCTAAGAAAGACTCCTGAGGTGCAAATCTCCCATCCAGTGTGGAAATGATACCAGAGGGGGCATTCACAAATGTAATCTACCTCATCGTAGATTGGTCGATTCCTCTAATTCCATTTGGGATATTCCTGAGGTGGAAGTCTTGTCCAGTGGCATAGCTTTTCTGGTTCACAGGTGTGGCGTGTTTTCACTTCAAGGGGAGCCATCCCTATGAGGTGTCTTTTGCATGAGCTGGCCTATGAAAGAGAGGAAGGTAGCCAGAAAATCCGCTACTCACACGAGGCAGAGCCTACACAACTTGGGATCATCCATTTCATGAAGTATGCAGCATGGATCTACTGTACTAGATGGCATCCACAACTGCTCCCCGCAGCAAACAGTAGGGCGCCATGGCCGATGAAGCCAAATGACTAGATCCCCAACAAGTAAAGGATTTCCCTACTCTTGTTTTTGCACATGTTGAGATCATATACACTCGATGAAAAAATGTGCAAGAATGTTGACTAGCCTGTGTGAATATCAATCCTAAAAGCTCTATAAGTACCGCCTTCAATTCAACTAGAGTGAACCAACATATCTCCGAAAGAAGCTGAGTTCTGCTCTTCCATGAAGTTGTAGAGGCCTAATAAAGTTTGACGATGAAGATTAAGTTGGAAAAGCTTGTCTGTCTGGGGGTGTTGATGGTTGGTGAGCAAATTCCATGCTCACTCGTCGCCTTGGTATTTGCATGCCAATGGTGACACCAGCCATCGGGGCCTAGACGTGATACCCACGTCTCCGACAATGCGAGACCTGGACACTTACTCCCTGTAGGTGTTTTTCTAGGAACCCCTGATACCATCACGCCCACCAAATCCTCCACAGAAAGGAACAGCCATTGGTCGTTCTCTGTGTAAATATTCATCTAGATGAGAGCATCAGGGGTTTAAAGCCCTAACAGCCCTGTTTGTGAAGTTCACTTTCCAAGGGTGATGGGACTGGTCTAGATATTCTACACCTTATTTCCTGCGGGAGAATTCACCTCACTAAAGGTGAGGAGTATAAGAATGATGAGCCACCCCGCAGGTCTATATCAGCCAGAAGCAATGCGACACTTATTCCAGATCCCACGTATAACAATGTTACTTGGCAGGGAAGGAGGTGGCAGATGTGACTAGACTAGATAAGGATGCCAAATACCTCTCTAGTGTGTGCCCATGCGGAAAGATGCATTTGAATGCAGTGGAAGCACACACCTCAAAGTATAGAAGCAGGCATCATACTCACCATCCGTCGTGGCGACTGAACGTGTCGAACTGTTAGCCAGGACGAATAAAGCCACTAGCACCATAATGTTTGTTTCTATTTGTAAAATGTGGCGATAGTCCACTCTTTGCACTATTAGCACTTGATGGTGACTTGTAACAACTTTTTATTTGGTAGTCTTAGCAATCGGATTGTATAAAAACACTCCCGATAGAGGGAGAAAGGAGTTGGTGAATTGGATTGGGAAACAGTCCTGGGCTGAGGCTCCCATTTGTAAAGCTTGATACCTGTGTATGAATAAATTGCAGTGGAATACTATCATTCACAGCAGAGATTCTTATGTTGTTGTTTCTCCCAATAAGTACTTTCTTTTATGTGTAAATGTGTTTCCTATTTCCACTCCATTTTGTTTATTGATTTTCATGTCTGCAACATAGGGTATAGTGGTTCGGAATTCATACTTGTTATGCTCCGACTGTTGTTTCAGGTATTAACAATGGTTGTTCTAAAGTTACATGGAATTCATCTCACCAATTCTCCATGCGATGGACTGTCCCTCCTTTTACTCTAAAAACGCCCGCTAAAATATCCTGATTGGGAAATCAGCAGTTATCTTGCCTTCGTTTGCTACCTTTCGTCATTCTTTCCATCTGTAATCATTTCTTGTGCAAGTTTCAACTCCATTTTCCCATGGTCCCTTATCCCCTGATAATCCCACCATGCACCTTCCTCAACATACTTTGCCCCATTCAGGATCCTAGCCCCCTGATTATGCTGATTGAAAATCCTATGCGGAGTAGACTCTGGTGACACACAAGATTGACAACCTTATGTGGAGGTACTCTAGAAACCAATGAGAGATCCCTCTCTGACTGCATAGGGCCAGAGGCAGAGCCTAAAGTGGTTCTATTGTTACTCAGAAGTAAGCCCTTCCACAACCTTTGGTTCAATTCTGGTGCTAACAAACTGGCGCTGTTGTCGAGGACCGAACTTGAAGATCCTCCCCAGGAAGAACGACAAAGAATTAGATCTGACTATTGATGGTGAACAATCAGTCAGACATCAAGTAGGTTGAGCACTTTTCACCTGGTGAATCCACTCTTGAAGGATTCAGACTTCAGGGACTCCGCTGGTGGTATGATCCAGAAAATATAATGACCGAGGAAGGCTAGTCGATCCTGCCTAGAAAATGGACCCCTCATAAAGCTCAAAAATGCACGGCGAAAGGTCTAAGCACTCGAGTCCATGTTTCTTCTAGGATGCCTTATCCTACCTTGTAAGTTTTCTCTTGTCTTTTCTGAAATTTATCAAAACAACTTTCTCTAGCCGGGCTCATTCTGAGCAGAGACATGGACATATTCCTGTATCTCATTCTTTACGAACCAAAATCATTGTGTCATCTTGTACATCTGATTTCGGCCTAGATTTTCATCTGGGGGCTCTCGATATCAGAGGACACCCCTGTGAAATTCATGAAACCTCTGGTGATAGTTTGGCTATCGTACATAACCTTGTCTCCCCCACTTCTCCAAGTCGATATAAACTGCTGCAATTACCTCTTGTTCTCCATGATTTTCCCTCAAAATATTACAATTAACTCCCCAAGTTCGACGGAGAATCTGAAAACTTGACTGCTAAGAAACATGTACAAGCCTTTGAGTATTTCTCTGATCTGTTCGAGATAGAACATGACGACGTCTGCATGTGTACGTTCTCTCTATCCTTGCAAGGGGATGCCAAAGTCTGGTTTAAACACTTGCAGCCTAAGTCCATCAACACTTGGGAAGAGCTTTCTTACACATTCTTGAGGTTTTGGGGAAGGAGTCGGCCATTGGAGCAGATGCTTTCAGAGTTTTATTCTTTGAGAAGACATGAAGGTGAGGCCATATCCAGTTTTACTAGAAGATTCGCAAGCTTTTATTATAACATGCCTAAGGAATTTCAACCTCTTGAGAATGCTACTAAGATCTATTATGCAGCTACCTTTCCTCCTGACCTGTCCTTGCTTCTTTTGGAGAGAAAATCGACCACCCTACAGCAGATGTTCGCTGATTGCTTGGAGGTTGAGGAAAACCTTAAGATGTCCAGGAAGCTGTCAGATCAGGACAATGGTGGTGAAATAATGGATGCATACAAATTGGTTGGGCCCTACAAGCAAAAGAAGGAAGCCTATAGCCCATCAAAGACCTCTCATGATATACAGAAAGATGTCGGTCTGAGGCTGAAATAAACAGTCCCGTGGGACTATTCTCTGAAGATGGCGACATGCCCTGCTCCTAGTCAACTAAAGATGATTTTGAGAAGGATCTTGGTGCACCTTTGTATGATGAATATGAAGAAGAGTACCTGCAGAATGAGCCGGCTGTTGAAACGACACCTTCTTATGGAAGAAGTCAAAGTGCAATGCAAAATTAGGATGTTGAAGTGAGAAAATATGATGAAGGAAATGGAGTTGATAGCTTACCCTTATACTATGCCTCTTTTGAATTGATAAGGCATATAATCAACGCCTCCAAGCAAAATCAGAAAGAAACGGGGGTGGTGTAGTCTAAAAACTTGTACAAAAATGGAGGCAGATGCAGCAGTTTACAAATAAACACTCTTTCCGATACTCCATTTTTAGGAACATTGCCTCACCCGGAAGAAGTATGCCTACTCGGTTCCAACGAAGAAGATGAGGACCTCCCTCTCGAAGCACATCAAACCTTCGCTGCATAAATTTTGGATGAAGAGAGGGATATTCTATTATAGAAAATTTCTGAGGATCCTCATCTGCAATCTCCCAAGTGTCAGCCTAACGACTCCTTAGAAGTGGGAAGCTATAGACAGTTTTCCCATGAGCAGGTGACAGAACATGTTGGAGGTTGCCATGAATTCTATGACCCCGTGGCCAAATACATGGAGGGTCCTGGGTGAAGGCAATGATTGGTCATGTCTCTGCCTTAAACATCAGTTTGTTTATCATTCCCTTCTCCCATTATCTATTTCATTTTTGTCCATCGAGCACCATGCAAGAACAAGAATATTAGGAAAGTTGCTTGATTGGCTTCACTAGAAGTCTGACTTCACTTAGTTGGACTTATGTACAAATTTATGTAGAGTAGGTAGGAGAAAATAAGCTCATATATTATTGAGCATTTCCTTCATTACTGTTTTCAGTTTGTTTCCATTTTCAGTTACCAGCACAGGTTTACAGTCGCCGGCGTGATTTGCAAGAGTGGCACGAATTTGCTAGAGCAATAACATGAAGCAGAATGGAGGTGTCCAAGAAAATTTGAAGGCATCCCAATGGATTCAGCACTTGGTATATGGGGGTTCTTTGCTACCTCGCTGGGAGGATAGCATCCCTCGTGGAGTCGATTGTTAACACTCTGTTTTTAACAGTTGATTCGAGGGCTTGACAGAGATTCGGTAAGGGTCCCAGCCCCTCGAATCTCATGTGACTATCCTTCAATGAGGAAAGCGGTAGGTGCGTTGTAGCATTGGGCATGATTGCTATTCAAGGGCTATGATTGATCGAAGGAGGATCAATGGTTCTAAACAGCTTCGCATGAGCAAACATGCACGATCGAAGTTTCTATCCCGGAGGGCGAAACATGTTAAAGAATGGCGACTTTTGACGGTTGAGATGAAGTCCGGGGTAGATCTACGGCCTGCAATAATTTCGTACTCCATACTTATGTGGATAAAGCTGCAATCTCAAATCACAAAAAGGGGTATAGGTCGCAAAGATCATCAGTCACAATGAAAGAAGAGGACAGATCCATGACTAGGGTTCATTTCGCAAGGAAAACTAGCACGAACGAATATTTGAGTTCTCAGTTGCAAAAAATGGCAAGGCCCACTCTAATCGACGGCTATAGAAAGGGTCGATCTCAATCAACGGCTCAAGACATGTCACGATCCAAACTGCCCACGGTGTTCAGAAGAGAAGGGTTGGCGGCAGGATGAACGAAACGTGGACGGCAGATATGGAAGATTCTTTTGATCAAACAACTAAGAAAGACTCCTGAGGTGCAGATCTCCCACCCAGTGTGGAAATGACAGCGAAGGGGGTGTTCACACATGTAATTTTCCTCGTCACAGATTGGCCAATTCCTTCGATTCCATTCGAGATATGCCTGAGGTGGAAGTCTTATTTAGTGGCATATTTTTTCCAATACGCGGGTGTGGCGCGTGTTCACTTCAAGGGGAGACATCCCTGTGAGGTGGCTTTTGCGTGAGTTAGCCTACGAAAGGGAGGAAGGTAGCCGGCAAATCCGCTACTCACATGACGTAGAGCCTACACAACGTGGGATCATCCATTTCATGAAGTATGCAGCATGGATCTACTGTACCAGATGGTGTCCACAACTGCTCCCCGCAGCAAACAGTAGAGCACAATGGCCGATGAAGCCAAATGACTAAATCCCTGGAAAGTAAAGGATCGCCCTGCTCACATTTTTACACATATTGAGATCAGATACACTTGATGATAGAATGTGCAAGAATGTTGACCAGCCTGTGTGAATATCAATCCTGAAAGATCTATAAATACTGCCTTCATTTCAACCAGAGTGAACCAACATATCTCTGAAAGAAGCTGAGTTCTACTCTTCCACGAAGTTGTAGAAGCCTAATAAAGTTTGACGATGAAGATTTGGTTCGAAAATCTTGTCCATCCAGGGGTGTTGATGGTTGGTGAGAAGGTTCCATGCTCACTTGTCGCCTTGGTATTTGCATGCCAATGGTGACACCAACCATCGGGGCCTAGACGTGATACCCGCGTCTCCAACAACGTGAGACCTGGACACTTACTCCCCGTAGGTGTTTTTCCATGAACCCCTGATACCATTGTGCCCCCTAAAGCCTCCACAGAAAGGAATAGCCATTGGTCGTTCTCTGTGTAAATATTCATCCAAATGAAAGCGTTAGGGGTTTAAAGCCCTAATAGCCATGTTTGTGAAGTCCACTTTCCAAGGTTGATGGGGCTGGTGTATATCTTCTACACCATAATTCCTGCGAGAGAATTCACCTCACTAAAGGTGAGGAGTATAAGAATGATGAGCCACCCTGCAGGTCTATATCAGCCAGAAGCAATGTGACACTTCTTCTAGAGCCCACGTATAACAATGCTACCTGGCGGGGAAGGAGGTGGCAGATGTGACTAGACTGGATAAGGATGTTGAATACCTTGCTAGTGTGTGCCCATGCAGAAAGTTGCATTTGAACGCGATGGAAGCACACACCTCAAAGTATAGAAGCAGGCATCATACTCATCATCCATCATGGCGGCCGAACGTGTCGAACTATTAGTCGGGCCGAATAAAGCCACTAGCGCCATAATGTTTGTTTCTATTTGTAAATCATGGCAATAGTCCACTCTTTGCACTGTTAGTGCCTGATGGTGACTTGTAACATATTTTTATTCGGTAGTCTTAGCAATAGGATTGTATAAAAATGCTCCCGATAGAGGGAGAAAGGAGTTGGTGAATTGGATTGGGAAACAATCCCGGGCTGAGGCTCCCATTTGTAAAGCTTGATACCTATGTATGAATAAATTGCAGTGGAATACTATCATTCACAGCAAAGATTCTTGTGTTGTTGTTTCTCCCAATAAGTACTTTCTTTTACGTGTAAATTTGTTTCCTGTTTCCACTCCATTTTGTTTATTGCTTTTCATGTCTGCAACATAGGGTATAGTGGTTCAGAATTCATACTTGTTATGCTCCAACTGTTGTTTCAGGCATTAACAATGGTTATTCTAAAGTTACATGGAATTCATCTCGTCGATGCTCCATGCGATGGACTGTCCCTCCTTGTCCTCTAAAAATGCCCGCTAAAATCTCCTAATTGGGAAATCAACAGCTATCTTGCCTCCGTTTGCTACCTTTCGTCATTCTTTCCATCTGTAATCATTTCTTGTGCAGGAAATCAAAGCTGAAGAACTTTGATCCAGCTCTGAAATATACTTACATCCCTGCTATTGTTATGTATCTGATCCATAATTACTGTCTTCCTACTCTTTCCCATGTAGCTCTTCAAAGTAAATTGAATCTTGCACCTTTCTAGAAGCACAGATTTTCTCCTCCACTCCTTGTGCATCTTCAAACAACTATCTTAAAGATGATGATTTCCTTTCTAACAGGAAAAGAACAAGATCTGAATGTTGAGCCATAACATAATATACCATGGAAGCAATCTTAGTGGACCTAATCTCCAAGGGCATACTATGATAAACACTGTAAAACCTTATGTTGAAGACAACCAAAGCTTCTTCCTCCCCTCTCTTCAAAGTGCAAAAATCAATGAGGTACTGATCAAGGGACTTGTTCTCACCCCAATATCTTGAAAAAGTATTATATAAATCATCCCATTAACCAATAGAACCAGCTTCTAGATTTTTATACCACAAAGCAACATCCCCTGCCAATGATTTGGAGAACAACCTCAAAACAACATCCTCATGTACCATTTCAAAATTATCAATGAAATTGTGAAAAACTTCCAAATGCTCTTCAGCTGAAACATGATCTTCTCCAGAAAACCAGGGAAGATATTCACAAAAATCAAGAGGATAAGGATTAAGGTGATATGGCAGCCTCAAAGGTTTAAACAACTTATTTCTAATTTAAGCTCGAAAAGTAGTAGTCTAAATGTGAGAATTAACAGGATGATGGAAAGGTTTATTTTTAATGGCATAATTTGCTGAGATGTGAGAAGGATTTGAATGATCAAGGTTACATGGCTGATTAAACTCAGAAAGGATTTGAATACAAAGCTCATCCTTATGAGCAGGCTGGGGTAAAGATATAGGATCAACATCAATAACATAAGAAGTCTGTGAATTTTCTTCTTTTAAAGCTGGATGTACAAAAGTAGGTTGATGGTTATCTGAATAAACAAAACACAAGATGATACTCTTAATGTGTGAAGGGATAAACAAAAATGACTTGATGAAGAAAAGCAGAAGTTCATAGAGGAAACAAGCAAGCTGATACCTGGTATTTCCACTTAGCCTTTTCATCTCTTTTTTATCAATGGGTCCCTTCCTCCAGTGGAGCCTTTTAATCATGGAGTCGCTCAGTGAAAGTATTGTAGTCTAAAGCATGTGACCAGCCCTTGTTCACCATCAAATACTGGATCTAATTGTTGTCAAACCAAGGAAGAGCTTGTGCTTCTTCCCCAGTATGGTCGCAAAAGATGTTTTCCCTAAAGTCTGCTACCTAGACTACGGGGTCAGTAGTGTTCAGGCACCTCAACATACAAAGATAACTTTTTGGGTTTTTGGATTTACAATATAAGAATCAGATATAGCAAGAACCATACACAGAGATACAATGATCTGATAGCATCAGGTACAAATATGTATAAGGAAGCAAATTTTTAGTACGAATGATGACACCGTTTTAAGCAACTGAAACAAGGTTTTATGAATATATATAAACAATTAATAAACAAACAGTTTATTATTGTAAAATATATAAAAATACAAACATTTGGAATAACATCCCAAATCTCATGCAAAGATAAACATTCACAAGTAAATATAGCATCTATATAGAAGACATCTACATAAGTGAAATATAAACCAGGTTTCAAACAGAACCAGTGAACATAAACATAATATAAGTCCAAAACCTAACTCCATATAGATATTAATCATTCATAAAACAAAAAGATCTTACACATAAAGTATTGTAGGTCTACATAAGTTCCAGTCTCTCGACTCCCATCTGTCTCCCCTAATTATCATAATGCTTTACAATTTATAAGAACATTTAATCCTAGAAAAATGCTTTTTGAACTAACAAGTATTATTCCTAATCTAAATTGACTTCTAACTTCTTTTGAAATCTCCTAGGCACTCTAGCATTAGATTCGAACACTTGGCACCCACAATTACCCTGTCATATTTTAATATTCTGTGTGAAAAAAGAGTTGGAGCCTGTGGGATTCCTCATGGCATTAAGTGATGAATTCTCTGCCTGTCTTGATTTCTCTACATCCTAAAACCTCATTTCAGTCTCATCCTTTGCTAGAATATTCAAAAATTGTTTCCCTGCTAATGAGCTTGGTTTGGCTGAGCGTAAGTCCAACAAAGTTATTTTCATTAACCACTCGACCAAAGCGACTTTATGCCCAGTATATATCAGAACAGGGTTGTAAATTTTCCCCTCCTATCCTCGTTACAAGATCCCAAAGCTTGAGTGTACCATCAATTAAAGTTGGGAAAAAATTGGTCGAATCAAGAAACTTGACATTACTCACAATCTTATTGTGGCTGACAACGCTTGGATTTGTGAAGTTCCATATGCCTCTGCAATTTCTTTTTTTCCATTTCAATTGAAATTGGCAACAACTCATCAAGAACAGTCATGCTATTTGGTATTGCAGTCTAGGGGATCCTTCTGGAGGATGGACTGCCTATGTTCCAAGGTAAATATTTTGTCTGCAATCATGATAAAGACCATTCAAACATGACACATTAAAACATGGCCCATTAGGTGATCTTGGCAAGCTTCCAAAACCTTCATCTACATATGAGGATTGTTTCAGAGCTCCATTTACTTGGAATGGTATGACACCATGACCCCACGTCAAAAGATTTGAAGAACTAGAGTTAACAAGTGGGGTTGATATAGGAAAAGGAGACATCATGTCGCTTCTATAATGTGAGAATCGTGGCTGCATTAATGGACTTCCTGATGGAGATACTGGCAAAGATATGTTCTTCTGTAAATTGGAATGCTCACTTAATATAACAATATTAAGTTCTAATCAACCCATCCTTTGCACCTGAAAGCAAACTAATTCAACAAATGCCTTTGTCCTGGAGATGAGCCTCAGTAATGGGCTTAAAACATAGACAAACACAATGCCAATCGCAGTGCAAATTTCAATGCGGATCAACCAGATCTATTATGGTTAGGAATAATAAGGAAAATAAAATATAAAGTTGTAGGTGAAGGAACCACTTCAATAAATTTGGGCACAAAGTTTCAGTGTGGATAATTTCACAATTTCATGGTTCACAAAACCATATTCTCATCTTCCAACTTGATTGACTTGAAAAGTACTGAAGAAAGATACCACTCTCTAAAGCTTGGGATAACAACAATCAACTTCCCGACATTTTCAGGCCTCTTTGCAACTATAATTGTCGCTACAATTGCAGCACCTGATGATATACCTACCGACAAACCTTCCTTTAATGCTAGCTGCTTAGCCATGTCAATAGCTTCATCTCTTGAAATCTGTATGGCCTCATCAAGAATATTCACATCCATATTGCCAAGTATAAAGCCAGCACCAATTCCTTGAATTTTGTGAGGGCCTGGCTTGCCTCCAGACAAAACAACACTCTCAATTGGCTCCACACCATAGATCTTGACCTCTGGTTTCTTTTCCTTCAGATAATGACCTACACTAGTAGTTGTACCTCATGTTCCAATACCAAAAACAAATGCATCTATTTGGCCATAATAACTGGATCAAACTTGAAAACCTGATATTTTATATGAGTATGCCTGCACACATACTCCAAACTTGGAGAGCTGGAAGCATATATTAATAACCATATATAATGTTTTTAAAATGAAGATTTAATCATCTATTGGATCTTGGCTAAAGAAAATATATATGTAATGCATGAAATAAAAGGAAAACTATCACAAAGTTTTAAAGAAAGATTAAAAAAATCAAGAACAAAAGAGAGTCTAAGGTAAACAATCAACTATAGAAAAAGGTTAGAAAAACCTAAGACAAACATCTCCCAGCGTGCAAAACAACCATACTCTACCATAATCAATTTGGACGTCACAGTCTGCACAACGGTAGAATCTATAAAAACACCTAGTGATAATCCGAAGCAAAAGCGAACCAAAATCCATGTCAGGATCCTAAGTCGAATCCAAGACCATTATAAGGAATATGATAGTGATGACAAAGGAACAAAAGATGTAGAGGACAAAAATAAAGTCTAGAGCGTGGAAGATCAAGATGAATTTGAATAAGAGTTTGTTGAGAATAACAATAATGAAAACAAAGATGCAGATGCACCAGACAGGGATGAACATGATATCGATAATGATTGTAAAAAAATATTGATCCCAAAGATAAAAATGATGAAGCACAAATATTAATGAATATGAAGACGATGCTAATAACAATTATAATGATGTTGTAGAAAAGTATAACGGTGAAAATAAAGGCAATGCAAATAATCCTAATCACGATGATAATGAAGATGAAAATCCAAAATAAAATAATGATGAAAATAAAAGCAACAAAATAATTTTGATGACGATGAAGTCAAAGATTTTAAATTAAAAGATAAGATTAAGAAACAAAAATACATGTTGCAAACCAAGATTTTGCTTCTTCAAGCAATGTCAAATTGTCCTCCTTGCCATGTGTCCATATTCAAAATTATTCCAAAATGTGGTCACCAATGTGAGTCCAATTACTCTGAGATGTGTCATATTTGCAAGCATCCATAGGATCGTCATATGCATAATATTTGCACATAATGCATGGAGAAATATGAATGGAAACGTGAACAATCATTTCAAGAACTATTGACTCATGTTACTATTATTCGAGATAAAAATATTGAACAAAGTTCGTTGTCCAGAGTATTTCATCAAGTTTAGTAACCTCTTTGTAGTCACAATGAACCAAGAAAATTCAAAGTTTAAGTCAAGAATTATTCTTTTACCCAAGATGCGAGGACAAATCTTTCCAGGGAGGGATGACATGTAATGCACCTAATTGTGTATTACAATTTTTATACATATTAATTTATTTATTAGTAGTTAATAGGTTAATTAATTATTAAGTATTAATTATTACATGGCATGCATATTGATAAATAGACATGTCACTTCTTGATTGGACATATTTAACATTGGCCCATTACCATTGTAATCATAATCAAATTATATATATATATATATATGAAAGACCATCCCTTTCACTTACTAATTGCTATTCCTTTCATGATACAAAATCCCTAGGGAATCAAGGTTGTGACTTTGCCACTCTTGGAAAATAGGAATGTTGTCAGTACAAGTTAGGGGAGCATGCTTTGGATTTGATTCATCTCCTTTCAAATATTTTCTATCAATGTCATAAATGGGGTTTCCATCACAACATATGAGGAAACACTTGCTTTACTGGTTAGTGATGATGAACTCATCAATGTCATGTGACTCAAGGTATTCTTCCTTGGTACAAGATGTAGTAAGACATTATGTCTCATTTTCTTGAAACTCACAAGCATCTTTATAATCTACTTGGCTTTCATTGTAGATCAAATAATAAAAAAATGGGTGGTCTACTTTTGGGATTAAAGACTTCATCATTCTTAATTTCCTTAATAATCTCACGTGGTTTATGGTTGTTTTTCAAAACTATAGAGAAATGATGCAATTAAACCATTATATTTTTTAATCATAAGATAAACCACAGTATTAGATGGTCCATCAGATAAATAACATGAGAAATGAAAAATTTCCATTACTAGCGCTATCATTTAATTCACAGTTAATGTTACATACCATATCGATATCTTTAGGAGGAAATATAACAACATATTATTTGGCATTCTATTGAAGTCATTGAACACAATTAACTTCACTAATATCCCAATCATGTATTAGAGTACCTTGAGAACCAACAACAACAATCATTTTCTCTAAATGCTTCATTTTAGCATAAAGAAAAGTGTACATTTCTCCACATAATTCTTCATCACATTCCCTTTCACTATATTATTCTTTCATGATGATTATTTTAAAGAGGGAGTGGGTGTATCAACTCTAGAACCATATTCATAATACTCCTCTCCATTAACATCCACCCAAAATTCCCTAAGGTTGTTAGAAAATCAACAAACTCCCTAACATTATCTTCGAAAGCTATAAAAAATGTGTAATAAAACATATTCATTGGAGATATCAAAGATTCCAACAAACATAACATAATATCAAAGATGTAACTTGATTAAATTACCAAAGGAATGAACTTGGAAAGAAGATTGCTCCATTTATATTAATTAGGGAGTGGATTTTGATACCCCGTATCCCCAAAAATCCCAAGGAAACATACATTGCACGGAAGAGATATTGGAATGACACCATATTTCCAAAATGAATTATCTTCAAGTGGAATTTCTCAAAGGATTTTAAATCTCTCATTATTTGTTGTATAATGTCCCATGCCATGTATCAAGTGCATTAATAATATTATTTCACAAAGATGTTGGAGAACCTCTTAACCTTGAACTATCAAACATAAAAGAAAAATCGCAGAAGGGAACACTATCCAAGACAAAAGCTGGTCTATAAAGACACCATTACAAGACGTAAGCACATCATGTTATGATCAGAACATTACAATGCATAATGAGTACGCAAGATAGTTCAACAAATTATTTCTCTATCTATCTCTCTGCCTTTCTCCATGTCCAAATTGCATGTTTAAATACGAAATTGGATTGGTTTTGGGATTTGCAAGTGTCACATCCAATTGGGTATGCAATCAAATTATTTTCCCAAATTATACTTCATGATCAATCCCAATATCGAAGACAGTAGTCTTGCTTCCAATCATGAACCGAAAATCCTAGAAATTATCTCTGTAAAAAAATCGAATCCGCAATCGTAACTTCTATATTCATTCTTGGTCGTTGATCTTGATCCGTCGTTGGTTATGCAGGACCATTGATTTACACCATGCAAATCCTAACTATGTCGATCTACATTGTGATGATCTAACTGTGCCAATGCCTATTTTCAGATCCCAAATTTGGAAATCTAAAGTTGAAACTGTCAAACATATTCCCACAATGGACTTCCCAATTCCTAACTCCTAACTATTTCAATCTCAACGTCAAACTCGAAGGTCATCACAGGCATGTTAATTCTTGTATAATCCATTTCGACTCCCGATTCCGAACTGTTTTCATTTGGAATTTAGAAATAGATATTGTTACTTCCAACTCGACTACCAACTATGCAATAGTCTTGCCATAGTTGAGAGATAATTGGTCCATACATCGAAACTTCAAAACATGATATATTTCACGTTTGAAGTATGTTTTTGACAAAATGGGTATCAATGGAAATATATCAGTGAGATCTATACAACTATGTGCTTTTGATCAACATTTGAATATTTTATTCTTAGTCTATTGGGAGATACACCTAGGTCAAACCTCCCAACTGGAAAATTTTGGACCTCCAAAAGTCTGAAATTATTCAATAAACAGGTGAGGCTAAAACACCCTCGCCTTACCTGTCTCCATTCATTGTGGCTTGCTGATGCATCCCTTTAAAACCCACATGAAGATACTCCACATCTTGTCTTCGTGAAGTTCTTACCATCCTATCAAGAATGATGTCTTCCTGCGGCTCATCAAGATACTCAGGTGCAAAGTCATCAATAGGAGGAACATGAACATTCTCCTCTCAATCCGCGATCATTGGAGGCTCATACAATTTCAAATTTTCTAGATTCACAACAAAATACATCCGCATGTATGGAGGTAAATTTAACTGGAAAACATTATCACCAACTTTATCCAAGATTGTGAAGGGTCCATACTTGAGTGCTTTCAGCTTTTTACCTTCACCTTGAAGTCGGTCTCTGCTGACATGAAGCCAAACTTTATCACCAACTTGGAAATTATGATTTATATGATGCTTGTCATGTATTGTCTTGTATTTGGATTGGATTTTCTCCAACTGTTCTTGTACTGCATGGTGTACCAATTGAATCTACTGGATGAACTTCAAAGTTTGATCTACATCAACTTATCTATATTCCACGTAATAGTTTCCATATACAAATTATAAAGGGGAATTTGGTAAATACCCAAAAATGTATCAAATTGATACTTTTGAGTAGAAGAGTGAATGGAACGGTTGTAGGCATGTTGTACAAAATGCAAATGCTCATTCCAAATATTACGATGCTTAGCACAATATCCTTGGAGTAACCATACCACAATGCGACTAATTACTTTAGTCTGACCATTGGTATGTGGATGGAAAGCAATGCTCTTTTCAACTTGGTGTCCATAATTTCCCACAAATCTGACCAAAAATTACCGAGAAATTAGGAATACCGATCAAATACAATGGAAGTGGGTCACCCAAAATGAACCAAAACATTTTGAAAGAACAATTGAGCAGTCAAATCTGTTGTGACCTGCTTTTTACAAGGAATTAAAATGCACATTTTACTAAACCTATCCACAACCACATACAAGTAATTATGACCTTTCCTAGACATAGGAAACCCCCCCCCATAAAATCCATATACACACTTTCCCATGGACGAGAAGGTACATGGAGTGGGGTGTACAAGCCCAATTTTCTATTACTTATCTTACCGGTAGCACACATAACATATCCATTTACATATTTGGATACAATTTCATCCATCCAAGGTCAATAACAATACCTATGAAGCTGAGCTATTGTCTTTCCTACACCAAAATGACTAGATATAAGAGAGGTATGGGTTTCTCTGATTACCTGCACTCTTTCACTTTGTGGAATACAAATATTGCCAAGATGATACAATAACTTATCATTAACATGATAGTTCAATTCTTCATTTTGTGTGCCATTAATTAAGTATTCATACAAATATTTGAATTCTTCATCCTTT
This sequence comes from Pseudotsuga menziesii, assembly GCA_001517045.1. Lineage (NCBI taxonomy): Eukaryota > Viridiplantae > Streptophyta > Pinopsida > Pinales > Pinaceae > Pseudotsuga > Pseudotsuga menziesii. Next base: position 241,496 of record LPNX011154545.1, on the reverse strand, counting down.
GTGTATTGTTCAATGTAACTGTCATGAACCAATGGACTATTTTGCAAAATAATCAATGCATTTATTGGAGGTCTTGGTAACATGTCTGCAACTTTATTCTGAATTCCCTTTTTATACTTAATGACTAAGTTAAATTGCGGTAGAAATCCCATCCATCTAAAATGTCATGATTGTTGTAGATTAGATTGAGATTGAAGTTATTGTAAGGGTTTATGATCACTATGTATGATTGTTTCTTTACCCATTAAATAATGTTTCCAGTTCTTCACACTTTGTACTAATGCATGCAACTCTTTGTCATATGTGGGATAGTTAGCTACTTCTTTAGAGAATGTTTTAGAGTAATAGCATATAGGTTTCTTATGTTGTATTAAGAATGCCCCCATGGCATATCTACTAGCATTAGTCTCAATATAGAATGGATGCTACAAATATGCCAATGCAAATACTAGTGATGCACTGATTTTTTCTTTTATAGTGTTGAAGGCTTGCTCCTATTTTCCTTCCCACTTAAAAACCTATTTCACACTTATCAAAGCATGTAAAGGAGAAGCAATAAATGAGAAGTTAGCAGTAAAATTCCCCTAGTATTGGGATGCTACCAAGAAGCTTCTAACTTCGGTTACATTAGTTGGATTGGGGCAATTTTGAATGAGCTCAACCTTAGAGGGATATATTCTTAGTTCACCTCCCCCTGCAATGTAACCAAAATAAACCAAATATGTTCTCATGAACTCACATTTGGCCAGCTTTAAATAGGATTTCTCCCTTTCTAAGACATATAAGACATATATTGCATGTTTGACTATTTCGCTATAATATGAACCTCTTTATCAACTATGTTTAAGCTATCAAGCAGTTGACCTATGGTAGCACATTATTTTTTTGACCTGTCTTACATGATATTGTAGAGAGACATCATCTTCCCAAGCTTTAGTGAATATCAAAATATCATCTAAGTAGACTATTACAAATTTATCAATGAATGGCCTAAGTACATCATTCATAATCCTAACAAATGTAGCGTGAGAATTACAAATCCCAAAGGGCATAACTATCCATAACCCTATTTACTTTTAAAAGCAGTTTTCTAAATATCATTTTTTCATGAATTTTAATTTGATGATAACCACTTCACAAGTATAACTTATTGAAATAAATGACATTTTTCAACTAATCCACAAGATCATCAATACGAGGACGAGGATATTGATTCTTTATCATGATTTTGTTCAACGCTCTATAATTCACACACATAGATCATGTGCCATCTTTCATTGGAACAAGTACGATGGGTGATCTGCATGGTGAAGAGTTGGGAAGGCTGAACCCCTTCTCAACCAATTATTGTACTTATTTTTTAACCTCTTCGTTCTCAATTAATGATAACCTATTTAAACCAAGGTTAGGTAATGGAGTGTCTTTTAGCAATTGGATCTCATGTTGAAATTCCCTCTGAGGAGGTAATCCCTGTGATTCTTGAAACATCTCTTCAAAATCAGAAACAACATTAATCAAATCATTTTTATGCAAGGGATCACATCCCTCAAAATCATTATTACAATCACTTTATTTGGGTTTAACAATCGTGAGAACGAAATTCTTGTTGGCATTTACGATCCTCTTCAACTGTCCTATAGAGACATGTGACATATTTCTCTTTATAGGATGGGCTCTTACTATGTATTCTGCTCCATCTTTAAATAAATGGTATTTGTTTTCTTCCCTGTAAAAGATTGATTTCATGTCATAAAGACAAGGACTTCCTAATACAATACCACATGTATGTAGTGGAACCACATCCAAATCAACTTCATCCACAAATTTAGAAGTTATAGCAAACTCGAGTCTGCATTGTTGGGTAACTTGAAGTCGTGCACTCTCACAAACCCATCCAAGTGGATATGGTTTGGCATGGGGCTTAGTTTCCAAACCAAGATTTTTAACAATTTCCTCTGAAATCAAGTTAGCTTGTGATCTACTATCAAATAAATTATCAACTTTGGTATCCTTAGAAATCACCATGATGTGAAATAGTTCTCTCCTTTTATTTTCATTAATAACAAGTTCAAGCTTTTACAACACAATCAGAAGAAGATTTATCTTGGAAACCCATAGCTTCTATTTTTTCCTCATCTCTAGAATCTAATCCCAAATCATGTTGGACGGTGGCAGTAGTCTTCTTCTCTTCCTGCTTGTTCCAAAAGTTTTATGGCTTGACTTCTAAGTGAAGTTTCCACCATTTGGATGTGTCATGACCCTTTTTCTGATAATGTGTGAATGTAGGTTTATCACCTCCTTTCTTCATGGTATCTATTTTCTTTTCTTTTTCCTTTACCTTTAAACTTGTTTCCACATGACTTGAAAGGTTTCTTGGAAACATTATCAACATTGTTCTTCCTATTAGACTCAATATGGGTGGCTTGGACACGCACTTCATCCAAATTGTTAGGATTAAACATCACGATTGTATGTTTTAAGTAAATATGCAATCCACCTATGTATTTTAGAAGTGTTTCCTAAGTATAGAGTGGAATACCCAACACTAAATCCCTCTTTCTAAACTCTTGTGTATAGTATTGAACACTTTTCTCCTCACCTTGTCTGTAATTCTTCCACTCCATCATAGCTTTTTGTTTATATCCCAATGAATATAACAATTTTTTCAATGCTGAAATAAACTCATACCAAGAGGAAATAATCTTACCTTTAATAAGCAGGTCCTCTTGAGTTTTTCTCTCCCACCAAACAAGAGCAGTGCCTCCAAGTCGAAGTGAGGCCAACTGGATTTTAGCTTCCTCTCCTTTTAACTTTTGGATTCTGCAGTAAATCTCTATTTTGATAACCCAATCATATAGTTTTTCAGCATTAACCTCTCCATTAAACATGGGTAAATTATACTTTTTATCAAGCTTTAATAATGGCATATCCAGATCATATTTATGAGAAATTTTTTTATATGCATCGTATGAAGTACTAGAAGAAATAGCACAAGAATAAGATGATGAAAAATATGGTGGACTTTTAGGAGGTTCTCCTCCTTTACCTTTACCCGTTGAAGTACTACTCGCTTCTCTCACCTACTTCTTTATATTATTTTCCAATCTCCTTTGGTAATAAACAAATAAATTTTCTACCTTGTATTCCATCTTATAGAAAGCTTTGTTGAAGTCCTTCTCATCATCTGCTCCATAGTTCTCATCGGCCATTTCCTTCTTTGATTTACTTGTCTGATTCCAAGACTGACAGGCTCAATTTCTCCTTCACCTGCCTTAAGCTTGGATCTAGTAAGGATTCACACACTCACAATTTCTTGGGTTAACCTCTCTCTGATACCAACTTGATGTGAATATTATAGGATCATATTAACCATGAATTTTTGTGTGAATGATTTTTAAATAGTAAACTCTTCAAGGAAGATTTTAAAATGGAAATTCTTCAAAACAAAATGCGAGAATAAAATTAACACAATTGCAAACCATCAATTGAATACTGCAACTTGATAATAGAGTTCAACACTAAAGGCCTATGTCTCTGGGTCTTGGCTTCCAATGGGACTATTTTAATTATTTGCTTCAAATGTTGCAAACTTACAGAGAACTCTCATGGATTATGTCTAGTACTTACAAATTACACCAATGCTTAATTATCCTTGTATAGGGTCCTCCCTTGACACGTTGTATGAGAGCTTGTCTCCTACGCTAGACAAACAACCTCATAATCGTTCAACAAATTCAAACACTATAAATGAATACAGTGATCAATCTTCTCGTTGTCTCTTCGAACTTCTTCAACTTGAACATTCTCTATTAACTCGATTTCTTAATAGATTCTTTCTCTATCTGTCTCTCTACTACTCTCTCCTCCTTTCTCCACATCTAAATTGCATGTTTAAATATAAAATTAGATTGGTTTCAAGATCCGTAGCTGCCACGTCCAATTGGGTATGCAATCATATTCTTTGCCCAATTTATCCTTCACAATCAATCCCAAGATAGAAGGCAATAGGATTGGTTCCAATAATGAACCATAAATCCCATAAATTATCTATGTCAGAAAAACCAAATCCGCAGTCGTAACTTCCAGATTCATTCTTGGTTGTTGATCTTGATCCTTCATTGGTTATACGAGACTATTGATTTACACTATGTTGATACCAACTGTTCTGATCCAACTATGCTAATGTCGATGTTTCAATCCCGAATTTGGAAACCAAAAATAAAAAACTGTCAAACCAATTCCCACAATGTGCATCCCAACTCTTGACTCTCGACTACTCCGATCCCGACATCGAAATTCGGAGGTCATCACGGGCATATTAATTCCTACGTAATCCATTCCAACTCTCGATTGTCAACTTCTCTTATTCGAAAGTTGGAAATAGACCTTGTTACCTCCAATTCGGCTACCAACTATGCAATGGTCATGCCACATGTCGAGAGATAAATGGTCCATATATCAAAACTTCAAAACGTGATATCTTTCATGTTCAAAGTTTGTTTTTGACAAAATGGGTATCAGTGGAAAGCTCTTGGAGAGATCTATACAAATGTGTGATTCCAATCAACATTTGAATATTCTAATTCTTGGTCTATTGGTGTATCCACCTTGATCAACCAAGTAGTGATCCATCCATACTGAATCTTCTCTCTTGCAGGTTTCTTCAAAATTATGAAGCATCTATATGAAGAATGGGTATGCTTTCCACAATGCTTGCAAGGATGAAGATAAAAAAATTGATCTTTCATGTGGCCAACTCGACCACAATGTTGGAATTTCTAACTTTGAACTGATGAAGGTGAAAGTTCTTTTAAGAACCCAACACTCAAAAATTGGATTGGCTTGGACAAATCAAGAATGTGAACGATCACTTCCTTGTTCTATCCAAGACTGGTTATGTTCTTGTTGTGTACACTTTCTTCCCAAGGTTTGATGATGGGATTGAGAAGTGCAATTAGAACCTATATATGCATAACTTCATCTTCATTTTCTTTTTATTTTGATTGGGGACAATGATTTTCTTATGTGCTTATGAAGTGGTGTCATTATGTGCAGGATGTTGAATGGAATCATTGATTTGAACACATGTAGGTTGTTGATGTGAATCACGGAAAAGAGGATTGTTCAGAATGTTTCTTCCTTTGGCGTAGCTCATCATTTGGAGCTATGATTCAAGCAAAATAAACTCCATAGTGTCTTGCAATTCTTGTACACAATAGTGAATGTGAGTGAGAGTATTCTTGTTGACCATCACAATGTTGTCGACATAAGAGAGAAGTAGGGTGTTTAGTAACTCTACCAAAATATTGATTCTAGCCATTAAAAACATGTGACTGAATTCTCACCCAAATAGTCATGCAATTATTTCAAATCTACCCTTTTACAACCACTCAACAAACTCAAACTCGGAAAAAAAGAAAGGGTGTCGGTTTCTACCAAGAATGCACCCAAGTACAATTCGGAAAATAACTACAAGTACAAATGAACGATTGTTTGTAGAGTTTGAAGGAATTCTAATTGCAAATACAAGTTCTTTGATGATTGTTACTTAGGTGTGGTGTCATCTTCATGCAATTTTTTGTCCACCAATGTATTTTATAGCATTTTCCACTAGATAGTTTTGCAATACAACTTCTTTTCTCCGCAATACAAGTTGTTAATGTTTTATTTTTTTTAGAAAAATACAAGTGCCTTGAAAAATGGCCCAAGTTTGTTTTCACCAGTGAATACAATGCTTGTCTTGAGAGGCTTGGTGTAATTATTGGATCCTAAGTCAAGAAGATTGAATATAAGCACATGTTGAAAATGGTTTCTTTCTTTTCAATATTGTTTTTCCTTGAACAACTAATGGTGGATGAAGGGAACTCAACATAAGTCTCTCGGTTGGAAATATTCCTTATGCCCACTCAATGAATATGCAGTGCCACACAACAAACCTTTGAAAATGGTACCTCCTCTTGGAAAACCAAATGCAAATCTTTCATGGAAGAAATAGCAAAGAACAATTAGAGAATATGGAAAACCAACGGGAGCAACAAATGCAGGCAAGAAGCTACAACATATTTGTCACTCCAATAATGCTCTTCTTAACATTTTCAAGAAAGTGACAATAAATTTGTGAAGGTAGATTGGTCTCCATCTCAAGTTGTAGGCAAGAAGCTACAACATATTTATCACTCCAATGATCCTCTTCTTAACATTTTCAAGAAAGCGACAATAAATTTGTGGAGGTAGATCAGTATCCATCGCAAGTCACAATTGATGTTGAAAGCATTGCACCATAAATGATAGATGATATCCTTGTTAATGTAATGTCAAACTTTCGACTTGGGTGTGCAACATTTCTTCTTGTAGGTCAATGCTTGACCTGACAACAATTTTGAGTAGATGTGTTCAACAACAACAAATTCACTTTAAACTCATAAACAACACAGTTAAGAGACACACCTTGGAGTTATAGTCACACGTAAATTGTAGAACGTCGATGTAAATTTGAAGAGAGAGCGTCCACAACAATATCAACCTCACAGTCACATTCAACACAACTATTGTACACATAGTTCCATGCTAATGTATTATGACCACAATAATAACTTAAGAAGAAGAAGCTCGTCTCAGCTCCAACTCTATGCAGTAGTGTCACCAAGGAGAGAAATCCACACTCTTTCACAATATCGATCCAATTTTAGCTTGAAGTGCCCATTTGTGGGCTCAAACATCTATTGTTCTCAACTGCATGCACCGACTTCACCACAACAATATATCTTCTCTTGATGTAGAGTGAAAGATCATTTACACAACTCTACACCAGTAGTCAATGCTCCAACGATGAGTATAAATCCAATGATGGAAGCTCCAACTATACACCACAGTCGTGGATTGAATGGAGAATGCACTTCATCACCAATCACCTAAGAGATATTGTTGATGAAATTTGTCAAATTTTATCCAATCACCTAAGATATATCACTATTCACAGTCATGTGAGTTCCCTTGTGGTCACATGAACCGATAACCATAATGAGCATTGAGCTTATATCTTTGTAACGCTTCCAAAGAAATTATAGTGATATGTAGAGATACATAAAAAAATGATGCAAAAAGATGTGAAAAGATCAAGCCAAATGAGAGGAGGTCATAAAATATAGATATAATGTTGATATTTTCTCTACGTAGGAGAGAGCACAATCCACTCAATGCACAACGCTCTACCACATGCCAAGTTATGTAGGAGAGAAGGTTTCATGCAGACAGGGTGTGGGGGGGATCATTCCATATTGTAAATAAAAAATTGAACATGATGTTTTCCCTCATATTGTATGAGGCATTATACTTGTGATTTTTTCCATTAATATTGTTGATAGGTTAATGCAATTGTTGGATGTCTTGGGTGCTTGATGTTAGAGCTATGGTTCCTGTTGTTTTAATGCCCTAGTAGGTGATTGGTTTATGGATTGTCATGGTATATTGGTGCTAGTAACTATTGGATGTGATCTATCCATGATGTTTTCATGTTTATGTTCTCTCATCTCGGTGATATTGGCATGCTTGGAGTATCTTTCCTTAGCATTTATCTAACACTTTGTGTATTCATGTAATGGGAACCCATCAACTTAGAGTCTTCCTAACTATTAAAGTGTTAATAGTTACTCATTGATAAAGTATTTACTATGGGATGTTTGACACCATGTTTATTGATGTAATTAAGTGGGTTTAAGCTCTCCTAACTAAAACACTCTATGGGATAATGGTACATCTCACTCGTATGCCAAATGCTCATGACACATTGATTATCATTTCATGGAGCGCCCTAGCATTATTGGTTTTATTTGGAATATTAATGGAATTTGGAGGTCTCTATGGGATCTTTATAGCTCATTTGACATGGTTCATACTCAGGGATGGTTTATTGTTGGTTTTAGTTGGAGTGCCCTCCCCTCTAACCCATATTTTGAGGCATAACAAAATTATTTGCTTAGATTCCCTTGCCTCTAGGAATTTAAATGGAATCTTGGCATGGATGATCATCATTTTTGGTAAATTCATCCCTTAACATTATCTCTTTGCACATATTTTAATGCATGGTTATACCATATGGCATGAATAAGGGTCTATCCCCTTCCTTCATGAGGTTGGTTGAGTGTTGTGTGAACTTTGTTCTTGTATTTATTCTTTTATAATTGATTGATGGACTCATTCCATGCATATATAATTTGCTCATCTTTTGATGAGGTGGTATATTGAGCCTTTGAAGATGATGTCCTAGCTTTGGAAGAAGCCATCTTTTGCAAAAATTCCCATAATTGTGCCATCTCAATGTCATTAGCAATGTCATTCGATGTAAAGTGGCCATGAAATTTATAATAATTAGTTATAATATAAATTCTATATTGACAAAGTTTATCATTTCAAAACTCATGTTTAAAAGGATGAACCACTTTTTTGTCCACATGTGTCACTTGGAAGGTGCATTTTCATTTGGACGGCCACATGCCCCTATTTATTGGAGACGTCGTACCTTTTGATATATTTTACACATGTTCGATTGGGTATTTACCTTAGAGAATACACTAGCATAGCCACTACATTATTCTACTCATTTTTTATTTCACAACATGGGCGACAAATAGTCTACATGCTATACAGCATTTAATGCGACGGCGGTCGCATTGTCCGCCGTTGGATCTTACTTTGGAAACGATCTGATGGCGGACAATGCGACCGCCGTCGCATTAAATTTTGTATAGCATGTAGACTATTTTTCGCCCACAACATGGGTTGGTTATGTATATGCATTATTTTATTGTATTTCTTGGAGAGAAAAGTTTCTCTGAGAGTTTATTGAGTAAATTGTGATATAGTATTTCTTGTAGAGAAAAGTTAGTTCTAACCACTTTATTATATTCCTGGAAAGTTTATTGAGTAAATTGTGGATATAGGAGAGAGAAATATTATTTTATTATAAAATAAGTTGAGCTAATTCTTTATAAAATGAGTATCCCTTCCTCTTTCATTTACGTGGTTGGATTGTGGGAGATATCCGCTATAGCTTAGTTGAATATAGTTTAGTTTCTCATGTATGATTTATTAAAGTGCTCCATTGGATGGGGTTTTCATTCATGGATGGTATCTTCAAATGGTAGTGGTCTTAAGAGCGGATGGAGTAAGTCTCTTATTTTTTATATGTTGGTTTCCAATTGGAAGTGTTGGATTATGCATGTTTTTCATCTCTGGGTGGTATTCTCTTTTATCCTACATATGACAAGTGTCCCTTCAAGACTATTTGGGAACATATTCACTAATATTTTTATCTGTTTAGATTTATGAAGTTGGTGAAGCAATTAGAGAGTCACTAAGGTTTAAAACTTTCAACTCTAACTCTTTAATAATCATTCCTTTAAGCCTCATATGAGACTTGTATGAACCCATTTGGCTAATGGATAAGACACTAGTCCCTTATCCTTCCATCCCTTTATTTTCTTATAACTCAATCATAAATAGTTTTGCTAGATCCATTTCGTCATTTCACCTTAGATTTCATTGCAATCTCTAGTAATCCTAATCTAGGGAAGCCTCCATTGAGTTGGAGAATAACTCAAATAGAGAGAATAATAGGGTTTAGTGTGGTGACATTGGCCTCATCTTACTTTCATCAAAACCATACGTTGATATTTAAGGTTCTATCTCTAAGGGTGTGAAATTGGGTGATAACATTTTGGCATCTTTACCAAGGATAAATTCTATTTCCTAGAAAATTTGAAGACTATGCTTCATGATATGTTGTGAAAGTGCTATCCTTGGAGATAATATTATTCTATGGTGACTCCATGATGGAATGAAGGCCTTGATCCTTGAAAAATTTTGAAGGCATTTGATGGGTGTAGAGGTGATCACATCCATCCATATTGAAGTGTAACACCCCTGGACTAAACCCCTGATAATCCATGTGTTTATGTAATGCTATGGGTGCCTAGTTGGAAGAACCCATTAAATGTTTTAAAAGTTGTATATGTGTATGTGTGTGTGTATAGACACACACACACACACACAAATTGTTTGTGGCTTTGCTAGAATGCTAAATGTTTGAGGACTCGTGTATTCACATAAGACAATGAGAGGGGGGTTGTAATAGGCTACTAGGGGCCAATATTATAACATGTTAACCCTGTAAACCTTACGGAAGACCTTGTGAATTTTGTAAAACCTTAATCCCCTTATTTAATTACTATAAACTAAATTTTGGTGCTGGTGATGGATTAAAAGAAGATTAAGACAATTAAACCTTTTGAAAAGTGGAGCAGAGGAAGAATGTTGTATGGGAAGAGTGGAATCGGGATTGTGGAGAAGGCCAAAGATGGTGGCACAACATGGCACTGTGGGAAGGAGAATAGGAATAATGTAACTGCTCATGTAATGGGCGGACCAAATCGTCCAGGCATAACATGGGAAACTTCCCCTGCAGCATAGGAGATCAATGAACAATTAGTAGGGCGTTTTCTTGATGTTGTAGAATAAAAGAGAAAGAACATGCACATGGAACAATTTTTTTAGCTTTTGGTGTTCTAGAATTTCATTTATGTATGTTGATTTTTGTCCCTTTTCTAATCACTGGAGGATATGAGCATACTGTGGATGTACATGGACAAAAAAATAATATGCTATAGGAATACTGAGCCACAACTAGATTAATGTGCATGATGCAAAACACATGTGAGGTAGCGTGCAATGCACAACAAGCTCGAGTTAATCTAGTTGTGGTTGATTGGGATTGTAAGTGGATGGTGCAATCACATCCTAGACCTAAGTGATGTGCCAGATCAAGTTGGAATGCAGCAGTAGTTGGGCTGGAGGGAAACCTGAGAACCCAAACCTAAGTTTGTTATCCTTTTGTTGGCGTTTTCATTGCCTTGGTTTTGACATGGATAGGACTTGATACAACACAATGTATTGAATTGATACCACACAAGTCCTTAACTTGATACAATAAAAGTTTCTAACTTGATACCACACAAGTCCCTGACTTGATACAACGCAAGTCCTTGACTTGATACCACACAAGTATGGAGAATGAATCCCAATGTTGTACATTTAACACTCCCTCTTAGTGAGGGAGACATTCTCTGTTTTACCAGGAATTTCCTTCCATACTAAGATTATCTTGGAAGTATCTATACTTCGTCATTGACAGTATCTTGTCCACACTTTCTCAATTTGCTCATTAGTATCTACGTACTGAAATATTTTCTTTACAAGACCATGACTTCAATGAAGTAAAACTTTGTCTCACTGTGTTCTATCATAACACATATAGGGTTTTTCATCCAACTTAACTATTAACACCTAATAACCGTAGGTTCAAGCCTTTCACCCTAGTAGGTAGCTTCCCAAGCTACACTATTCCTCAATAGTTAATACTAACAACAATATACATATATTATCTCAAGATAAAACAATAGCTGCATAATACAATAGATCTACCATGTATCAAATACAATAAAGAGCCTATTCTATTGTACCCCAAAATGTACTCAAACATATTCTTATCCATAAGCATAAAAATACAACATATTTGCTAGGTAATTTAAGAGACCAATCAACTAATTACACATAGTAGCACCATATGGATCCAACACATAATATAATTTCTCTAAAATGCAAACCATGGATTTTAAATCCATCATATACAACATTATACATCAAATGTGTATTATCATGTAGAGAGAAAGTCTCATCTTTTCTTTCAATATTCAATATTTATTGAATTCAAGAATCTTCTTCTATCTGGAGAATTTCTATGTGATATTTCCATTCTCTTTGATGTTCTTAAAGACCTCATCACTTCTTAGTGATTCTTCTTTTTATACTATAACAACACAAATACCTCTCTGAGAGGTTTAACTGTTCTCTAGCAGCCTAAACTATAAATCTTCTTGAGTATCAATAGCCTCTGATATTTTGACTATGTCTCTTCTCATGTGGATTCTCTCCACAAGGTATCACAACCCCTGGCTTCCTGATTCATGTACCATGGATAACTGGTGGGGACTTTATATGCTACCGCTTATGAAGACACATCAATACTCCCTCTTCAACTAGGGGATTTTTTTTCTATACTGTACAAAGCTTGTCCCAGACAGAGTCTTAGTAAGAATGTTGGCAATGCTACTCATCTATGGATATGTATCGTGTCTCGAATATAACTGACTAGGAACCTCATAAAGATTTATTGATTTACCACATGGTTTATTTGGAGAAACATATGTGATATTTCCTCGATCATTGTACTAGTCAAAATTTATATATCTTTGAATATTTATTTCATTGTCCAAGACATATTTGAGTACATACACTTGTACTAAGTAGGTAACACAATACATGATTTGTTTGTACATGGCTATGATATAGACTGCAAAACATATAATCGATCCTGGGAGTTGTGACTAATCCAAATACATCTCAACTAACTTTTGAGATCTCCCAAATATGATTTAAACTTTAGATTTATCTTCATATAGATGGACATGGAATTTGAGTCCATCATCCTAAAACTCTTTAGGATTTCTACTGCACATTTTCCTTAATTGAGGAAAATATTATCTGGTGACTACCACACCTCTAATATCAAGAATCATAACAATATTCTTGAATATTGTTAAAAGCTTCCTTCTGAATTATGAACATCATGCAGGGCTCCTTTTTATAGAAGGTAGATCAACCAGTTACACTGGTTCTTTAGAAGTTATCAAATTTAGCTTCTCCCTCTCACCATCTCAGTCCGAGAATCATCATCTGGGTCCTCCATCATGGAGACTTATGGTCATCTATTTTTGAATCTCTTTTTTGACACATGAGTGTAAATAAGATAAAATATCTTTAGGAGTCTTCACATCTCTTAGAATAGTATTAAGGCATATATTTTGTCTTCTTCCCAAGAGGCATAGGAACCTCTCGAACTGTTCTCTTCCAGGATCATCCATTGGAATGACTCCACATTCATGTTATTTCTTGTAGTTCAGGGCATATTGATTTTCCCTACAATGAAATTATTCTAATGGTTAGAACCATTTCATACTCATGAATTTTATTCACATGAAATACTCTTAATATACTGATACTGATTTACACAGTTATGTACAAATATTAACCAATTGTTTTAACATAACCCATTCTAATCTTATGTACTGATATGCAGCCCCATATCAATCCTATATTAGTCTAAAAATTCATGTTTTATGAAAGAAATGTGCAGCCCCATATTCATATCTCATGAGGCAAGCATGTAGCCTAAATCTGATATATTATGGCCAATCATGTAGTCCTATGTTCATAGCTTATGAAGCAAGCATGCAACCCTATATCTCATGTTTTATGAAGGAATTTTTCAGCCTTATATCAGTCCTATATATAAGTATATATCAGTTCTACATAAGTCTTATATCATTCCTATATCATATAAAATAATATGGACTCACGAGATCGACAATATGCTAATAAACAATAATGTATATGCTCAACACAAATCCGAAGTCCAGGAATACAGATCTCTATATGATAGTCATGAAATTTTTTCAAAAAAAAAATTGATTTGATTTATAAAAAACATATAACAATAATCAAAATATAAAGTACTTAACTTTTATTGATTTGTGTGGGCTCCCTCTTGATCTCTGCACCCTTGTGGAGAAAATTGGAGTCCTTCTTTATTCAATTGAATGGAAGAGCTTCTTTGTAGTGAAAGGATTTCTAAATTTACTCATTCCTTCCTTGAGGAAATGATTCTCCTCTTTAGTGTACACAACCTTTCTTTGGATGAACCCCTCTTCTTGAATTGAGGCCTTGTTCTTGAAAATATTGGTGAGTGTGTCAAAAACACTCCCTTGTGGCCTTCAACAGAATGGTCATGGACAAGAGATTGTCCTTAATCGAATAAAAGATGAAATGCTTTTCCTTTGATTTATTCTTCTTGGATTTGATTCGCACTTCATTGGTGGTAGGATCCTCTACCATTGTTGATACATAACCATCAAGGTTATTCTCTTCAAGAATATTCACTACCCATTCCTTCCATGTGTTGAAGTTGGAAGTACCTTCAAGGAGGTCTTTCGGATGAATGGAGATTAATGTCATGACTGAAATATTTTTCTCAACTCTTCAATATATATGGAGGCTTAGCTTTCTGCACAAACTAATCTCTTTCACGTCCTATGCTCTAATACCATGTTAATTTTTGAGCAAAATTGAGGTTGCTCGAACTTTAAAACTTTTATGAAATAATTTCAACACTGTATAAAACTTTAAATCAACCACATAAGAAACTTTATATCCGCCACATAATCAAATTTATATGAGCCATCTATGAATATTTAAATCAGATACATATCATTCTTTATATCAGCAATATATGAATCTTCAAGAATAAATCAACCACATAAAACAATCACCATAAGATACAAGATATACCATGGGAAAACCCTCCAAACACGAAGGATGAAAAACCCAACAATTGTTTGAGTATGATAGATATATTTGCAAAGAATGATTTAGAACAAATTAGTAGATTGATCCATAAGAGAGATCACCCTATCAGTAGATCAGAGAGATCCAATGCAACCCTACAAAAACAATTGTATGCAATTGTGTTGAACTTAACATATTCCTAGCATATTAAAAACAAGCCAAAACAACCTATCATGTAGAAGGGGATGAATTGGAGGCTCAATAAACACACTAAGATCATACATGGTGCATTCACTGAGAGTAGCATGCACTAGAACTCTTCTCATGCAAACATTAGTGACCTCCTAAACTTCAATGCCCAGCTGACACTTCATATTCTCTTACATGCACAAGATATGCACCCTCCTTCTGTATTTATCTTTTAACTGGATACTAACTAACATGAACTGAATGTGAGATATTTCAACTAAATGTGAAGTGAACTAATCTAAATTGAACTGAACTGAACTGAACCAAAATGAACTGAACTGAACTGAACTGTTTGTGAACGAACTGAACTGAACTCAATCTTCAACTAAATATTAGGAGACTATCTGAAAGTCTTTGGTACTTCACAATCAGTGTCACCCATGCACAAACACTTTGCATGAATCAAGGAGATGTTCCTTCTTTAACTGGCACATTATTTATTTACAACTTACGATTAACTGAGGCCTTCATAATTCAAGTTCACTTGAGGCATACATGTGCAATTCGAATGCATTCTCTTTCTTTATGCTATATCTCATTATCATTAACTAAATATTGCATGGTCGATATGTGTATTAATTAATTCACCATCTTATCATACCATACTTAGAATAATCGTTCCACACTAATGATCATAGTTATTACCCTCGTTCATATAGTCATATGCTAAAGTAATTCACTCTAGGGGTAGCTAATCCCTAAAGGAGACTTAAAGCACTTAGTGACCATGTCTAGTAATACATCACAGAGTATATCCTCATGACTATACAACACAAATCTCTAGTCTTGATACAACACAATACCATCTCCAGTTAAGGAGATCCATATCATAGGGTGTCATCTATGATAATCATTTGACTTGATACAACACAAGTCTGCAGTCTTGATACAACACAAGCCTCCAATCTTGATACAACAAAATATTCTAATCTTGATACAACACAAGATCACAGTACATGCATCCCACTTCAATACATGAGGACATGGATAGGACTTGATACAACGCAATGTCCTGACTTGATACCAAACAAGTCCTTAACTTGATACAACACAGTTTCTGACTTGATACCACACAAGTACCTGACTTGATACAACACAAGTACCTGACTTGATACAACACAAGTCCTTGACTTGATACCACACAAGTCTGGAGAATGACTCTTGATGTTGTACATTTAACAATCATAAGATGGATAAATAAATACACTTATGGACCATGCAGTAATTAATTAATGATAATGAGATAAAACATGGAGAAAAAGAAAGGATTTGAATTTCCTATATTTACCTCCAAGTGAAATCGAATTGTAAAGGCTTCAGTAAAGCCTTAGTTGTAAAAAAACATGCATCATTTATCTAAGAATATCCATGCAAAATATAATAATAGAAATTAAGCATGGATGACACTAAATGTAAAGCACCAAATACATTCAGTTAGCCTCCTAAGTTTATGGTCATACACACAGTTGAAGATTCAGCTCAATTTAGTCAATTCACATTCAGTTCAGATAGTTCACATCCAATTCAGACAGTTCACATCCAGTTCAGTTAGTTTACATTCAATTCAGATAGTTCACATTCAGTTTAGTTAGTTCACATTCAATTCAAATCAATGAACATTGAGTTAAAGCTTATTATGGAAAGAAGGGTGCATATCTTGTGTATGATGGAGAATCCTAAGTGCTAGCTTGGAACTACTGCTAGGGAGGGTTCTAATGTTTTCATGGAGGGATTTCTAGTTAGATCCCCCTTGTCTATGCTCCATTTACTTCTCTCATTATTTTATTTGAATACCTCCATTCGCTACTATTGTGAATGCTAGGTGTTTTGGCTTGTTATTAATATGCTAGGCATATGGCAAGTTCAAGATAATTGTTTTTGCAAGGTTGCATTGTATCTCTCTTCTCTACTACTAAGGTGATATCTCTTATCGGGAAATATTCTTATGTGTTGTAAGCCATTCTTTGCAAATCTATCTATCATACTCAAATAATTAATGGGTTTTTCATCCTCCATGTTTGGAGGGTTTTCCCAAGGTATATCTTGTCTCTCATGGTTGATTGATTATATGGTTGATTTATGGAGCTGATTTATATGGATGATTTATGGAGCTGATTTATATGGATGATTTATGGAGCTGATTTATATGGATGACATATTTATGAGATTTATGTGTGGCTTGTATATTTATGAGATACATATGTGGCTGATTTATGAGATACATATGTGCTGAAATTGATTGATACAAGTTTTAAAGTTCAAACTTCTCTGATTTTGATCAAACATTCACAATTATGAAATGACAAACGTCTAGTTTATCTTAGTCGTTACTTATAGTTTGTATTTGATAAGTTCAACATTGTTTTGACTATATTAAACTACTTGAATTTTTTTTCCTGAAAAAAATTGCAACTTTATTGGAAAACTACGTTATTCAAATGTTTAAGGGAAATTTCTTACAAAAAAATCCTTCGTTAGAAGTACATAAATGTGCTAAAAAGGGAACTGAGACTCTACTATCCCATACATAAGTATATCCATGTCATACCAACTCACTGCAGACAATATTCAAAAATGTGAACCACAATAGTGTAAAATTCAATGAAGCATAGGATCATCAATCCTGCATGATTCAGATGGAGAATTGTAGAAGAGAGAGAAGCAATTGATTAACTCACATCAATAATTCATGGAAGATTAAAAATACTCATGAGACCAATAATTGGAATAATTAATCATAATCCATTAATCAATATATATAATTAAGTAATACATATAGGAGAATTCAAATACCTAAGATAGGATTCAAATCTACTAACCTGGACTAACTCCAGAGCTAACTCAGTGTGGGAATATCACCACTAGAGCTCACTAATTAAACTTTGGATCACTAAAACATTTCACAACCAGTTAACTATTGAGGGTAGGATATAAAATGCACCCTACTTCCCCTAAATCATGGAAACTGGTGCTAGGATGACTGAGAGTGATATAACTGATGGGAATCACAGCATAAGTGCACTCAACTGAATACCTACTAGAGTTAACTGTTGGATACTATTGGTGGAACTCATAGTGGGTTCCTAAATTATAGGGATTTGTCCCCAAGGCACCTAAATTCATGCGAACAAATGTTGTAAGTGGCAGATGTCCCCTAGGTGTGTCCCGCATGCACTAGTGGAGTGATGAAGAACTCCGAAGCTAGGATTAATAATAATCCCAACACCCCCCCTTAATCCTGACTTTCTACAATCTGGGCCCTGGCCACTAAGACTAAAGGTCACCCATACAATATAAATGAAAAAATCATAATTTCTTAACAAAATGAGGAGATAGGGAAAACCTCATGGGAAACCTCCCCTCAAAATAAGCAGGAAAATCAGGAACACACTTTCATACGAAGAGAAAAAATTTCTTCTTGAGCAAAAACTTGTGAAAATATTTCTGCAATCTACATCTCTGTGGAGCATTACGATAGAGTGATTGTTATTTTGTGCACTAGTTTCCTAGGGCTATGCATGTGAACTTTTACATTTTCTTCCAATATGGTGATAGATAGGAGAAGGAATGTTGCTTTTGTCTCTTCTTTTTGGAGGAAGAGTGACATGATCCAATTTGTTCTTTAGTGAGCATAATTGTTGATCATGCCTTATCATGTAGAATCTCTCTAGGAGATTGTTGCACCTCTCTGAATTTTCTTGACATAGTGCAAGGATTTCTTTTTGAAGCTGGGATCTTGTTCTCCTCATGTCTGATGGATCTCCAATCATGTTCCCAACTACCTCCATAACCTTTTGAGCCCATTTAGGCCTAGGATTGGGAGTAGGGATTGGATTTGGATTTGGATCACTGTGAACTTTATATTTAATTTCATAAGTTTATTCAATTGGGTCCTTTGCTTCATATTTTAAATTTGAAATGCTAATGGAAACATTATCATATGTAAAAGGAGTAGGTAGAATGATTTTACCTTCCCTTTCAAATGGAAGCTGAGACTGTACTAGATCTCAGTATGGCAAAAAGTGTGAGAATTCATATGCTTTGGAGGCATGGTTTGCAACACTTTTCCCTATAATCTTCCTAGTTGAGATATCTGAGATCTCCACTGAGTCAGGACCAAATACAACTCGCTTTGGTGGGCCAGTCTATGTCATCTGGTATACAAATAAAAAATGTGTAGCTAAGGAGGGAACACAAAGTACATTTTTTAATACACCATGCTTTAAATTTATTGAACCCTTTCCTTCAGCTTGAATTTAAGTGTCATCACCCATGTAAATACTCATACCATTAGTAATTTGTAATGAAGAGAATGATTCTCTGGATGCAACCATATGATTGGAGGCTCCCGAATCAATGAGGAAGGCATGTGATTTCAAACTACTAGCCTTCATTGCATGTCATCTCTCATCATGATATTCAGTCTTGTATCTAGAGTCAACCTTCCTTGTGCCTTCAGGGATGGCGATATTTTGCTTCTCAAGGAGTTTTGTCATGTGATCTATGGTCTTCTTCATACAATATTTCTCTATGTGGTTTCCTTTATTATAGTAGGATCACTTTCCCTTGTCATACCTTTGATGTTTTTCCTTCCTAAATCCTAAGAATTAATTTAATGAATCAAACTCTTCCATAGGTTTGAATTCAATGTTCCTCTTTTATTTTAGTTTCTTCTGCCTCCTTGCTTGTGCATTCCTTGTCTCACCAGCTAAGAGAGATTGATATGGAGAGGCTTTGAGAGATCCCATATGTATCGTCTTGTCTTTTTCCTGGATTAGAGACTCTATGAAGGAATTAAGGGATGGCATTCACCAATTAGGATTAGTCAGTCTCCCAGAGTTAAAGGTAGATACAAACACTGAGAATTATGGGCCAAGTTTGCTCGGTATTGAGAGAACCAATTGATATTCCTTCTTATCAATATCACACTGCCTTCATTGCATGATAAGTGATTTGAATTTTATTAAAAATTGTTGTATAGTTTTGAAGTGGTTGGGATATAGTGTTATCAACTCATTCTCTAGGATATGGGCCCTCAGCTCATCCTATTTTCCAAACAAGGATTCAAGCTTGTCCCATACTTCTTTCAGTGTTCCCAATACATCAAGGTGAAAGAGTAACTCTCTGGATATGTGGATGCATATGAAGCCAAAAGATTCATCAATATTATTCAAATACTTGGATTTTTCAAGATACCACTAGGGTTCGACTTCTCTTCCCATGGTGACCCTGTACAGATCCTTGTTGGACAAGACCATCTGCATGTCATCCCTCCAATCAAGGTAATTGAAAGGTGTGAGGATTATGGGAGTCAAAGCTACTGAATTATCCATTTCATGGCTTCAAGAACAACAAATTGTTCAAGAAATATTCAAATAACCTGCAAAAACACTGCAATTTGAAACAAATCAGACCAAAAACTCTCCAATTTGAAATGTGCACTTTCTTTGGGTACATCACACCTAGATAGACTTCTCTGGACATAATCCAGAGGGAGCACGACAATAATTCCAGGATTTATGTGGAACTCAATAGCTTCTGGTGCATTAATGGAATCTTCTAAGGTTTGCAGCTGGCCTTGATACTAGCTCTAGTACCATGTAAAATTCAATGAAGCATAGGATCATCAAGCCTGTAGGATTCAAATGGAGAAATATATAAGAGAGAGAAGCAATTGATTAACTCATATCAATAATTCATGGAAAATCAAAAAAATACTCTTGAGACCAATAATTGGAATAATTAATCCTAATCCATTAATCAGTATATAATTAAGTAATACAATGGTAATACATATAGCATAATTCAAATACCTAAGATAGGATTCGAATATACCAACCTGGACTGACTCCAAAGATAACTTAGTGTGGGAAAATCACCATTATAGCTCACTAATGCAACTCTGGATCACTAAAATAGTTCGCACTAGTTAACTAATGAGGGTTGGTGAGAAAATATTCCCTACTTCCCACGAATCATGGAAGCTTGCGATAGGATGACTAAGAGTGATCTAACTGATGGGAATCGGAGCATAACTGGACTTAACTGAATACCTACTAGAGTCAACTATAGGAGGTTGCTGGTGGCACTCAGAGTGGGTTCCTAAATTATAGGGATTGGTCCCTATGGAACCTAAACTCGTGCAAACAGGTGCAGTAAGTAGCATTTGTCCCCTAGGTGTGTCCCCCATGCACTAGTGGAGTGATGAAGACCTCCTAAGTTAGGAAAATGGAAAAATACACTATGTGGTCAAAGGGAGGATTAATGATAATCCCAAAAAGTAGTCCAAAATATATATATCAACATAAGGACACATGCCTTCAATAAGGGAATAAACGCTCTTCAATATACTAGTCCAATACACATTGGAAGTGTTTATTATCATCATCTACTTCCTGGAAAACCTTATTATGGAGGTTCATGGAAGGGATGGTGATGGTATTCAGATATAGACCCATCCCTATTCTCCGTAATGAGACATTGATTAAGAGGCATTTTTACTTCAGATTTGGAAATGGCATCTTCTTCCTAATTCCTTTGCCTATATATTTGAGAAACAATTAAAATGGTTGCATATTAATTTAGTATCCTCCATAATAGGAAGAAAAGAACATTTGAGCATATATGTTCATCCTTAAACCATTTGATGACATTTAAAGAGTCGCCATATATCTGTAGACTACTGATACATTTATATATAGTCAACAACTGAAGCACCTTAAAGGCCATTGTAAGGAACAAGGGTTCCTAATAAGAGATATAATGTCTACAAGAGTAATATACTCAATTATACAATCAAATTATGGCAGATGTTCATAGTAACAATTTTAAATGAGAAACTTAATATAAAACCAATAACTAGCAATTGAAAGGAAATACCATAATTAGAACAATCAAGAATACTTACATGATCTGAACAATTAAACTTACAATTTCACATTTCAAGCCACCAGGATGTCCATTAGAAGTAGCTCCTCATGATAACCAAATTTGGGGGACCACTCTCCTCCCAACCAACCCCTTAGTCATAAACTAAGAACTCGTGATCCATCATTCTGTAATACCAAGCCAACCAACTCTATCATCATCAGAAATCCACACACATACTTCAAAACCTCTGTCTCCTCCTAAAACCTTAGACTAATGAGGAAGGGGAACAAAGAAGAAGAATAGTGCTTTCCCCTTCTCCTTCCTCCTATTTAATCCTTTCCAAGTTCCCCTAGGATGAACACATGTCCACATGCAATAATTCCACTAAATACATAAATAGAACATAATTACATATTTTATTATTTTCCTTTATCAACCCCTTATTTAACCTAAGCCATGATTGATTTAGCTTAATTTTTTAAGTTATATATTTATATTCTTATGTTTCTCGTGCTCTTAAAATACTATTAATATAAACCTGCATAGTCTAATACTATTATGTAGGGATAGGACCTACTTGTGTGTCCATATCAAGTATGTCACATGCCTACACTATATCCCTGACATGCTCCCTAGCACTAATGCAATGTGTGACATAGGGGTGTTACATACTCCCCCCCTTCAAGGAGCTTCATGGTGAAGTTCTTGTTACACACTTCCTAACCATAATGCTTCTAATTCCTCCCTTACACACCCTCACCCTAAGAATCATACCATCTAATCCACCTCCATAACCCTCCACTCCAAATCTGGATGGTCCCACTCACTATGGAACATGCCCTCTATAGTAAGATGTCCATGGATCATACAATAAGCATCAGAATTCCTCATGGTTACACTTTATGTCTAAGCCAATCTATTATGATCTGATCGACCACACTGAATTTTGGTCTACTTTTGGTATCTAATTTGACCTCATTGACCGCACAAGATTTTGGTCTCATCTAGTCACTTCATTGACCGCACCGAATTTTGGTGAACTAGGAATTTCGTATGGCATCAAAATTCCTCACAGGTTTCCTAATGGCTAAGCCAATGTGTTACGACCTCATCATTCGCACTGATTTTGGTCTACTTTCGGTATCTATTTTGACCTCATTGGTTGCACCGTATTTTTCTCTCATATGGTCACCTCATCAGCAACTCCAAATTTGGGTCAGCCAAGAATATTGAAAGATTGGCCCTAACCTCCTCCATATCTCTCCAAGGAAACCAACCCTAGGAATCAGAATTACATCTCCATATACCTCCATCTACAACTGATGTACCTCAAGCCATGGAATTCCTACATAATCATAGATGGAAAGGTATTATTGAGTGATTCAGTCCTCATTCCATACTCCCTCGTGGTTTTGGGCTCTCACGAGATCGTGGTTTCAAGAATGACTCGACCTTGAAGGCCTAGGGTTTGAATTCATGTAACACTTCTACTCACATCCACATATAATTACTCATTACTTCATGACCATATACTATCAACAGAGCAAGTGCAGTTATTGCATCACCTCATATGTACTAAGAAAAATCAAGAAGGACACGTTACCAAAAACCATTTCACTTCACCTGAAAATATGTCATTATCATCATAACTAGAAACTCATAACATTTCCTAACCGCATTTAATTCATCACACGTACTAGGAATTTGCATGTAAACCACATGTTATGACACTCATTTAATCTTTAATTACTATGCTCATTTAAGTCTACACCATACCACTTTCTAATTTAAGAACATCACATGATCACAAGGATAGCATGAAATATTAACATTGTTCCTTGGTATAGTATCTCAAGGGCATAAAGTATGAAAAGTAATAGTTTTACTCATCCCATACTCCCTCGTGGTTATGGGCTCCCACGATATTGTGGTTTCAAGAATGGCCCGACCTTAAAGGCCCCAAGGAGGAATTCTTGTAACACTCCTACTCACATCCACATATAATAACTCATTAATTCATGACCATATAATATCAACAAAGCAAGTGCAATTACTGCATCACCTCATATGTACGTAAAATATCAAGAAGGACATGTTACTTCATAATATTTCCTAACCTCATTTAATTCATCGTATATAAGTAATTTGCATGTAAACCACATGTTATGATACTCATTTAATCTTTAATTACTATGTTTATTTATGTCTACACCATACCACTTGATAATTTAAACACATTAGATGATCACAAGGATAACATGAACCAAATGAAATAGAATATGAGCATTGTTCCTCGGTATACTATCTCAAGAACATAAAGTATGAAAAGTAATATTTTTACCAACTATATGCAATTGCAAATCCTTATCATGAATCATTATTCCTTCATTCATCATAATACATGACACATACAATAAGACATAATAAACATCATAGAAAAAATGAATCAATGTTGTTAATGGACCATTATTGTCTCAACGTCCATGGTCAAGTTAGCACTTTTACAAGTGAATATATTATGCTTGTTGAATTTGAATGGAGGATATCACAAAAGAGCCTCATGTTCTCATTGTAGGAGGATTTAGAATGCATTCTTGTTCGTAAATTTAATTTATATTTTATTTTAAGAACTTCCAAAAACAATATAGCCTCTAGTCATATGGTGCATCTGTGCCCCAATTTTATTATCCGCCATGTTAGCACAAATTTTGTTCTGAATGGATTGGAAGAGGTTTAAGGGAAGGGTATATGGTCTAGTTCAAATTTTGTTTTTAATGTGACCAAGGGTTAAAAAGTAAGGTAAAATTTAAAATTTGATCTCTTGTCAATTATGCATTAGCTTCTCCAAATCCCTTTGTCCTGATATCATCCTTGCACTTAGACTTCAAAAATTCGCTAGCTATGTCAAGTTCCCATCACCTTAATCTTTCATTTGACTATTTTTTTCTAAAATAGTAATGTCCTCCACAAGTTGAGATTTATCTCATTATTTCTTTCATTATTAGGCCTAATCCCACATACCCTATCCACAAAGTCATATCATAAACCTCATATGTCCAAGTCCTTTGTAAAAATATAAAAAAGGTTTATAGTTATTAATACAAATTTTTTATATTAAAATATTTATATTAATATTTAAACTCAAAATTAATTCACATTATTATTTACTCTTGGCACAAATCTCAAAAATAATCATATTAAATTTTGGAAGGGACTAAATTTTGGATGAGCGGCCACCATTTATTCCGTTACTCAACTAGCTCATGGGTAATTTGTTGAGATGGTAGCGGAATTTTAACCACTCGCCACGTGTAAATTCCTCATGCATTCCACTACCAAAATGCGGTAAAAATAAACCACTCTTTTTAAGTTCCCAAACCACTCTCCTCAAGTTTTGAAATACCATTTATTCATAAATATACAAGACATGGTATTCAAAATGAGTGGGCGGTTTTCACAGAGACATGAAAATTGTTTATGAATTTTCATTTATTTTGGGAAATTGTTTTTGAATTTCATTTTATGAGATCCATAAAAAATTAAATTCAAAATGCAAAAATAAAGAAACAAAACAAGGCATGGATTTCTAAAACGGTGGATGGTTTCAGAATATGTTTTGAATTTCATTTATGAAATTCATAAAACCAAATGTGGAAAAGTTTTTAGAACAATTTGAACACATTTTTCCAAAATTGGAATTTAAGCATGTTTTGTGCCACAATAGGGTAGTGAATCATAGATCCTTGAGCGCAGGTGTCATAACATTTAGTTTTTATATCAACAAAGCAGTTAGAGGATAAAAGATCGATATTCCTTGCCATATTTTAAGCAAACAATTTTAATTCCAGCAGCTCCAACATGTGATGAGTCATAAGGTCAAGACATATGCACCAATCATATCTCTATTCATGGCACAAATTAACTCGATGGATTCAAAATAGCAACCAGAATGATAGCAGAGCATATAAAGCAAATTTTTTTGAGCGTTTTCAGGACTACAAGAGCACAATCAGCAGGGCACAGTCAACAACTCGATATACTTGGCATCATTTTTGCAGATTTATTGGAACTTTTTTTTTAAGTAAGATGGAACCTTTATATTACTGCTGAAAAAGGAAAAAATATTTACATACTCCTGCCCCCTAAAACATGGGGTCGGGCATTCATCCTTCAACCATAAAAGGAAGGCAAACATAATAGCCTGGAGAGAAAGGAGAACAAGCATGAGAGCATCCCAACCTTTTAGTGTGGGCGCTCAATCATGTAAATAGACCAAAAAAGAAGAGTCGTAGAAAAACATGAATAGACATAACAAAGAGAGACGAACAAAATTATAACCAAACACCAACAAAACAGAGCACCAAACAGACCCATGACAAGGAGAGAACTAGCGTCTGCGGGAGGACTCAGCTTCATCTGGGGCAGTGTTGTTGCCACCCCCATTTCCTTGACTGGTGCCCTACTGGCTAGATTCCTCCATATTATCATCTTCATTCCTTGGAAAACATTGAAAGGGGGGTGTCGAAATCCTCAATAAGATGCGCATGTGGACAAGATTACTCTTCGCATCATCTTTTAATGTGCCCATAGTTTTGCATATCAGTTACACATAGCTTTCCCTCTTGTTCATGGAGCAAGAACGGATAAATTTGAGTCTCTAGTAATTGGACATTACCACTTCTCTTCCCAACTTCATTCTGAACTCTCCATAAATCTCATTTTCCATCACCGCAATGGAGCGTTGGATGTGATCCAGCATCTCCTCGTTGAAGAACCTTTCTTGTTCTTCCTCCTCATTGCCACCTTCAGGAGCGGCCATTTTCAACCTTAAATCCAACCTCCTGAAGTGACCACCACGTCTGTGTGGTTGTCTCCTCCTACCAATTCTCCTTCGTTTCCTTGCCCTAACACTGTGGAGCACTATGAGCCTATCTTTGTTCATACTAGCGTGGAGGTGTTTCTCCCATACAGACTACATGATCCATAGCACAATGTTATCTTTTTTATCCTGGTTTAAGTAGTAACTCTGCACCCAACAGGATTGACCAGCAATGCATACCCAAGTATGCAATGTCATTGTTGATGGAATGCCTGAGGATATGCTTAGGCTCTAGCTCACCGTAACCATCTTCCCTGAATCCATCACTTTAGATGAGATCCCCTTGCATGAATTATTCCCATGCCTCTTCATATCCCTTTTGCTGGTATTGAACCTCCCCACCATCCCTTCTACCTTCCCAATTGTACTGTGTATGCATTTAGACAAGACGTGGGTCTGTCCCTCCTACCATCCACCTATTCAATATGTTTCATGAACCTCACGCCAGCCACTTTGCCCCTCATCCTCCACCTTGTGGGCCTCGTGAGCCTCTACCTCGTGTCTTATCTTTGTCTCATGGCGTGCATACTCCTCTTCTATTCCCCCTTGGTTAATCTACATACCACCTGCATCCGGGTCAGATTTATTGGTACTTAATTCTATTTTTAGTATGTATATTTGATTTGTATCCTGGAGGATATGAACAATTTGTTAAGGTAATGGTATATATATATTATGATTTATAATGTAATAAAACGGGGGGGTTTCTAAGAGGAAAATACTATTGGGTACTGTAATTTAAATTCTGATATTAATAAAGTTGCAAAGAGAAAAATTTTAAACTTTTCAAGACAAAGATTCATGTGTCATTGTTCTTTCATTATGTAATTTTCTCATGTGAATGTATTTCTTGTTTTTCACTCATTTTGGTATTATTCCTTCATGTTTGAGTGAGAGTAAATGAATTGGAATTCATCCTTTGATGCTCTGGTTCATCGGATTCAAACATTTTAATTTATTCCTCTAAAGTTAATACAAAATTCATCTTGTGATGCACTGTGTTAATCGATTGTATTTCTTAATTCACTGCCATCCAGTAATGCTTAAATGACAGAAAAAATGATGTCTCCTCTGTCATTGTTTTTTTCAACCATTAATCTCTTGCAACTTAAATAAATATTAATTTATTGACTCCATGCCCAATGGTATTCCCTTGTTTTAATATTTTATCTATTAACTTGGTCTATTTAAAAATATCTCTAGCCATTGTATTCATTTGTTGAGAGAGCCCTCTCTAGTAGGAAAGAAGTTGTCTTTCTTCCTAAAGGTTGGTTTGAAAGGTTACCTTGGAACTATCCTTCCACAAATTGAGGATAAATTCTGAGTGATAACATCTTGGCACCGCTGACGACTCCATTGTCTCAAGATGGATTCACAATCTGCAAGGTATGCTCCTACGAATTATGCTCATATTCCTGGTTTTCCAAATCGAATGCCTTGTATAGTTTTCCAAACATATATGCCAAAATTCAAAGATAAAGAAGGAGATGGTGTTGCTTTGCATCTTATAAAAAATCATATGCATATACATAAGCTAGGGGTTGAATTTAAAGAAGATTGCCTTATGATAATGTTCATGTCTAGGTTGGAAGGAAATGTAAGATCATGGTATGGAAGTTTACCAACTGCTAGTTTGTATTCCCTACAAGATTTTCATTTAGCATTCTATGAAAATTATAGAGAAAGTTACCCATCTTTATCATTGTTTGAAAATTAATGTCAAGTAAATTTTGAAAAATTGATTCAACATATGTAAAATGTTTATGGTGACGTAGAATTAATGGATGAGGAAATTAAAGAGTTTTATCACGATTATTTTCAACATCAAGGAGAAAGGTTAGAGACACGTTGCCATCACATTAAGGGAAAAAATCCAGCAAACAATAGCTTTTCCTTTAGCTGAAAATGAAACTGAACAGCATTTTAATGTTGAAATTCATGTTCCTTTCCCTAAACTTGAAGGAAATATTCAGATTTTAAGTGACCAAGAGAAGAGTATGCATAGTCAAAGAATATTTTATGCAGTTCTTTTACCTTCTAAGACAATTATTGAAGAAGAGCGGGTTGTTTTAGACCCTTCTGAAAATGGAGAAACTATTCAGGATTTTATAGGTTTTGAAATCACAAAGTCAAAAACTTCAGAAAATCAAGGTGAAATTCTTGTTGAATCATGTGAAGGGTCATCTTTTGGCATTCATGTTTTACAAGATATGGTTGTTCCATTTGTATCTTTTCAACAATATACAAATCCTTTTACTGATTTGGATGAAAAAGATGAAAATTAGACTTATGTTTTTCCATTTGAAAATGATCACGAGGTTTCTAGTGAAAAGTTTGAAGATGAAAAACAAGAAGCAACAGTTAAAATTGAAGGATATTATTGTATACTTGTTGATCAAGAAGTGATTCTTTATGGTATTGAAGACCCTTTTGCAAGTATGTTGTGATCATAAGAGAAACAAAACTTTTCACAATTGATGGATCGTGGCTATGAATTTCAGTTGTATGTTGAGTTGTCAGATCCTGAATTTTTATTTATGTTTGGAGAAGCTGAGTGTGAGCCTCAATCAATTGGCCATTTGCTTGATTGGTTGTATTGGATCTTTTCTATCACATGATTTTGCAATTGTTTCAGCATGTTAGAGTAGGAGTGTGTGCAATAAGCTTGAACATCAAGCATCTTTTTCAATTTGGTTTGCAATTTCAGTTTGATTTTAACACTGAGAAGTTTGGTTTTATTTTGAATTTCCAGCTTGTACAAAGGATGGAATAGTTTTGATTTGGTTTTCAACAGCTAATTTTCAGTACAAATATTAGTTTGCAGTTTGGGTTTCAGTAAGGTTTCAAATTTTTCAGAGTTTGGAACATGTTATAGATTAAGGTTTTGGAACAATTCAATGGATCAGGAACTTGGTCTATGGGTTCTTTGCTACCTCACATGGAGGATAGCATCCCCAATTAGAGCCAATTGTTAGCATAGTTTTTGTTCTGAATGGATTGGAAGAGGTTTAAGGGAAGGAGATATGGTCTAGTTCAAATTATGTTCTTAATGTGACCAAGGGTTAACAAGTAAGGTAAAATTCAAAATTTGATCTTTTGTCAATTATGCATTAGCTTCTCCAAAGCCCTTTGTCCTTATATCAGCCTTGCAGTTAGAATTTAAAACTTCATCAGCTATGTCAAGTTCCCAATGTAATGTCCCAAATTTTTCATTGGGTCACAATGGCCAAATCACATTTTCCATATTCATGAAAGTGGTCAAATCGATGCTAAAAGTCAAATAATTGCCAAGGAGGAAAATCACTAGTTTCCTAGGTTGGGGGTGGAAGATTTGAGATTTGGAATAAGGGGAATAATAAATGATGTTTAGACATTAGAATAGGATAAATATTTAATAATGTATATTATTAAATAAATACAAGATAAAATTTAAATGGCTATGGAGAATGGAGACACATGGAGACTATGGGGCCCACTCAAGCTAGAATTCCTATGTTAAATGGCATCCTCCTCTTGTAATTTCGAATCTATGGGAATCCTAATGTTTTGGGATGGATTATTAGGTTAATATACTTGTCCATATACTTCATAGGTCGAATTTGGTATTAATTGTAACTTACATGGGAGAGGAAGAGCCAAATGGGAGTTTCATGGACACTTGGCTAGATTCCCCTTACATTTATGACATCTATGACACCAATGATGGAGATTCTATGACAGTTATGACACAAGTCAGATATGAAGGCTGACATACTGAAATTTCAGGCCTGAATAGAGCATCTTAGAGGTATAATTTGGGAGTTGGAGAAGGCCAAGAGGCTCCTACTCAAATTTGGGAGAAGAGGGAAGGTGAATAGAGAGGCCACATGGCATAGCATGAGCAACCACACCAATTCGACTTGGCTTTGGTTTATGGATATATTTGGAATATTAGAAGACTAATAATTTTTATAAAATACAGGTATCATCCATGAGAATAATATTTTTTATCATTTGATGAATTTGGGTTTGTGAAGAGAGAGCTAGTGGATGACTAGTTCCTTGCCTTAACCAATTTCAAGGGTGAAAGATTCCCATCCTAATTGGTGACTTGGAGAGGCCACTCAGGTATTTAAAGATATTAAATGGAGTCATAAGTTACAGGTTCAATCTATAGTAATCTCATGGACATATCAATATCAGCTTGTTCTTCCATTCATCTCAAGTTTTCTCACCATATTTCAGCTCTATGGAGTGAGGCTCACTTGGTGAGATATTCATCTCTTTGAGGGACCTTATATTGCTCTATTATTTTGTATTATGATTTAAATTATATTTATTTCAAGTTAATAAATCTCTCAGGTTTAAATTCCAATATATGTCATGTATTATTGTCCAATATTGAAGAAACAGTGTCGTTTCCCCAATACCTTGTTGTAAACTCTTACAATATTGATGGAATCGAATATATGTGTGCACCATTGATTATTTATGAATGAATGAACTGTAATTAATGTATAATATGGGTTTTTTTTTCATTAACTTAGAATTTGTGGCCATTGGGTTGAATTTCATATCATTTGGACCAAACTACATCTCGTTTCCCCAAGGGTCCAAAACTAGTTTTTTATATCTGATTGAATGAAGTGATAAAAGACATGGGAGTTCAATTGGTTCTGAATATGAGTCTCTGATAATGTATTATTCATTTCCCATGATTCAATTTTATAATTTGAGTGATTTTCTATACATTTTGGAAGCCATTCCGACAATTACCCAGGAGGGATTTGAGCCCCAAAATTGCTAGTTAAAGAATTTATCTTATTCAGAATTTGATATAGACTTTAAGAAGTAATTGGAAGGCTATAATACACCCATAAACATTATAATTAATTTATTATATAACTCATACACCTTGTGGTACAATTCGAGATCATTTGGAGCTATTTGGAGTCATCTACCATTGGGAGTTGGAACCTCAAAACTACTAGTAAATTCATGGAGTTCTCTTGGATACCTATTCGACCCCAAAACCACATATGATGATTCAAATATACTTTAGTTAATTTATTATAACAGATCCAAGTATCATACCCACCATTACTGAAGTTTGTACAGCATTGTGAAGAGATTTGTTCTAGGACCCAGGGGGGATTTCCACCTCCCAAATTGACAGGTCTTGTCCTGAAACTTCTTCTCTTGAAAATTGGAGATCTTGGTTGGGTATATTAGTTGATTATATGTCTGATATATGTGATAATATGTACCATCACCCCTCAGGACATTCCTCATGAATTTTGAAAGCAATTGGAGGAATTTTTGAATCAATTGAATCCATATAACTAGAGTTGTAAGAAGATGAATTTGAGTACATTGTGAAAGAATTGAATAATTAGTCATTTTACTAAAATTTAAAAAAGGGAAATTACAGTGGTATCAAAGCATGTTCTTGGCACCTATTGAAGGTATGGATGGTATAGATGAATTGAATAAAGTCATTAAGTCATGTGGTGATGATATGACCAGGCAAGTTAAGCAAGCAATCAAATTGATGGCTAGCCAATTTAGGGGTAGTATAAGTTTACATCATGAAGAGATGCATAAGACCATTTATTTTGAAGACCTTAATAATTGGTTGAAGTAAGTTATGAAAAATAATTCAAATAAGAACTCATTACGGAATAATCATCAATGCACAAGTACAGAGGAGACCAAGGAGCTACAAATTTATGTGGGTGGTGAAGAAGAAAAGGAATTACATCAAGAGGATCGAAAGTCACTCCCAATGACTTTGAAAAAGATGAGGAAACATCACATGAGAAGGAATAAGAGTACCTTGAAACTATTGAATATCATTCTGA
Source organism: Pseudotsuga menziesii (assembly GCA_001517045.1). Classification (NCBI taxonomy): domain Eukaryota; kingdom Viridiplantae; phylum Streptophyta; class Pinopsida; order Pinales; family Pinaceae; genus Pseudotsuga; species Pseudotsuga menziesii. Next base: position 209,201 of record LPNX011154545.1, on the reverse strand, counting down.
AACAAATTCTACTATGGACATGGACCAAAGGGCATCTACGAATGGATGTTTGAGCTATGAAGGAGTACCTAATGATGGGTGCTCACACCTCTATGTTGGTGACATAGAGATCCCTTTTGAAAGTGTTGTTGCAATCCAAATTTCCATTAAACATGAAAATGAATACCGTGTAGCAGTTGAAGAAGAAACAATATCAACTTCCTCATCACTACTTGAGCCTCATGAAGTTGGTCCAAGCAAGAAGGAAGAATATGAGAAGGTTCATTTGCAAGAACCTCATTTTCCTGAAGGGTCCTTAAAGATGAATGAAAATAAGATCCAAGAGGCCCTTAGCATACTCCATGACACATAAGCATTAGTTTCAAATTCTTTTTGGAGAGCTACTTCATTGGAGGAAACATCCTTCCTTGAAGACACGGAGAATATTTAAAGAGAAATGTGCCACATCAAAGGTGATTTCATGTCTTTGTTTTTTTATAGAAACCATTTGTTTGAGCTTAATGAATTGTTACATGATGCATACTTGAAGAATAATGAGGATAATCTTAAGTTGACAATTCAAAATGAGAAACTTCTTGAAAAGTTGCAAGATGCTTGTTTTCCCTCCTATGTTTCAGATTGTCAAATGGTAGATTGTTTGGAGGATTCTCATGACATGGTGGATCATGAGAAATTCAAAAATTTGAATGTAATCAATGTGTTTGAATATGAACTTGAAGAGATACAAACACTTGATGTGGTGGAAGAGGAACTTGAATTGTCTCTTGATGAAGGTTATGCAATTTTTAAATAAGAGCATGATTCCTCTACATTGGAGCCAATCTATGACAAAGGTTTCACACTTTTGAAGGACCTGCATGATACTACCCATATGGATCCTTACCATGATGAAATTTTTGCACTTTCTGATCATTTTGGTGACTTAGTTCATTCTCCTACATCCTACAATTCCATGTTTTGCAGCATTAGTCTCAATGAAGCATGGGTGAAAGGGTTCTTTTTTATGGTGCCACATGAGGAGTTTGAAACTCCTATATTTACTTTTTATGATGACATGGTTGGAGAACACTCTTATTCACATTTTCAGAAGCATATTTTGTTACTTTATGATGATCCACATCTACATGGATGCACCTATGATATGCATTTGAGTCACTTGAAGACTTGTGGTTTTTCTTGCTCAACACTTGGTTCATTTGATGTTGGAGGAACTTCGTCTGAAAATTGGGTGAAGAGGGATGTGATTGAGGAACATTATTATTGGCAGAAACATCCTCTGTTATTTCATGATGATATACATATTCATGGGTGTATTGATGAGACTTCCTTGAGCCAGTCTTCATGTTTTATTTGCTCCTTATTTGGTTCATATTTTGGTGGAGGTTCTTCATTCACTTCTTGGATGAAAGAACAAATGGTTGATTATTATTTTGATGCATATTAAATTCTTTGGGAGCAGAATTATAGGACATGGGATCTTCAACTATGTCATTGGAGCAGATTTGATTGGTCACTTGAAGCATGTATGCACTTGGAAAATGGTAGTCTACTCACTTGGAGGTATAAGCGCTTTCATGATTTTTTGATGAGGCACCTCCTTAATGTATCTCTTTATTATGTTGTTATGTACTTTTATGATATATATTATGTACTCATTATGTTTGGAAGAATGCATACAAGAAAATGGGATCCAGGAATTATCTTTCCTAATGGTATGAGTTGGAGAGCACTCTTAATTGTTGGAGTGCAATGCAAGCAATGGGACCCCGGGATAGTTTTTAGTCCCATTGATTCCAAATTCTTCAGGAAACAAGTAGTATGGGAGATGGATTCCCCACTTAATAAGGTGATTTTAATCAAAGTAGTGCAGCAAAAAGCATGTTGGTTCCTCTCTAAAATATTCATGGAATCTCAAAGACTCAAACTGGGCAGCTCAGTGGCAACTTCAAAGAATCATACAGAAAGCAGGTTCTTCAACAACCATGTTTGAAATTGCTTGAGGACAAGAAATATTGGGAAGGGACGATTTGTAATGTCCCAAATTTTTCATTGGGTCATAATGGCCAAATCACATTTTACATATTCATGAAAGTTGTCAAATGGATGCTAAAAGTCAAATAATTGCCAAGGAGGAAAATCACTAGTTTCCTAGGTTGGGGGTGGAAGCTTTGAGATTTGGAATAAGGGGGATAATAAATTATGTTTAGACATTAGAAGAGGATAAATATTTAATAATGTATCTTATTAAATAAATACAAGAGAAAATTGAAATGGATATGGAGAATGGAGACACGTGGAGGCTATGGGGCCCACTCAAGCTAGAATTCCTATGTTAAATGGCATCCTCCTCTTGTAATTTCGAATCTATGGGAAGCCTAATGTTTTGGGATGGATTATGAGGTTAATATGCTTGCCCATATACTTCATAGGTTGAATTTGGGATGAGTTGTAACTTACATGGGAGAGGAAGAGCCAAATGGGAGTTTCATGGACACTTGGCTAGATTCCCCTTACATTTATGACATCTATGACACCAATGATGGAGATTCTATGACAGTTATGACACAAGTCAAATATGAAGGATAAAATACTGACATACTGACATTTCAGGCCTTAATATATCATCTTAGAGTTCGAATTTGGGAGTTGGAGAAGGCCAAGAGGCTCCTACTCAAATTTGGGAGAAGAGGGAAGGTGAACAGAGAGGCCACATGGCATAGCATGAGAAACCACACCAATTCAACTTGGATTTTTTTTATGGATGGATTTGAAACCTTAGAAGACCAATAATTTTTATAAAATATAGGTATCATCCATGAGAAGAAGCTTTTTTATCATTTTATGAATTTGGGTTTGTGAAGAGAGAGCTAGTGGATGACTAGTTCCTTGCCTTAACCAATTTCGAGGGTGAAAGATTCCCATCATAATTGGTGATTTGGAGAGGCCACTAAGTTATTTCAAGTAGATTAAATGGAGTCATCAGTTACAATTGAAAGCTACAGGAAGCTCATGTAAATCTCAATACCAGCTTGTTCTTCCATTCATCTCAAGTTTTCTCACTGTATTTCAGCTCTATGGAGTGAGGCGCACTTGGTGAGCTATTCATATCTTTGAGGGAGCTTATCTTGCTCCAGTATTTTGTATTATGATGTAAATTATATTTATTTAAATTTCAGAAATATATCAGGTCGAAAGGCCAAGATATCTCATGTATTATTGTCCAATATTGAAGGAACAGTGCCATTTCCCCGATACCTTGTTGTAAACTCTTGCAATCTTGATGGAATCGAATATATGTGTGGACCATTGATGATTTATGAATGAATGAACTGTAATTAATGTATATTATGGGTTTCATTTTTAGTAACTGATCATTTGTGGCCATTGAGTCGAATTTCATATCATTTAGACCAAACTACATCTCGTTTCCCCAAGGGTCCAAAACTAGTTTTCTATATCTGATTGAAGGAAGTGATAACAGCCATGGGAGTTAGATTGGTTCTGAATATGAGTCTTTTATAATGTATTATAAACATCCCCTACTTCAATTTGATAATTTGAGTGAGTTTTTGTACATTTGGGAATCCATTCCGGTAATTACCCGAGAGGGATTTGAGCCCCAAAATTGCTACTTAAAGCATCTATCTTATTCAGAATTTGATATAGACTTGAAGAAGTAATTGGAAGGCCATAATACACCCATGAACATTGTAATTAAGTTATTATATCACTCATACACCTTCTGGTACAATTCAAGAGCATTTGGAGCTATTTGGAGTCATCTACCATTGGGGCTTGGAACCTCAAAACTACTAGTAAATTCATGGAGTTCTCTTGGATACCTATTCGACCCCAAAACCACATATGATGCTTCAAATATAATTTAATTAATTTCTGATAGAATATCCAAGTATCATACCCACCATTAGTGAATTTTGTACAGTGTTGTGAAGAGATTTGTTCCAGGACCCAGGGGGGATTTCCACCTCCCAAATTGACTAGTCTTGTCCCGAAACGTATTCTCTTGCAAATTGCAGACCATGGTTGGGTATATCAGTTGATTATATGTCTGATAGATGTGATAATATGTCCCATCACCCCTCAGGACCTTCCTCACGAATTTTGAAAGCATTTGGAGGAATTTTGGAATCAATTGAATCCATATAACTAGAGTCGTAAGAAGATGAATTCAAGTACATTGTGAAAGAATTGAAGAATTGGTAATTTTAATAAAATTTCAAAAAGGGACATTACACCCAACATCTTAATCTTTCATTTGACTAAATTTTCCCAAAAATAGTCATGTCCTCCACGAGTTAAGATATATCTCATTATTCCTTTCATTATTAAGCCTAAACCCACATACTTATCCACAAAGTCATATCATAAACCTCATATGCCCAAGTCCTTTGTCAAAAATTAAAAAAGGTGTATAGTTATTAATATAAATGTTTTATATTAAAATATTTATATTAATATTTAGAACTAAAAATTAATTCACATTATGATTTAGTCTGGGCTGGGCACAAATCTTGAAAAACATCATATTAAATTTTGGAAGGGACTAAAGTTTGGATGAGCGTTACAGTTTAATCCAAATCATGGGAGAAAGTAAAATATTTTACGGTTTATGAGTTATGTTTATTCATAATATACAAGACATGGTATTCAGAACCAGTGGGTGGTTTTCACTGAGAAATGAAAACTGTTTATGAATTTTCATTTATTTTAGGAAATTGTTCTTGAATTTCATTTTATGAGATCCATAAACAATTAAATTCAAAATGAAAAAATAAAGAAACAAAACAAGGCATGGATTTCTAAAATGGTGGATGGTTTCATAATTTGTTTTGAATTTCATTTATGAAATTCATAAAAGAAAATGTGAAAAAGTTTTTAGAATAGTTTGAACATGTTTTTCCAAAGTTGGAATTTAAGCATGTTTTGTGCCAAATTAGGGCAGTGAATCATCAATCCTTGAGCGCAGGTGTTAGAGCATTCAACTTTCAAGTCAACAAAGCAGTTAGTGGATAAAATATTGAGATCTCTTGCAATATTTTAAGCAAACAATTTTAATTTCAGCAGATCCAACATGCGATGAGTCATAGGGTCAGGACATATGTAACAATCATATCTCTATTTATGGCACAAAATCAACTCGATAGATTCAAAATAGCAACCAGAATGATAGCAAAGCATCTCAATCAAAAAATTTGGAGCATTTTTAGGACTTCAAGAGCACAATTAGTAGGGCACAATCAACAACTCGAGATACTTGGCATCCTTTTCCATATTTATTGCAACTTAATTCTATTTTTAGTATGTAGATTGAATTTGTATCCTAGAATATAGGAACAATTTGTTAAGGTAGTGGTCTATATAGTTTATGATTTGTAATTTAATTAAAAAATGGGGATTTTTGAGAGAAAAATACTACTCGGTACTGTAATTTAAATTCTGATATTAATAAAGTCGCAGAGAGCAAAACTTTTAAACTTTTCAAGACAAATATTCATGTGCCACTATTATTTCAGTATGTAAGTATGTAATTTTCTCATGTGAATGCATTTCATGTTTTTCACTCCATTTTGTATTATTCCTTCATGTTTGATTGAGAGTAAATGGACTAGAATTCATCCTTTGATGCTCTGGTTCATCGGATTCAAACATTTTTATTTATTCCTCTAAAGTTAATACATAATTCGTCTTGTGATGCTCTGTGTTAATGGACTATATTCTTAATCCACTACCATCCTGCAAAGCCTAAATGACTGAGAAAATGATGTCTATCTTGCCTTTGTCATTGTTTTTTTCAACCATTAATCTCTTGCAGCTTAGATACATATTCATTTATTGAATCCATGCCCCATGGTATCCTCATGTTTTAATCTTTTATCCATTAACTTAGTCTATTTGAAAATATTTATGGCCATTGTATTCATTTGTTGAGAGATCCTTCTCTGGTAGGAAAGAAGCCAACTTTCCTCCTAAAGGTTGGTTTCAAAGGTTACCTTGGAACTATCCTTCCACAACCTGAGGAGAAATTCTGAGTGATAACACACCACAAGACCATCATTCATACAACTATTTTTAGTAATATTTCAAAACATAATCCAAGTTCTTAGTTAGAATATAAATATGTAACAAAATATATATATCAAAATAACTCTTCACCTTGTTTATATAAAATCATTCATACTAATTTTAACATGGGTAACAAGTATCCACAAATTATTTTAGGGGTCAAGTAGAGGATTTTCTACTAATGTTAACTAAAATTCTAAACCAACATGTTGTTGGTGTTGTTGGCCTATTCTCAAATACATTTAATGCAACATGTAATGGTTGTTTTGACCATTACTCTTCCTACCCGAAACCGAGCCTTCTTAATATAGTCTCTAGCTTTCTAGATTTGTAGTTTGTTTATGGCTTGCTTATTTCATTAGATGGCTTTATCTATCCAACAAGAAAGGATTAACAACCATTGCAAAAACTAATTATCAATTGAGGAATCACATTTATAAACATAGATTAAGTGCATGCTCGGACGTTAACATGAAGAAGGGAGTGTTGAATCAAGGATTTCTACGATCGAAAAGAAACTATACTAGTGAATTCTTGAACCAATACGTACACCTCATAAAATTATATATATCCATTTTTCGGTAGATAAATGAGAGATGGAAATTGGAAAGGCATATGACCATAAGCTACTTCGAAAGGGATCGATCCTAAAACCTGATTGTTCAAGCTTGGACGTATTTAAGACAACACATAATATAATTACACTCTACTTTTCATTGTTTTATTATTGAAGAACAAAAATAGTGAAAAGCAAAGGAAAATCAAACATTTAAGAACGTAATGGTTATAGGGAGACTACCTCAATATATTTGTTATGTTTCTGCGTTTCTTTCATTTTTCGTCTTTCCTCCTTTTATTTCTTTCTCAGCCAACGTTTCTGGCTTATCCGAGATAGTAGCATTATATGTCATAACCATCACATTGATTCATTTTCCATATTTTATGAATCTTAAGACCGAGTAACTTTGGATAAAAGAAATATATGAGTTTTAAAATACAATCACAATCGAAGGCCTTCAAATTGATATGAATAAAATTTCTCGCAGGAAATGTGATTTGTCTTATTATGTGATGAACTATCGTATTGGGAGTGTATGAATTATATGAAATTAGGTGTCATGGTTGTATCAATCTATATTTTGAGATCACGGTGCAGAGCATATCACCTCACCCTCCCCTTCTTTCACAACCTTCTATGTGGAAAAAGCGGTTGTTCTTTAAGTTGTCTTGGAGGTTGTTTGGATGGAGCAAGAGATTAGTCATCTTAGGGATCATTGCATGATCTTCCTATTTAAGGATTTGTGTCCTTCATTGAAGTAGTGGAAGAGTTGGATTGATTCATCCTAGGGTTCCTTTCTCTCTCTATTTTTGCATCTTTTTCAACTTGTTTCTCATTATAGATTAACTCAATATTTTCCAATATTAAATATACTTGAACACCAAGCTCATCTATTTAAATTTGAGAAAAATACACCCCAGTTAGTTATATAACTGCTACTCTGATAGTAATACGTGGAATCATTAGGATCATTGGCATCATGTTCTAAGACAGGAGAAAAATCAGCTCCAGTAGTAGGAAGTTTATGTTTAATAGAAGTGGTAGTAGAATACTTATGTTTAGGATGCCATTTACCACCTCTGTGATATCTCCTATTGTCCACAAACCAATATTCTTCAATTTCCAAGCCTACTATGACCTAGGAAAATGGTTTGAAAAAGAAAGCTTTGGCTTCCGAAACAACAAATTCAGGGGAAGTAGACTCATAATGAGGATTACTAGATGAACTATCCTCGGTAGATTGGGGAATTTTTACAAACTTAGGAAACAAATTAGGAGCCTGTGGGATATATACATGCTCGTTTAATTTTGAGGGAATGGCTCAGACATGACCATCTTTTTCAACTATTCCTTTTGGGTTTTTGTTTTTAGTTTTAGTTTATGACTCAATAGAATGATATTGAAAATTTAAAGCTATTGTAGGGTAGAAGGACCCAACACTTTAATATTCAACTCAACTTCTTTAATAAAATATGTCTGCATATAACAACAATCATTCCATTCTTGTAAGCTTAAGAACTTTCAAGCTTTGGAGGATTTTGATCTTATGGATTTTCTACTTCAACTCTTCTTTAGAAAGAGGAAAAAAGAACGAGTAAATATTAAAAGATACAATGTTACAAGTCTAGAGCCCAATTATATAAGTTAAATTCATTTTATGGTTTAATTGTAGCTATGCACTAACTTAATCTTTTTACTTTATTTTATAGCTAAATCATTTTTAGGTATCTATATTAGAACATCTTGGGATTTTCAGACTTAGAAAGCTATAGTTTGAATGTCTAGTTCTATGAAACCAAGGGTCCCCAGAGCTGAGCCTGGCTCTTATACCATATGTAAGGCACTAGGGTTCCTAATAAGAGATATATTGTCTACAAGAGTAATATACTTAATAATACAATCAAATTATGATAGATGTTTGGAGTAAAAATTTTAAATGAGAAACTTAACAGAAAGCTAGTAATTATCAATTGAAAGGAAATACCAGAATTAGGACAATCAAGAATACTTACTTGAACAAAATAATTAAATCTACAATCACACATATGACGCCACCAGGATGTCCATTAGCACTAACTCCTCGGGAAAATCAAATTTAGGGAACCACTATCCTCCCAACTAATCCCTCGGTCATACACTAAGAGCCGCCAAGCCCTTAGTCAGTAATACCAAGCCAACCAACTCTATCATCATCATAAATATACCCAGATCCTCCAAAACCTCTATCTCCTCCTAACACCTCATACCAATGAGGAAGGGGAACAAAGAAGGAGGAGAGCCACTTCCCTTCTACTTCCTCTTATTTAAGCTTTTCCAAGCTCCCCTAGGATGGACATATTCCCACATGCAATAATTCCACTAAACACATAAATAGAACATAATTACATATTTTATTATTTTATATTATCAACACCCACTTTAACCTAAGCTATGATTAATTTAGCTTAATTTGTTAAGTTATATATTTATTTTCTTATGAATCCCATTCCCTTAAAATACTATTAATATAAACCTGTTGTGCAGGAATATGATCTACTCGTGTTGCCATCACGAGTATGTCCCATGCCTACACTATAACCCTGACATTCCCCCTAGCACTAATGTAAAGTGTGACGAAGGGGTGTTAAATACCCCCCCCCCCCTTAAAGGTACTTCATCTCAAATTTTTTGTTACAAGATTCTTAACCATAATGCTTCTACCCCCTACCTTACACACCCTCACCATGAGAATCATACCATCTGATTCACCTCCATAACCCTCCACTCTAGCTCTAAATGGTCTCATTCGCCATGGCTCAGGCCCTGTACTATAAAATTCCCAAGGATCATACAATAGGCATTGGAATTCCTCATGGTTAGCCTTTATGGATAAGCCAAACTATTATGAACTCATCAACCACACCAAATTTTGGACTACTTTTGTTATCTATTTTATCTTCATCGACTGCACCAAATTTTGGTCTCATCTAGTCACCTCATCGACTACTCTATATTTTGGTAAACCAATATTTTCGTAAGGCATTGAAATTCATCACGATTAGCATAATGGCTAAGCCAATTTATTACGACCACATTGACCACACCATATTTTGGTCTACTTCTCGTATCTATTTTGACCTCATCGGTCGCACTGGATTTTGGTCTCATATGGTCAACTCATCAACCACACCAAATTTTGGTCAATTGGGCTTCTTGAAAGGTTGGCCCTAACTTCATCCATATCCCTCAAAGGCAACCAAACCCATGAATCAGAACTAAATATCCATATACCTCCCGCTATGAATGATGTACCTCAAGCCATGGACTTTCGACATAATCATAGATGGAAAGGTATTACTGAGTGAATCAGTCCCTATCCCATACTCCCTCATGGTTATGGGATCCCAGGATATTGTGGTTTCAATAATGAACCGACCTTGAAGGCCCCAGGGTGGCATTCTTGTACACTTCCACTCACATCCACATGCAATAACTAATTACTTTATGACCATATAATATCAACAAAGCAAGTGAAATTATTGCATCACCTCATCTATACAGGTATAAATAAAGAAGGACATGTTACCAAAAACCATCTCACATCACAAGAAAATATGTCATTATCATCATAACTAGAATCTCATAATATTACCTAACCTCATTTAATTCATCATACATAGTAGGAATTTGCATGTAAACCACATGTTATGATACTCATTTAATCTTTAATTACTATGCTCATTTAAGTCAAGACCATACCACTTGTTAATTTAAGCACATGACATGATCACAAGGATAACATGAACGCGATGAAACATAATATGAACATTGTTCCTCGGTATACTATCTGAAGAACATAAAGTATGCAAAGTAATCTTGTTACCAACTATATGCAATTACAAATCCTCGCATGAATAATTGTTCCTTCGTTCATCATAATACATGACTCATACAATAAGACATAATAAACATCATAAACAACATGAATCGATGAAGTTGTTAATGGAGAATTATTGTCTCCATGTCCATGTTCAAGTTATCACTCTACAAGTAAATATATTATGCTTATTGGATTTTAATGGAGGATATCACAAAATATCCTTCACCATATGTGAAGTGTGAAAGAGACCTCCCAATGGTGAGCGCTCTCCAAGGAAACCTTAAAAAGTGTTCCAAAAGTGCTCAATAGGTGGACGCTATCTCCCAAAAGGACTAAAATATCCATACAACTAGAAAACTAACCTCCATTAAAGCAAGGAATGACATGTAGAATGATTCCAAAGTTGAAAGCTCTTCTCAAAATAGGACCAAGATGATGAACAATCCCTCAAAAAGGAGTGAGAAAATCCAATTCAAAACATCCAACATAAAATCATAGAAATGAGTGCAATCCCTCCTCCAAGTTGAACACTCCAATACGATCTAATATATATGTGTGAAAGTGACCTCAAAGAAGGGGATGCTCATAAAAAAGGATCCACATGAGTGTAGAAAAAGAAAAAAGGTTGCATCCATACATAAAGGGGTTGCATCTATACATCAAGGAGTTGCATCCACATAAAAGGTTTAAACCCTTAACCAACCAATGGTTGCACAATGAACTATTCACCCAAGTGATGACCGCACACCAAGGAACTCATGCTATAATATGAGACAACCCTTCCAAACATAGCATAAACTCAAAATTATCTCCAAAGGATGAAGGAAGAAATACCTTATAGGGTGGACTCCCTCTATAAGTATGAAGTGAGGCTCCAAAGGATGGACGCACTCCTCAATATGTGCACATATAAGTGGTAAATCCACCCACAAATCTTCCAAGGCTCGAAGACCTCATCATAAATATATCATATAAGTGAATCGTTACCATTAACATTTGGAATATTTTGTTGTTTATGTTGTATGCTAATCATACCTACCTTCATTGTCAAACTACTATAGGTCTACAGGCTTCCAATTTCCAAGTCCACCACTTAAGGGTTCTCAAAATCCATAAAATTAACCAAAATTTTGGTGATTTCCTAGTGCAAATTCACTGAATCTATGGAATCTGTCAAACAAGTCTACAAAGTGTGCTCACTGTGTGTTAAAACTAACATTGTCTTAGTACTTCCATGGATAAATATGTTAGTTTCTTTGATTATTGTTGCCACTTGATGCTCTGTATTTGATGATATATGGTTGATTGTAAACTACCCAGCTACACGAATAATTTTTCATTCAAAATTCTGTCAAGCATTCCCTACTGTTATTGTTGAATCGTGACAGTTTCTTTGGAGTAATCCATAAGAAGGAAGCGAATAAAACTCATGTATTTCTATAGACCATTCCCATAGTGACTAGAATTTCACACATTTTTTTATGCGACAAAGATGTAACAATTGCTTAGGGAATTATTTCACTCCTCTGTTCTTTATATTTTTATACCAGCTTACCCTTAATCACCATATGTATATGTTAGAATTCAGTACACCATATGGGATGTGAACCATACTAATAATACATTCATCGTGTTAAATAGGTTGAAGCCTTCAACAAAGATGGTGGACACATGCACCAATATGGTATGCATATTCTAGGAATCCAAATGATTCATAAGGGAATATAATATCCCATACCATCACCCCAAATTATACTCATAAGGCTAGGACATTATCATCAAACGCCAAAACAATGCTTAGAAATAATCCATGTCATGATGGTGCTATGTCAAAAAATCCATACTATGGCACTCCACTGACACCCACAAATATTCCAAGGTTCAAATCCCTCATCATAAATGTACTATACACATGAATCATTGCCCTTAACATTTGGAATATGTTGTTGGTTTTGTTGCTAATCAAAACTCCCTTAATGTGAAACTATTATAGGTCTACAGGATGTAAGTTTCCAGGTCCACCACTTAAGGGTTCTCAAAATCCATAAAATTTACCAAAAGTTGGGTCATTTCCTAGTGTAAATTCATTGAATCTATGGAAGATGTTAGATAGGTCTGCCTAGCATGCCCATTGTGTGCTAAAATCAACATTGTCTTAGTAATGCCATAGATAAATATGCTAGTTTATTTGATTATTTTTGCTACATGATGCTATGTCTTTGATGATATATGGTTGATTGTAAAATACCCAGATACAAGAATATTTTTTTCGTTAGATTCTTTCAAGCATGCCCTACAGCTACTGTTGAATTATGGTAGCTTCTTAGGAAAAATATGTTGGAATGCAACAAACAAAACTCATGTATTTATGTAGACCATTCCCTAAGTGGCCAAATTTCACACTTTTATTTATGCAACAAAGATATACCAATTGCTTAGGGAATTATTTCACTCCTTTCTTCATTAGACTTTTAGACTAGCTTACCCTCAATCACCATATGGATACCTCAGACGTTGGGACACCATATGGGATGTGATCCATACCAATAACAAATTCATCATGTGAAATAAGTTTAAGCCTTTGACAAATATGGTGGAGACATGCACCGATATGGTATGCATATTTTAGGAATCCCAAATGATTCATAAGAGAATATAGATATCCCATATCATTACCCCAAATTATCCTAATAGGGATAGGATATTCTCATCAAATTTCAAAAGCATGCTTAGAAATAATCCATGTCATGGTGGTGACATGTCAAACAATCCATACTATTGCACTCCACTAACACCCACAAATCTTCCAAGGGTCAAAGACCTCATCATAAATATATCATATAGGTGAATCATTGCCCTTAACATTTGGAATACATTTTTGTTTATGTTGCTAATTGAACTGCTATAGGTCTATAGGCTTCTAGTTTTTAGGTCCACCACTTAAGGGTTCTCAAACTCCATAAAATTTACCAAAAGTTGGGTGATCTCCTAGTGCAAATTCACAGAATCTATGGAATGTGTAAAACATGTTTGCAAAGCGTGCCCACTGTGTGATAAAATTAAAACTATCTTAGTATTGCCATGGATAAATTTGTTAGTTTCTTTGATTATTGTTGCTACAATATGCTCTGTCTTTGATATATGGTTTATTGTAAACTACCTGGCTACATGAATATTTTTTTCGTTCAAAATTCTTTCAAGCATGCCCTACTACTATTGTTGAATCATGACAACTTCTCAGGAAAAATCCCTCAAAAGGAAATGGATAAAACTCATATATGTTTGTAGACCATTCCCATAGTGACCAGAATTTCACACTTTTATTTATGCAACAAAGATATAGCAATTGCTTAGGGAATTATTTCACTCCTATGTTCTTTATATTTTTACACCAGCTTACCCTCAATCACCATATGGATACCTCAAAAGTCAAGACACGATATGGGATGCGATCCATACCAATAACACATTCATCATGTTAAATAGGTTGAATCCTTAGACAAATATGGTGGACACATGTACCAATATGGTATGCATATGCTAGGAATTTCGAATGCTTCATAAGGGAATATAGATATCCCATTTCATCAACCCAAATTATCCTCATAATGCTAGGATATTCTCATCTAATCCCAAAAGAATGCTTAGAAATAATCCATGTCATGGTGGTGCTATGTCAAACAGTTCATACTATGGCACTCCAAAATGAGATGATACAAGTTCCACAAAGTAGTGATGAACAACATAATAATCTATAGGTGCATACCAAGAGATCACATCCCATAGTTTCTAGCATCAATACATGATAAAAAAACCATCAAGGGTATCATTAACATCAAAATCTCCATAAAAATGTAACCCCTTGGTGAGATTGTTATAAAAATCACAAGTGGACACCAATGCAAAATGGGGGGTAACAACAGATCAAGTGAATAGAACTAGGTCCAAGGATTATCTTGATGGGGAAACTTAGAGAGATCCCCAAACATTTGAGAAGGAGGGGTTATCTTCATCAATGATAGGCATAGTTTCAAGTTTAGAGATGGTTAGGGTGAAGGCACAAATAATTATGTTGACAAGATGGTTATAACACTCCTTAGTCACACATTGCATTAGTGCTAGGGGCATGTCGGGGTTATAGTGTAGGAATGGGACATACTTGTGATGGCCACATGAGTGGGTCCTATCCCAGCACAATAGTATTAGACTATGTAGGTTTATATTAATAGTAGTTTAAGGGCATGGGATTCATAAGAATATAAATATATAACTTAACAAATTAATATAAATTAATCATGGATTAGGTTAAAGAAGGGGTTTATAAAGGAAAATAATAAAATATGTAATTATGTTCTATTTATGTAATTAGTGGAATTATTACATAGGAATTATTGTATGTGGACATGTGTCCATCCTAGGAGGATGGAGCTTGGAAAAGCTTATATAGGAGGAAGGAGAAGGGGAAGGGGATCTTATTCTTCTTTGCTCTCCATCCTCATTAGTTTGAGGTGTTAGGAGGAGATGGGGACTTTGGAGGATGTGGGTATATTTTTTATGATGATAGATTCGGATGGCTTGGTATTACTGAGTAAGAGCTTGGGGGATATTAGGCTATGACTATGGGGTTAGTTGGGAGGAGAGAGGTCCCCAAAATTCTATTTTCCCGAGGATTTGATGCTAATGGACATCCTGGTGGCTTCAAATGTGTGACTATAAGTTTAATTCTCCGATTAAGGTATGTATTATTGACTTTCCTTATTATGGTATTTCATTTCAATTGATAATTATTGGTTTTTTGTTAAGTTTCCCTGTTAAAATTGTTACTCTAAACATATGCCATAATTTTATTCTATTATTGATTATATTACTCTTGTAGACAATATATGTGTTATTAGGAACCCTAGTCCCTGACATCCAGTATCATATCTAGGCTCAACTTTAGGGACCTTTGGGTTAATAGAACTAGACATTCAAACTGTAGCTCGCGGAGTCTGAAAATCCCCATATGTGCTGCTATAGATATCTAAAAATGATTTAGCTATAAAATAAAATAAAAAATCCAAGTTAGTGCAAAGATGCAACTGAACCATAAAATAAATTTAACTTATATAATTGGGATCTAGACCCGTAGAATTGTATCTTTCAAAATTTACTCTTTATTTGATTCTCTTGTTGAAGAAGAGTTGAAGTAGAAAATCCACAAGACTGGAATCCTACAAATATTGAAAGTACCTAAGTTTATAAGAATGAAATGATTGTTGTTATCTACAAACATATTTTATTAAATGAGTCGAGTTGAATCCTTTAAAGTGTTGGGTCCTTATACTAGACAATAGCTTTAAATTTTCAATATTAGTCTATTGAGTCATTAACTAAAACTAAAAACAAAAGCCCAAAAATAATAGTTGCAAAAGATGGTCATGTCCGAGTCATTCCCTCAAAAGTAAATGTTAGAATTTTATCATTTAATCAATATGATATAGGATCTTATCAGAGAGAATAACATGCACAACAATAATCACAAGGGACAAAATACACAAAGAATTTTCCTCGGGAAAACCATAAAGGAGAAAACCCCGCAACTTCCTCAGAGATAAAATGCGCACCAAAAGAAAAATTAAAACCCAAAGATACAAAGATGATCTCTGACATTTGTTCTTTCTCTCACTTTTGTGAGATACTCCTCTCTCACTCAAGCACTACTGTTGAGTGAGTGTGTGTTCCAAATAGAGAGTCTCACTCTCTATTTATATTTGTTTTCCACTTGACAATTACTCTCCAGGGCCGGCCTCACTAGGAGAGTCTAATAATCCTAATACCCCTCAATTGTGGGGACTATTTCCCTGACTTACAATGGAGGGTTAACCTCAGTGACTTTACATAAATTTATTATATTAATGACTCTCCCGGAGGAGCAAACATCTCCGTCAGGGTACAATGAAATACAATATAAAATATACAAGTGAATATATTCTGAAGTTACAAATACATCAACACTCCCTCTTAACTAGGAAGGTATTCTCTTGACATAGTTCATCAGCACAAGTCTTCATTACTATATCATCATCATTGTTGTTGTTGTCTCTATCTCTAGCAAATGGTGCTATATCTCAAATTTAATCATCATAGGAAGTTCTACAGAGCCAACCCTTTTTCATGCTGGTTGTAGGCCTAGCCTCCATGTAGGTATTCATCTTCTTCAATGCTTATATCCGACCATGGGAGGCCCATCCTACCACCATGTCAGGATGGCTCAGTACTTATATCCACTGGCATGGTAGGACACACCTACTACCATCTGGGAAAGGCTCCAGCACTTACATCCACCGGAATGGTAGGACACACCTACTACTATCTGGGAAAGGATCTAGCACTTACATCCATCGGCATGGTAGGACACACCTACTACCATCCGGGAAAGGCTCCAGCACTTACATCCACCGGCATGGTAGGACACACCTACTACCATCCGGGAAAGGCTCCAGCACTTACATCCACCAGCATGGTAGGACACACCTACTACCATCCGGGAAAGGCTACAGCACTTACATCCACCAGCATGGTAGGACACACCTACTACCATCCAAGAAAGGCTCCAGCACTTACATCCATCGGCATGGTAGCAGACACCTACTACCATCCGGGAAAGGCCCTACACTTACATCCAACGGCATGGTAGGACACACCATTTACCATCCGATGAAAGGATCTGCACTTACATCCACCGGCATGGTAGGAAACACCATCTACCATTTGGGGAAAGGCTCTACGCTTACAACTGACCATGGGAGGCCCCACCTACCACCATGTCACAAAGGCTCTGCACTTACATCTTACCATGGGAGGCCCCACCTACCACCATGTCACAAAGGCTCTGCACTTACATCTGACCATGGGAGTCCCCACCTACCACCATGTCATAAAGGCTCATATACTCATCACTTCCCCTTGGAAGGAACCTTGATCTGGAGAACACCACACTTCTCCCTAAAGTACTCAAACTTCACTCTAGCCATTTCTAGCATAGAATCACATTAGGACTAATTACGTCCAAGGATAACCTGTGAGCTTCGCCAGGACTGATTACATCTAATGACAACCTACAGGATTGATTATGTCTAATAATCCTACGAGCTTTGCTGGGATTTTATGCTCAGACAACTTGTCTCATCGGCTATGCTAGAACTCCCTCTTTTGAGAGATCTTGATCTGGATTGCAAACTGGTTCATTGCTCCTCTCTGCAGCATACAAAAATGCAATTAGATCAATCCAATCAAATAGTAGCTTTCAAAAGAAACATACTACCTCACAAATAATTGAGCAAGTGGCAACATATTTTGCCTCGGTTGTACTTAGCGCCATGCAGTACTACATCCTGCCAAACCAATAGCTCATACTGGATCTCAAACTAAAGAAGCAACCCAGGGTGCTCTTCTTCTCAGTGGCGCTACCAATCCGAATAAGCATAACCATGCAAGTTAGTCATCTAATTCGTATCGTACTTGAGCCCATACTCAACTGTACCCTTCAGGTACCTCACTGCATTCTTTGCAACCAGGTGAGCATGTCTCGGATCCATCAGGAACTGAATCAGGTTGTTTAAAGCAAACCATGTGTCTGGTATTGTATTCGTCAGGCACATCAAATCATCTAACGATTCATCGTGGCATCAACCGTATTTGATGAAGCATCACTCATAGCTTCATGTTCGATGCCATAGGTGTGGCCATGAACCTATTCAGTATCTCCACTGCATACTTCCCTTGTTCCAAGGTAGATTCCATCTACACTCTACCACACCTCCATGTCTAGAAAGTAGTACATCATACCCAAGTCCTTCATCTCGAACTCGGAAGCAAGTCTTCTTCTTGCATCTTTAATGAGTTCCTCTTTTCTTGTCAGGAACAGGTCATCGATATGTAACAGGAGCATCACTATTCTTCCACCTTCAACCTTGAGACAAATGTTGGAATCCCCTTTACTCTCAATAAATCCTAGAGCCATCAGTAAGTTTCCCATCCCGTCGTATCATGTCGAACCTCAGGATCTTCTACAGTCACTCCCTCTAAAGCGAACCATCATTCTCCCTCTCCCTTTCGCACTTTATGTATTGAAACATTTTGTAATAGAGTGACAAGTAGGTTCCTCTGCTACTAATATTTTATGTATCCATATAGGCTCATTGGATACCAAGATCCTCTACCTTGAACCTTTTCAAAAGTCCTTCTCGCACCCATCTATGAGCTTGTCATCCTCTATAGGATTTCATCTTCAACCTTATAGCAAAGGTTAAGATCTTAATCACTCTAGGTGATCTTCAAGCTCCTCATGTATGTGTTATCTCATGGGTGCCTTCAGAGCTCATACAAGGCCTTCTTTAATTTGCACACATGAGTTTGCATGTCATGTGTCTCAACTCCTAGTGGTTGCAAATTTCTCTTCGTAGTTTATGTATTCTTTCTATGAGAAGCCTCGTGCCACGAATCTTTCCTTGTATCCCATGATGTTACCATCTACTGCATGCTAGATCTTGTAGATCCATATGGAAGACACTACAGACTTCCATTCAGGTCTTGATACTACATCCTAGACATCATTCTTCTTGAACTGGTGTGTTCCTTCCCTTTCTTCGTAGCTACTTCTTCATAGTTGGAAGGCTCTGCATCATTGATGTCGCTCAACATAACTAGATTGTGTTTGAGGCCTATTGATTTCCTTGGATTATTCTTCATCTTTCATTCTCTTTATATTCTTTTGAATCTTTTTCTTTCGCTATGGAAGCTTCTTGGTTCATCTTCATGTATGCTTATTGGAGTGAATCTTGAACTGTCATCACTTGTTCTTCGAAAAAAGTCTCGTCCTTATTTTCTTATAGGCGATTGTAAGTGATATTTCCTACAAGTCAAATGCATTAGTTGTATGGTTAGAAACATTTCATAAGGCATATTCATAATGGTAAATTATTATGCGTAAAGATATAATCATGCAATTATTTTAGCCAATACAACATTCATCCATATCTGGTATACACAGAAAATTTCCAGATGCCTTCCATCTCTACCATAACATTTATTGAGATCACGCACTAATCCCAATATGTCAACAAAGAGGTTTCATCCTAGATAAGTAGCAATTGAGTGTTTTATACCACTATAGGCTACTTACCCATAGCATGCATGTTAGTAGTATCTTGTTCATTAATGCAGGCATTCTATCATGCATAATACATTTCACAACTAAACAATGTCATATAAACAACTGGATATATAGGAAAATACAATTCAAATACTTATCTTTATTTGTTTCGTGGGTAGACTCCTTTATGAGCCTTCAGCTCCATCACCTTATTCATTCATGACATCATCATTTCTTATCCAAATGCTAAGATGGATAAGAGGTTCTTCAAGAATTAAGAGCTTCATATTCCTCATCACTTGAGGGATATTCTTGAGAGATTGATCTGTAGTTACTCTCATTATGAGTCGAGCTTCTTCTTGTGTGCACTCTTCCCAAACTCTATTGAAGGTAATCACTTCCTTCTGGCACACATTCCTTGAATGAATGAATCCCATGATCCTTGGAGGCCATTCAAGGTGGTTATAACAATATCTTATTCCTCTTCGATAGCACCAAACACTTCCTTTTTTTGTCTTCAAGGATGACAGATGAGGGATGAGATGATCTTTAATAGAATCTACAATGATTTTCTTGGCTCTATCCTTAGCCTCATCTCCCTCTGGCTCCTAGACCTTTCTTACTAAAATACTGATCCAAGTCAATTTCTTCAAGGATCACAGAGGTCCTATACTTCCATACTTGGAATTTGTCAGCTTCACCAAGCTGATGTGATCAGTCATTTTGAAATGAGAATTTCAAATGTAAATAGCAAAAATTTAGATCTTATCGATTTGAGGTGTTCGTCCTGGTTCTGGAGCTGGCTGATCTAGGATTTGTCAGAGAAATGCTAATTTTCAAAACTTGAAATTTCAAACTTCTGATTGGATAGAAAGATGGGACTCTTCAAGGTGAGATTCCCAATGTACTCCTTTTCTAAAAACAGTGGCGGGAAGCTCCCAGAACAGGAAGCCCTAGTTTTCCAATTTCTTCTACAGAACTGTCTGATATTGTTTCTACGGTATCTCTGAAATTACTTATCCTCTCTATCTAAAACTTAACACTGAGGTATCCCTGTCTTTCCTCTTTCTAACACTGAAGGTTATATCAGAATTTATTTTACCAATTGGGACTTATGCGCGTTTTCCCAAGGTGACTTATTTCAGGACTATTCAAAATAGAGAACTTGTACGAACTTCCACATGTCACTGTTTCACCTTCAAGGTATGCAACTTTTACCATAGAAATTATATTATGTGCCCTATATGGAACATCTTGATAAATTTCATTTGGACCTTCGTGTCCCGAGATATATCAATTCTCCCTCGGTCACATGTTTAAGGTTGAATCCTGGGAGAGGCTCGAACCCTGACTTGGAGGAACCATATCTCCCAAAGTATCATGAATCTGGGGCTGAAAGTTTTACACAATGTAAAGCATGAATTTATTTTTGGGCTGTAAAAATTTCGGCTTATGAACCTTCTCCAATATCGATATATAGCGAATGTACCTAAACTACTAGTTTTAGTATTTTAGGGTTTTCAAGCATGAAACCCTAATTTCCATTTGTTGCCATTGCAGTTGTATTTTGGTTGTACAGTGAAAATTTTCTGATTCAGAAACTAATACCACCAATAGATGCGCCCTATTGAGGTGTGTTATCCTATCCCTCCTTGCTTGATGGTCTGTGGAGAGAACACCTTCAATTAGGAATCCCTAGTTCCCACAGCTGCACAGTGCCTTCTTTTAGAGAGGCTCTGATACCATGTTAGAATTTTATCATTTGATCAATATGATCTAGGATATTATCTGAGAGAATAACATGGACAACAATAATCACAAGAGACACAAAGAATTTTCCTCGGGGAAACCATAAAGGAGAAAACCTCGCAACTTCCTTAGAGATAGAATGAGCACCAAAAGCAAAACTAAAACCCAAAGATACAAAGATGATCTTCGACAATTGTTCTCTCTCTCACTTGCACAAGATACTCCTATATCACGCATGCGCTACTGTTGAGTGAGTGTGTGTTCCAAATAGAGAGTCTCACTCTCTATTTATACTTGTTTTCCACTTGACAATTACTCTCTAGGGATGACCTCACTAGGAGAGTAAAATAACCCTAATACCCCTCAATTGTGGGGACTATTTCCCTGAATTACAACGTAGGGTTAACCTCAATGAATTTGCATGCCTTTATTATATTAATGACTCTCCCGATCGGAGGAACAAACATCTCCATCGGGGCACAATTAAATACAATATAAAATATACAAGTGAATACATTCTGAAGTTACAAATACATCAACAGTAAAAGACCTTGTATATATCCCAAAGGCTCATAAACTTGCTTTCCCCAAGCATGTAAAAATTCCTGAATATATCAAGGATAGTTCATCTATTAATTCTCACCATGAGTCTACTTCCCTTGTAGTCATTGTTCCAAAAGCTAAAGCTTTCTTTGCCAAACCATTTTTCCAGGTCATACCAGTCTTGGAAATTGAAGAATATTGGACTGTGGACAATATGATATATCATAGAGGTGGTAAATGACATCCTAAACATAAGTATTGTGTTGCCACTTCTAGTAAAAATAAACAACCTACTATTGGAGATTATTCTGCTATTATCCTAGAACATGATGCCAATGGTACTAATGATTCCAAGTATTAATATCAGAGTGGCAGTTATCTGACTAAATGGTGTGGTTTTTTTTTAAATTGAAATAGATAAGCTTGGTGTTCAAGCAAATTTAATATTGGAAAATATTGAGTTAATGTATAATGTGCAACAAGTTGAAAAAGATGCAAAAACCAGGAGAGAAAGGAACCCTAGGATGACTTAACCCAAATATTCCACTACTTCAATAAAGGACACAATCATTAAACAAGAAAGGAAGGGTGAGGTCGAGCGATCTGCACCGTGATCTAGAAATCTAGATCGATACACTCATGACGCCTAATTTTATACAATTCATACACTCCCAATATGATAGTGCATCATATAATAAGAAAAATTCATACACTCCCAATGTGTCTAATGAATAATGTAATGCATAAGTACCTTGATAATTTCATGGTCGTATTCATTGAAGACATTCTAATTTATTCAAAGTCTAAAGAAGAACATGAAGAGCACTTAAAAATTGTTTTACATGAGTTGCGAGAACATCAAATCTATGCAAAATTCAGTAAATGTGATTTCTTTAAGGATAAAATAAGGTACTTGGGTCATGTGGTTACTAAAGAAGGGATCTCAGTTGATCCAGAAAAAATAAAGGCAATCGAAGAATGGCCAGTCCCAAAAGACGTAATTGATGTACGATCATTCATGGGGATTACTGGCTATTATCGAATATTTATCGAAGGGTTTTCAATAATTGCAAATACCATAACTTCTTTATAGAAGAAATGTACTGGCTATTATCGAATATTTATCGAAGGGTTTTCAAGAATTCCAAATCCCATAACTTCTTTATAGAAGAAAGGGAAGAAATTCGAGTGGAGTCAAAAGTGTGAAGATAGTTTTAAAAAGTTAAAAACATTATTAACTACCGCACCAATCTTAAGAATTTTTTATCCTAATAAAGACTTTATAGTATGTACTGACGCATGCAATGACAGTTTAGATGGAGTTTTAACTCAGGAAGGACACGTCATTGCATATGAGTCTAGGAAGCTGAAGATTCATGAGAAAAACTATGCGACCTATGACTTAGAATTGGTTGTTGTCATACATGCCTTAAAGATGTGGTGCCATCATTTAATCAGAAGAAAGATTATATTAGTGACAGATAACAAAGGGTTAAAATATTTTTTGGATCAACCTAACTTAAACGCAAGGCAAGCTAGGTGGCTAGCTTTCCTTAGTGAGTATGATTTTGAAATCCAACATATCTAGGGAAAACAAATAAGGTTGTTGATGCATTAAGTAGGAATGCAAAACTAAATTTTGCAGCAGCAATCAGCACCTATAAAACATATTTAGAAGAACAGCTAGAGGAAGGAGTAAGATTGGATGAAAATTATCAGAAATTACAAGCAAAAGTAACAGAAAGTTTAATTGAAAGTTTAAGTACAAAGTATAGTCTAAATGAAAAAGGATTATTACTATATAAAGATAGACTACACATACCTAATGTACCTAAGATTAAGTTGTTTATTTTAAACGAAATTCATAAGACTCCTTACTCAGGACATCCTGGTTATCAGAAGACCATGTTAAGAAAGGATTATTTTTTGCCAAACATGAAAAATGAACTAGCAGAATACATTGCTAAGTGCTTTGAATGTCAGCAAGTAAAGACTGAACACCAACATCCGGCCGGGTTACTTCAGCCATTACCTATTCCTAGCTGGAAGTGGGAGATAATCAGCATTGATTTTATTACAGGACTACCTAGAAATCAAAATTTGAATGACTCAATAATGGTAGTCGTTGATAAACTTAGTAAGGAAACTCATTTTATACCTGTAAAAACTAATTACAAGGCTGCTAATATTGCTGATATATTCTTAAAACAAATTTTTCTTTTACATGGAATACCGAAAGTAATAATTTCAGACCGAGACCCTAAGTTTACGAGCAATTTCTAAAAGTATTCGTTTAAAGGACTGAATACTACATTAAATTTCAATACCTCTTTCCATCCTCAGACAGATGGACAGACTGAAAAAGTAAATCAGGTATTGGAAGACCTACTCAGAATGTATGTTAAAGAACAGCTAGGTAAATGGGAAGATTATTTACACTTGGTAGAGTTTGCTTACAACAATCACTACCAAGCTTCAGCAAGATACAACCCATTTGAAATTTTGTATGGCAGGAAGTGCAATACCCCCATCTCATGGAGTAATCCAGTTGACAAGTTAGTATTAGGACCTTAACTATTAAAAGAGATGGAGTTAAATGTAAAACAGGTGCAAGGTAACTTGAAAGTTGCGCAAGATCGACAGAAAAGTCAGGAAAATCTTAAACAAACTCACAAAGAGTTCTAGGTTGGTGAACATGTCTTTATTAAGGTGAGACCTAAAAAGATTTCTCTGAGATTAGGAATTTGTGCTAAGTTAGCACCCCGATATTACAGACCTTTTGAAATACTGTCCATAATAGGATAGGTGGCATATCAATTGGCTTTGCCGCCAATCTGAAGGTTCATAATGTTTTTCATATTTCTGTGTTAAAAAAAATGTACATGATGCTACTCATGTTATAAACTCGAATGATGTGCAGGTGGAACCCGAAGGATATTTTCTGGTGGAGCCAGACTGTATCCTCGAAAGGAGGGAGATCTTGCTTTGGAATCGCACCATTGGTCCGGTGAAGGTGCAATGGAAGCACCTTCGTCCAGATGAAGCCACCTAGGAATTGGAGAGTCATATGTTGGATGCATATCCAATTCTGTTCCAGGGCAATTCTAAGGACGAAGAATAAATAACATCAAGGACGATGTTATAATTTAAGGGGGTGTGTATGTCACATGCCCCAATTTGCAAAACATTATATGTTTTAAGAAACATTATGATATATTTTATTATAAAGTTTGTAATTAATGACCAAGTGGGGTCAAGGATAATTGAATGTAATTGTTGAATATTTAATTAATAAATAAATTAAATATGAGACAACAGCTTAGGGAAGCTATTAAATGAGTGTTTTACTGGTCACTTGGTGGAGAAGGCTAGGTTGAGAGCAGATTGACACTTGGCAGCATCCTCAAACTACTTCTACCTATTGCAAGAGGCAACTTCCCTAATTTTTTGGTCATGTTACCTAAGAAAGTGGAACAAGAACAGGTGGCTCATTAAGTGAAAACTGACCCAAAAGACCTAGGCATGCTAATAAAACTTCCCATTGAAGACAATTGAGGCTGCTCATTCTTGACTTGTGAACATTCTGGATGAATGAAGTGCACAAGAAAATTTGATGGAGGGGACTAGTTGAAGTATGTTTTGAGAGGAAAGGTGTTGAAGACCTGAACTAGTGTAGCTATTCTAAGCTGAGTTCATACTACTGCATGCAGGACTGATTGACTGTTGAACACTGAGTAGAGTTATAGAGGATTACTAAACTACATCTCTCACCCATTACTTCTACCAGGTGGACCAGGAGACAAGCTCGGGGGTCCTGATATTTGCAGTCCATCTTTTCTCCAGGAGTTGGTTGGGAGGAACAGGTTCCTTAAGCGGTTGTCACCTCATGCATATTTCCAGGTTCTACTTGATATATCTAGATTTCTAAGTATTTAATGTTATCTAGAAAGTTTAAGTTTAATTAATGATATGTTGTGCTTCTGTCCTCTTCTTGCTAGGGTTAGTTACGAGAAATATATATATACTGTGAAAATATAGTTAAGTTCTGAACTAGATAGATTAGGGTAAATGATTAGAGGAATTTCTAGATTTACTTATAGATAAAAATTGCCTAACTGTATTTTTCCACACCTTATATAAAGGTAGTACTCTACTACATTAGGTTAGTTTAATTTCAGATAAAGAATCGAATGAGGTATGCATGAATGTGAATTCCTATCTTCTACAGGTTCATATGTATGATTTGTATGTATGCTTTCCTTTTTATTTTAGATGTTTTCATTTAGTTAGAGTACTTAACAAAATAAACAGAACTGTTAGGAAAGATCCAAAGATATAGGATTACTAGTCTGTGTAATGGTTTACACAGTAGATAAAATTATTATTATAAGTGGATTATTTTAATAATTAATAGTTAATATATAAACAGGAATTAACATAACTAAGATTAACTTTAAGAAACAGTAAACAAGGCTAGACATTTACCGAATAAGTTCATCTAAGTAAAAATACAAACTAGGGTAACTCAAAAATGAAATACTAACTATGTACTTATACTAAGAAGGATTAGGGTTTATAAATAAACCTGTTTAAAAGAACTATAAATATATATATAAACCAAAATTTTCCACCCCTTTTTATTAGTAGGGGAATTGTTCTTTTCATTTCTAAAATAAATTCAAAACCTATCTACTCTATTTTATATAACCATAAGCATCAATTAGATGACTGTGTGAAATTACATCCATTATTCACAAGCAACAATAATAAATAAAAACATGTCATCATATTTTCAAACTCAAAGAATACAGTAAAGAATTAGCTTATTTAGTCAATTTCTTTTCCTCTATTTATTTACTACATAAATGTATTACTTACAATAATAACCAAGTTATGATTTAAAAACCTACTGTCATAACCCTTAGATACATTTTTACACATAAAATGAAATAATTATTAAATTACTTAACCACAACCTCTGATAGATTAATTTTGACAAGAAATAACCAAAATAACAAATTGTTACAAGACTACCTTCTTCGATTTAAAATCACAGAAAATATATATATTATCAAAGCATAAGTACAATCAATAAGCTACAATCTTATTAAATAAAAATCTAAACAGTATTTAAAAGAAAACTAGAAACTGGAAACAAAACTAGACCCAATTTTCATTCCTCAAGTCTCGGCTATGAAAGCCCTACGTCCCCAACTCGAAACAGCCACGAGGGCTTTAATTCAAACTAAACCACATATCGAAATATCGGCCATATGGCCTACCAAAATTTTTACAACACAGTATATCCTCGGCTGAGCCGAAAACCAAAAACCCAACGAACTCCATCAACTAAAAATCAACACCATACACCACTGCAAGTGGAACCTCAACAAGTTCGAGGCTTAACAGTTTGATTTTGAGGCCAGGAATCCCAACGTGGAGACTTCATGGCGTAACTTTATCACAAGCTCTTCACTTGATATGAGCCTGCAGGAGTATTGAAACACGAACTGAGAAAAGTATAAACTACAGTTTAGGTAATTTATAAATTAATGAAAGAACAAATGTAAATTTAAAAGAAATTTTCTCACCTGAAGAAAATAACCTCGGCTTCGGTCTGGCAGTGAGTACAGACCCAAAATCACCAAGACATAAATACTAAACCACAAAGGAATCACCTTTGGGCAATCCTAGCCACCTTTGTGGAGAATGACGAGATCCAAGAAAGCATGGACAAAAGGAAACGTCGCTCACTGAGTCACAATGGGGCAGAGTTAAATGCCACACCAGAAGTTAAGTAATGAAAAACAGTAATCTATTCACATAGCAAGACCACACTACAATAAAATTCATGACCGTGCACACGCTATCAAACTCTCTCGTGTTGGGATGGATGTAATTTCACAGTGTCAAGATACTGAACAGAATAGCATTTGCAGAGCTGGGAAATGACGATGGAGGGTTTGTCCACAGAAACAAGGCAATATCCAAGAGCATCCCTACACGCAGAGTACGAAGGCTAATGGCGAGGAAATTTTACACAGTAGAGTGACAGACAGTCAAAGCGGCCATGAGTTGCGGCCCTCTTATTCCAGAGCAAAGGTAAAGATAGGTTAAGCCAAAAATTTAGGGTTTATAGATTATATATGGTAAATCTTGAAAAGTGAAAACCCTATCCTCCATTTCGCAACCACGTGTCCTCGATTATTATTTGTAAAATGTGGGTTTAAGGGTATAGTTCGGAAACCATCGGAGCAGCCTGCAAGCAACAAGTTTTTCATCGTTATAAACTAAGTTATAACCTTATATTAACCTTTCTTATTTCATCATAGATTAATTGCATTTGTTGTATCCTTAACTACAACGAAGGTAGATAGAAAAGATACTAGGGTTTTAGTATAGTTTATAATATAGTAGATATATTAGAATTTGAGTAGAGTTTTTAACCTTTGCATCGATGTAGGAAAAACATAATGCAAAGAACTATTTCAAGGATAGTTGCATAATAAAAATAATTTATAGCAAGTTGAGAAATTATAGCAATTAAAAATCAACTATGTAATTACACTTGCAACTATAGAAAAATTCCTAGATAGCATATTAACATAGATAATAAAGTTGATATCATAATTAAAGATACTAGGTGTTGTTTACTTTTTAGTAAAATCTTATGAAGACGAGAAATTATACAAAGGAAATAAAGGATAGTCTTCTTATAGAAAATAATGCATCCTTCCTATAAAAAGTAATAACACTATAGTTTAAGAAATACAAGTGGTGTTAGTACATCTCTAATTAATAAGTACTACCATATCTTAAAAATATCTTATGCACAAAGTACTAGTTCTACGTGAGTCCTCCAGTCAATGTGCTTAATGTTTTTACTCAGATACTTGGTTTTTCTAGATTAACTCGATATATGTAGAAGCAAGAACCTTTGAGGTTATTTTAGCATCAAGTAGTTTCAACAAGGGAAACTGCTAGACGAGATGCCTTTCACTAAAGTTGCATATAAATTTTAAACTAAAAATAGAATGATACAAATTAAACAAACAAGATCTAGTTATAGTGATTTTGGAAGAATAACTAAGTTAAGTATAGTTTACTAGAAATGTTTATATTACTATCAACTATGAAGATCATAAACAATAAGATCAGCGATACCTTTTTTACTGCTCAAGCTGTAAAACAAATAAATTAACTAGCATTTTATTCTATGCTAGTTGAGATGATAATCTCGATCTAGAAAATTGGTAACAAAACTTCTTACCTGTAAAGGACCTATAAAAGAAGCATCATTTCACTGCATTAGTTATAAGCTAAGTAAGCCTCGATCTCAACTGAAGTTCTTTCCTACTTGTCATAAGACAGTAGAACAAACTTAGTACTAGAAGTTAAACATATGTTTTAATTCCTGTTATATCAAACTATAAATCAATTCCTTAACATGGAATTATGAAAACAAAACTAGTAAGTATACAAAACTAGAGATTTACAAAATAGTAGTTCTAGTTTAATACATATTAAAGTAACCATTAGCAGTTAATTATTCCTAGGTAGTGACGACTGCAAACATTTTATGTTACATGAAAAAATTTAAATGTTTACGAATTTTTAGAGTATTACAATGGATGAGGCCTACGGAGCCCTATGCATGCACATCTCCCCTGAGCTGTTTTTCCATATTTCTTCTTGCAAAACTCCCAATGAAGTCTGGACCACCATGAAAGGACTCTTTGTCAAGCAAGATGAGATGAAAGGCCACATGCTCGAAGTGGAGTTTCTCTCTTTCGATCCATGAAGCTTCGACAATATATAGGATTTCTTCACAAGATACAAGGATTTGCTACTGCAACTCAATGGTTGTGGGGTTGCTAAATATAAGGAGGAAAAACAAATGGTTCTATCCATCCTCTCCAAGCTTGGACCGGAATACTTTGTGTTTGTCTCCATGTTTCATTCAGTGAGGCTCACCTCTGGTAAGAAATGGACCATGCCCACTCTTGATGCTTTTATTGAATCTTTGTCTCGGGAACAAGACAAGCTCATCAGTATGGGAAAAATCAAGGGATCCAAGGCACATGCTCTTGTTTTGCATGATGGAATTCATAACCCAAAACAGAGATCTAAATCAAAAGAAAAAGGAAAGGCACATGCAAATCCAAAGAAGGAAGGGAACACCAAACCCTTCAATGATTCCTCCAGATCCAAAGGTGAAAAAGGGAAGAAATGGGAGAAATGCACATACTTCCAGAAAATATTCCATCCAGAATCCTCGTGCATGAAGAAGCATATATATCAGATGGCCCAGATACTTCAAAAGCACAACCTTGGGGATCACATTCCAGAGGGTGCCAAGAAGAATCCTAAAGATCATGCTCCCGAGAAATGTAAGTATAGCCATGCTTTGATTGCCATTAATTCATCTCCCTATGCCTGGATTGTAGATTCAGGCACATTTCACCACATAGCTACCACCAAGGAAGCCTTCTCTTCATTGGATGCATGCAAAGGTCCTCCTATATGGGGTATGATTCTCCTGTCGAGATCACCGGCAAGGGAAGAATTGAACTCAATCATGGTAGCTTTGAGGATGTGCTACATGTTCCAAAACTCTCGATGGATCTTCTCTTCATCTATCAGATTACACATTCTGGTAGCAGAAAGAGAGTTGAATTCACTCCTGATGCTGTGAATATCTTTGACATACAAAACAACTCTAAAATTGCCACTGGTGAGGTAATCATAGATCTAGGATTTACACATTTTATGAATTCATTGAACCAGATTCTACCTTATTATTTATGCATGCTGATGATAGTAGTAGGTTATGGCATGAAAGATTTGGTCATCTTAATTTTAGATAGATGCAGCAACTCTACAAGCAGGGAATGGTCATTGGCTTTCCCAACATTCATTTTTCCAAAGGAGTTTGTCAACGATGTGTTATTGGAAAACATCCTCGAGAGAAGTTTGAAAAAGGGAAGGCTCAAAGGGCCTCCTCTCCCTTGGAGCTCATCCATAGTGATTTGATGGGACCCTTTCCTCATCCGTCCATCAACAAGGTGAGGTATGTTCTTACATTTATTGATGATTTCTCACGATATACTTGGGTATATTTTCTCAGGCAAAAATCTAAAGTTTTTAAGCATCTCAAATACTTCAAAGCACTTGCAGAGAATCAGTCCATGAGAAAGATCAAAATCCTCCGCACAGACAATTGGGGGGAATATGTGAACAAGAATGTTCAACATATTTGTTCAGAGGCAGGTATACAGTTGCAACATACCATACCATACACTCCACATCAAAACAGAGTGGCTGAGTGGAAGAACAGACCCCTCAAAGATATGGCCTCTTGCATGTTGCATGCAAGGTCTCTTACTTATAAACTATGGGATGAGGCACTTAACTATGCCAACTACATATAGAAAAAATCTCCTCATAGATCTATTAAGGACATGACTCCTTTTGAGGCATGGAGCGGTTGCAAACCAGAAGTCACCCACTTCCGAATATTTGGATCATGTGCATGGGCCCGCATACCCTCTGAAAAGAGGAAAGCATTAGATCCTCAGAGCACTGCATGCATCTTAGTGGGATATTTCGATATTGTGAAGGGTTACAGGTCAATTGATCCCTCTACAAACAAGCTCTTTATTGAGAGAAGTGTCCAGTTTGAGGAAATCCCCTTGCATGTACCATTGGACTCACATGCAGGGACTTTTGTTCCTCTACCTACACCACACATCCGTCATGATGAGTCCAATCATTCAGATCAT
Organism: Pseudotsuga menziesii; assembly: GCA_001517045.1. Lineage (NCBI taxonomy): Eukaryota > Viridiplantae > Streptophyta > Pinopsida > Pinales > Pinaceae > Pseudotsuga > Pseudotsuga menziesii. Next base: position 177,489 of record LPNX011154545.1, on the reverse strand, counting down.
GATTCAAATTTGAGTTCTGAATCTGATAGAGAACATGCGTATGAATATATTTATCCACCTCCTTTCTCGCCTATGAGAACAAGGAGCTTAAGAGAGATATATGCACAGACAACTCCACAAGATGCAGGTAACCTTGTGGGGGATCCATTGGATCTGAGGATGCAGTCCCAGTTTGAGGATCCTTCTCATGCACTCACAGCTATTGAACCAGTGATTCCCATGCATTGTTACATGGTTCTATCTTTAGACCTGCAAGCCTATGTAGAGGCTGCAGGGAATCCAATCTAGGAAGTGTTGGAGACATTTACCAACATACACACTCATTTTGGTCAATTTGGCCTAGTTAAACCACTATCCTAAGTTTTATTGACTTAGTTGACATCATAGGAGCACTAGATGACATCAACTAGATCACACCCATGCCTACCTTTAGTCAAGGAGGCTAACTTAGCCTTCTCCTACATTCAGGGAGGCTAACTAGAGCACTTCGGGGGCGATCTGAGTGTCATTAATGCCCCCATATTGCTAACTGATGGTTACAATTAGTTAAACAGAGAAGTGAAGGCATCTTCCTTCATTAAATTGATTATTTATTGATTATTTAATGAATTAGAGTCAACAGGGGCGCCTCCAATCACTTCTGATGGTCAGTGACAATTCAGTTAACCTCATCGAGGTTCATTGGAGTCATTGATGCGCTACCACTTGTTGGTTTCCTTGCAGTGACATGTGTCTAAGTTAATTTCAGTTAGAATCAATCATTTATTGCACTCCAACTTTAGTTAGGGCTCAGTTGAGTCAATTAAGGTTTTGATCAGTGGTTAACTCGAGTGTTGACTATGGCTTACATTCAGTTAAGCTAGACTCACTCATTCAATTCGAATGACCTCCTTGGGAATTCGAATTGCTTTGTCATTCATGCTTGCAGCATGATCATTGTATTGTATTACTCATTCTTTATGTGAATACACAGAGTGGCTACTCATTTTGTAGCACAATTACACCATTTTCATGTCTTATTGCTATTAATCTTTTATGAGATTGTGTTTTAGTCCCTAGAATACTGTGACAGATTAATATGGTATCAGAGCTCACGGCGGGACGAAGCTCAGATCTCTCAAATATAAGGTTTTTGACAGATCTTGCATGAAAATTGAGCAATAGCTCAAAATTCCAGCACTGCACCAGAAGCCAAGGCTTACCACTTAATACCCCAAGTAAGGAACTTATTGATCAAGCTTGTTTGATTGACTATGCTAGGTGTGATGAAAGCCTAAAATGTGCAGGTTTTCTAACCTTATATTGCCCCTTTTGTTGTGATTTTCACGTTTTTAACAGGTGAAAGCATTCGCTCCAGCAGATTCAAATGGCTTCTTCCATAGATCTTTTGACTCCGTTCAATTTCCACTGATGGAAAGGAGACATGGAGATCCAGCTACATGCCAGAGGACTCTATAGGGTCACTATCGACACTAAAGAAGAGCCTGCTTCTGTGACAGATAAAGCTAGATTCTTGAATAAGAAGGATGAAGCATTCGGATTCTTGTGCCTCTCTGTTTCCCGGGATCTTCTTTTCCATCTTTTGGGATTGAAGACTCCAAAGGAAATTTGGGACAAATTGGAAACCCTGTATGGAAAGCAGGATGATTTGAGAGTTTACCAGCTCGAAAATCAATTGATGTCTCTCCAGCCTTCCAATTTCGAGACCTTGAATGACTTTTTCGCAAAGTTCAAGCACATTGTCTTACTGTTGAAGCAATGCAAAGTGGAGAAGGAGGATGATCAGCTCATCCTTGCCATACTCTCCAAACTTGGAGTTGATTATTCAGTTTTTGTCTCTACATTATGTGTGGGGAAGCTCACAACCCCTGGATGGAAGATGCCTACACTCAATGCCTTCATTGAGTCCCTAACAAGTGAACATAATAAGCTTGTCGAGATGGGGATCATCAGATCCTCCCGTGATCAAGCCCTCCATGTCTCGGGGCCCAAAGATCTAAAGGGTAAAGGAAAGCAGCAGAACAACCCAAAAATTAAATTCGAAACTCCTAAGCCTAAAGTTGAAAACCAGCAACATGATGAGTCTTCCGTCTCAAAGAAGAAAAAAGGAAAAGGGCATCATGGAAAGGAAAAATTCAAGTGTTCGTACTGTGGGAAGGACTTCCACCCTGAACATGCCTGCATTAAGAAGAATCTTGATGAAGCTACCTCTCTCCTTAAGAGAAATAACATCAATATTCTGGAAAGATTTCGGAGGAGAGATCAGCAAGATCGGGAACCACAGCATGAAAGAGGTCATGCCCTCATGGCAAGCACTTCGAAGTCCAAAGCACTCTTGATTTATTCTGGAGATTCGAACCACATGATGGCTAAAAGAGACTCCTTCTCATCCTTATAGACCGGCAAATCCATCCCCATCCACATGGGAGATGACTCCACCATCATTTCAGAAGGACAAGGTACGGTTGATATTGAGAATGGCTATTTTTCAAATGTTTTGTATGTACCGTCTCTAGCATCAAATCTCCTTAGTGTCTATTAGATGACACATACATGAGTGCCTAAGAGAGTATATTCCAGCCTGAATGATGTTGAGATAATAGAACTTGCATTTGGGAAACTTGTTGCTAAATGCCTTGCAAACCATCATGCAAAAGCCTATGAGTTTTCCCACTTTATGGCGGATGCAAAGCCCACCGCACTGCTAACTCATGGAAATAAAGTTAGTAGGCTGTGGCATGAGAGGTTTGGCCATATCAATTTCAAATATTTGTAGTAATTATAGAAAAAATCCATGGTTGAAGGCCTCCCGGTCATCAAGGCAACCACTGGAATTTGCAAGGGCTGTGTGGTTGGAAAACACCTGAGCACAAGTTCAATCGGGGGAAGGAAAACCGAGCTACATGCATCTTGGGGCTGATACATTCTGATATCAGCAGTCCAATTCCTATCACATCCATGAATGGATCAAGGTATCTTCTGACTTTTATTGATGATTTTTCAAGGTATACATGGGTCTTCTTTCTCAAAAAGAAGTCTGAAGTATGTGAAAAATTCACTGAACTGAAGGCCTTGATCGAGAATGCCTCTGGGCTTAAGATCAAGAGCTTGAGATCTGATAATGGTGGGGAGTATGTTAGTAATGAGTTGATGTGCATATGCTCCCAAAGTGGTATTCAGGTCCAACGTTCAATTCCCTACACTCCCCAGCAGAACAGTGTAGCGGAAAGGAAGAATTGGTCTCTCAAGGAGATGACCACCTGTATGTTGGAATCAAAGAAGTTGGCTGCAAATTTGTGGGATGAAACTATGCATGCTGCAGCATACATTTAGAATAGAGTGCCACACTCATCTGTGAAAGGGAATACCCCTTTTGAAGCATACTTCAGACACAAGCCGGAATGTGTCGAACCTGCGGGTGTTTGGGTCCACTGCATGGGCCCAAATTCCACTTGATAAAAGAAGGGATTTGCAACCGCAAAGCATAGAATATATGTTTATTAGGTATCTTGATGAATCAAAATATTTCAAGCTGTTGGATATCAAAACAAAACAAATCATCATTGAAAGGAGTGTCAAGTTCGATGAGCCTCTTCAGGAGGTGGAACTAGTGAAGGAGAAAATTGTTGAATTTCCTTCCTGTTCTACTGAATCATAAAAAATTTCATAAGTTACCTCTTCCTGCTCTATGAAAAAGACAGGCTGTCCATAAGAATATTTTGTTCCATGAATATCAATCAGGCGTTGGCGATAAAAGACATCAGAATCAGCCTTAATTTTCTCCATAATTTTTTGGATAGTATCATCAATAATGTTAACACTTTGAACCTCCTTTTCCACATTGTCTTCACATGAATGACTATTAGGCATTGGCTTTTGTTGTTCAAGGATAATAGACTGAATGCATTTTTGAATCTGCTGATCAAATTGTGACATATCACACACCTCGCAAATTTCTGGGTCTTTCTTTTCAATTTCATCATCATATTTATTAAAAATTAGAGCATCTTCAATATGACTTTGAACAGCAGATTTATCATAACCATGAATATAAGCAACTTCTGAAAAAATGTGAACAGCCTGCCATTCATCGATTTTAGTATCAAAACCAAAAGGATTAGAAACTAATTCATCACAGAATTCTTGTCTTGGAACCCTAATCTCTTCATCATAACAAGGAGCATTCTGAGAAATTTCGAATGATGATGCTAAAGGTTCATCTTTTCCTTCAATACAAAGCTGATCTTTAACACAATAATGATTTTCAAAAGTTTGTTGAACTAGATATTGATCTTCAAAAGGATTAATATTCAAACGGTTATTAAGGCTGTTGAAATCATTATGAGAATGTTCCAAACTATCTCTACTGATCTCATCACTTGGATAATCCTCAAACTGACCTAAAAAAACAACTTGATTATCATAATGATCATGGCATTCTTCCTTGACAACAATATCTGAAAATGTTACCTTCTCATCTTCAACAAATTCTGAAACTTCAACTTCTTCATGACATGTTTTGAACCCTTGATTGTACTCATCATCATGATTTTTTAAATCAGAAATTGTATTATAAACATCAGCCTGCTCACAACAATATTTTAAAAAGAGTTCAGCTGAGAACAGATACTTAGAATGTTTCCGAAAACATGTGTGGAATTCTTTCAGTGAGGAGATGATAGCAGCGGGAAGAGAAAAATACCAATCTCGTGCATCTTGATCAAGTGAATACATGAACATCTTCATGAGCACATCTTCATGCTGGATATTTAACTGGACCATACAATGATGAAATTTGATGAGGTGATCTGAAGGATTATCCTCTTTGCTTTCCCTAAACCATGGAAGACAATCTCCCCAAACATCCATAATAGGTACTGGATTTGGAAAACCTGGAATATCAGAAAAATTGAAAGGTGCAAACCTTCAAGCCAGAATAGCCTCCATGGACATCGGTCTCTGCATCTTGAAATAGTGGAGTCGCCAATCAATTTGTCAAGACATATTTTGTTTCTTCTTCTCGGAAAGAGAAAGGGGTGACAGTAGTTCAAATTAATTAGGGCTGCATAAAGCTGGGGATGACTGAAACCTTCTAATTCTTCTAGCAGCCACTGTGTCAAATTTGGTGAAAAATAGCCTTAAAGATGTGCTGGTTTAAGTTCACCTCTTAGAACCAGTAAAACTGATAAGTATCCCAGGGAAAAATATGTCTTCACTTTCGTTCCCCGGCAACGGCGCCAAAGATGTTTGTGCCAGAAATTGTTTCCAAGGCCAAAGAAACAAGCCAACACACACTCAAACAAAACTTAATAAAGTGAAATAGGTTTAGGGTTTCTGATGTATTTTATTGGTTATAAACTTTGGGGAAGGACAGGGAATACACTCATGAGAAAAGTAATAACTGAATCATAAACAAAAGAAGACAAAGATGCATAATATATTCAACAAGATCCAAGAGAACACAGTATTGAAGTTCATTCATAAAAGACAAGCATCACCAGCATATAAACATAAACTAGTAATGAGTATATCAATTAAGCAACTAAACAAGCTGAACAATGAATCCAACACAGAACTGAAGGGTGAAAAGTGTCATATATCTCATAATTTTATCATCAAATGCATACAAGAGTTTTGATACTTAACTCATGAACACGTCTGAAGACCTCCTGAAGCTATCCCAAAAATCGAACCCTTCTTCAGTCCCTTTGTCCCTCTTTTATAATTACAAAGAAGTAGTTCTATCTCCCCTTCATTAGGTCGAAATTGAAACTACCCAGCAGTTAAATTAACTAACTAACTCAACTAATTGACTAAAAATAGCAAATCGGATTCCTGGCAAATATGGCGAATTTCTGGAAAATAGGTGTCAAAGAAGCTTCCATATTTCTCAATTGGTGACACATGTGTAAAAACTGAGAGAGGTTTTTGTAAATCATTCCGTGATGGACAAAAATATCTCTTGGTTTTTAAAAATTCATCTCCAATCAATCAGAATCTGCCCCGCAAAATGAACACTAAAACAGGAAAATATTAAATATTAAAAATCCCTGAAAAATAGGCTGCACAAATTAAACTGAATATTTCAAACCTTGATAGCTGTTGCAAAACTGAGAGAGTTTTTTGAATATGGGTATATTATGAACAAAAACCTCTTTTGGTTTTCAAAAATTCCTCTCCCTTAGCTTGTGGTAAGCAATTTAATTCAATAACCCAAAACAGGAAAAACTGAGCAGAATTCTCAGTGATCTGTGCATTTCACTGGGCATCCAAGGTATATTAAGTTTCTTGAAAATGTATGCATCCTCATCTAATAGGTCTGTAGAAATTGCCCTCCTTAGGTATAGCTTAATCTTTCAATGACTGAACTTCAACATAAGGAACCTCAGTTTCTTCCTCCTGGTGTTGTCTCAACAATTCATCTCTCAGTTCAAAAAAAACTGTAGATAATTTAGTCTGGCTGATATTTGAATCTTCCACTGATTGTGATGGATTTTTTGGCTTTTGCAAGATAAAAAGATGGAGATTTTATAACTGTTTCTTTACTTTTTATACTGTTAACCTTGTCAATTTCTGGTTTTTCTTCTAAGGAAACATCATCTAGGATAGTCACTTCTTTGCTATCCAAACTAGGGTTAAGCAGCTTCTTCAAATTTAACTTTAACTTATTTGTTGGCCTGGTTTTAGGCCTCCAAGCTGGTGCTAATTCTCCCATCATCCTCAGATTTCTTCTTTGATGCTGCAGCAAACTCCACAACTTCAACTCTGTTCTTCTTTCTCAGAGGTCTGACCTTCTTGTTTTCCAAAGTAGAATATTCTCTACATGTTTCAGCCTTAACTTCAGTTTTAACAATGGATTGGTCCTCCTCTAACAAATATCCCTCATAATCTGACAGGATAGTGATGGGACTTCTTTACTGGGTCTGAATCTCTTCTTCCTGTACAGTAATTTCTTCTGTGACAGCAACTTTATTTTCACTGAAAACTTTTGTTGGTGTCAAGTGTTGCATAGGCTGCTCTTTCTTTTCTGTAAACAATGAATATTTACTGTTAATGTCAGCTGAATACACTTTAGGTTCATTGTCATCCTTAAAGTCCTTAAATTGAAACCACTGACTTTTAATTTGAATTAAAACCCCATCGATATCTTCAATATCAAAATACCTAGCAGGTGTTTCAATGCCATACTCAACACCCATGGTATTGTCACTGCTACTTGAGCTTTCGAATTCAAGTAACTCTCCATCGCAGAATTCCAAATCATCCTCCATTTCATGATCCTCTTGTCCACATGAATCATGCATTTCATCATTGACAAGGTTTAAAATAAATTCGGTGAGGCCACAAAAATCAAAGAGACAAACAAGGGTTGCCTTATCAAGCATTGGCTTTGCAACCTGGAAAGGAATCCATTTGAGAAGATTCTAGGTAATATATCAACCACACCAACGGCAATTAATTTCCCATCAATCAAGTACTGCCGGTGAAATGATCCAAAGCCACAAGGAGGTGCAGGGTTGTCATTCCCTAGTGGAACAAAAATGAGTGGAGTTTCCACTAGAAATCTTCTGTAAGAACTCTCCTGGACTTCCTCTGGTCTATCATTATGCACCCTTATTTGATACTTCTTGTACAAGGCAAACTCTTCAGGATCAAATGTTGATCTTCTCATACGAATCTCCAGCTTATGTTTTTCATAATGCTGAAGACTTTCATTATTATCAAACGCTTTGTCTCTTTTACAATTACCTCCAGTTTTTTGGCAGATATCTTCGTTCCAGCGTCTCCACCAGCTCCATAATATTTAATTTAGAACATATTCCCCGAAAATCTTGCCTTATTTCGCTCACTATCATCATTTGCCATAAATTTGCATCCAGTTGCCAGAACGGTTGCCAGAATCTCCCTCACATGAGACTGACGCCTGTTTACATGAAAAAAACTTGGCAAAACATATATCAAATGTGACCAATGATTTATTTAACATTTTAGGAGCGAAATCCCCAAAAAATCAGACTGAAAAATGACCATTCTGGCAAAAAACGATTTTCTTGTAGAGCCGCAGTGTTAATTTTTGGCAGTTGCGCTACCAGAATAATTTGAAATCACTTTTGGTGCTATTCTAACTATTTTTTCCATTTTGAATGCAGGTTAGGTGCTAAACTATGCTTTTGGAATATATTTGTGACGTATTAACTCAACATAATGACCTTGAAACCCTTCAAAAGCTAACAAAGGAAAAACAATAATGAACCTAAAGGCAAAAAAGACTCGAAAATTTCACTAAATACCAAAATTTTTATAATAAGTGAAAGGATAAACTCAAGAAAATAAGCAAACTAAAATAAAAATAACAAGCAAGCATAAAAAAGGTAGAAACAAGTTCCTGACTTAACAACACCCATGCCTACCTTCAGTTAAGGAGGCTAACTTAGCCTTCTCCTACATTCGGGGAGGCTAACTGGAGCACTCAAGGGGTGATCTGAGTGTCATTAATGCCCCATATTGCTAACTGGTGGTTACAATCAGTTAAACAGAGCAGTGAAGGCACCTTCCTTCATTAAATTGATTATTTATTGATTATTTAATGAACTGGAGTCAACAAGGGTGCCTCCAACCACTTCTGATGGTCAGTTACACTTCAATTAACCTCATCGGGGTTCATTGGAGTCATTGATGCGCTACCACTTGTTGGTTGGCTTGCAGTGACATGTGTTTGAGCTACTTTCAATTAGACTCAATCATTTATTGCACTCCAACTTCAGTTAGGGCTCAATTGAGTCAATTAGGGTTTTGATCAGTGGTTAACTTGAGTGTTGACTGTGGCTTACATTTAGTTAAGCTAGACTCACTCATTCAATTCGAATGACCTCCTTGGGAATTCAAATTGCTTTTTCATTCATGCTTGCAGCATGATCATTATATTGTATCACTCATTCTTTATGTGAATACACAGAGTGGCACTCATTTTGTAGCACAATTACACCATTTTCATGTCTTATTGTTATTAATCTTTTATGAGACTGTATTTTAGTCCCTAGATTACTATGACAAATTAATAGGAAGTTGCTATGCAGGATGAGTACAACTCTCCTCGAGAACCAGACTTGGCTTCTAGTCCCACTTCCTTTAGACAGGAAGCTTATCAGATGCAGATGAGTCTACAGGACAAAGAAGACAACAGATGGACAGATCAACAGATACAAAGCCATGCTAATTGCCAAAGGTTTTCAGCAGGTTCATGGGTTAGACTATGATGAGACCTTTTCTCCAGTAGAAAATATGGATTCCATTCAATTGGCACTTGCCATTGCTACATCCACAAGGTCAGAAGTCCATCATATGGATGTGAAGAATGCGTTTCTTCACGGTGATATCTCTGATGAGATCTACATGGAGCAGCCACAAGGCTTCATACAATATTCATCCTTGGTTTGCAGACTGAAGAAGTCTCTCTATGGCCTTAAGCAAGCCCCGAGAGCATGATATGCCAATATGGGCTCCTACCTATTGTCCCAAAACTTTGTACGGTGTAAGTCAGATCCGAATGTATACATGCTTAGGACAGCTGACTCACTTCTACTACTACTTTTATATGTGGATGATTTGTTGATCACTGGCAGCTCGACTTCAGCACTTGTTGCAGTCAAGAGGATTCTGCATGACAGGTTTTTGATGACGGACATGGTTCCATTACATTTCTTGCTTGGTCTTGAAATCAGCCACGATGCATCAGGCATCAAACTATATCAAGCCATGTATGCTCGAGATATTCTAGAGCGATTACATATGACAGACTATAAGTCTGCACCGAATCCTTTCCTATCTGGGGTCAAACTTGAGGATGGCAGGGACACTCCATTGGTTGACATCACTCTGTACAGACAGCTAGTGGGGAGCTTGTTGTATCTTACACACTCTAGACCAGACCTTTCGTATGCAGTTGGGGAAGTCTCACGGTTCATGCAGGAGCCACATGAGCTACATTGGAAGGCTGCCAAGAAGATCCTTCGATTTGTACATGGCACCATCACCTTTCGGATTCACTATGCAGCAGATTCTGCATTGGATCTCATAGGATTCACTGATTCTGACTGGGATAGAAATAGCATTGATCACAAGTACACATCTGGGTACTCACTTAGTCTAGGTTCAGGGCCAATTTGTTAATCGAGCAAGAAGCAGCATGCTATTGCTCTATATTCATATGAGGCCGAATACAGAGAGGTAGTCAACATAACCATTCAGGATTTGTGGCTACAGCATTTTCTCACTGAGTTGGGCATCCAGTTCCACCAGCCTACTGTCATCTGGTGTGACAACTAGAGCACTCTAAAGTTCTGCAGAGATCCAGTTAATAGGCAGCGAACGAAGCACATAGAGATCCACATGCACTATATCAGATATTTGGTGCACGAGCGGATCATCGACTTGCAGTTATTTCCTTCAAGTGAACAGATTGTCGATATCTTCACCAAGAACTTCACTACGCAGAAGTTCCACTCTATGCGCGATCATCTTGGAGTGAACGACATAGTTTCCTAGCAACTGTCTTTTTCTTCTTTTGCTACATTGTATCTTGAGGGGGGGGGTTCCCATGATGTTTTCCCTCTTTCCTCATTTTATTTCAATGTTCATTAGTTACATTATTTTTTGGGTGACCTATTATGGCCTTAGTTGTCGAGCCCTTTCTTTATTACCCCATAGTAGTGTTTAGGAGGGGTGTTGGAGACCCATGCAGGCTCAGTTACCTATGTAACTAACAGCCTTGGTGTCAGTTCACTCCGTAACTGACGGCATGCATCAGTTCTCTTTAGACCACCACTATGGAATGTTTCCTATTTTCTGCTAATCAGGATAGCTATTATGTATTGTAATCTTTCTCACATATCAGTACAGAATTCATTCATTCCTTTGAAGTGTTTTTCCTTCCAGAAGTGAATTTGAATCTCTTCCTAAAGAAGTGTTGCGATTTCCTTTCATTGAATTGAAACTGATCACTTCCACTTAAAAATTGAAGCTACGACGACACTCTGAGTGAAAGGAGATTACTGCGATTGTCCATAAACTTGATGATGACTGCATACAGAATTTTGACTTTCTTCCATTCGAATACAACGATGTGTTGTTTTTTTGTAAGAGAGACTTGAGAATCCAATACTGCCTGTGTCACCAACTTTGTTGTTGCAAATAGATTTTGAAGTATACTGCATCAAAACTACTGCTACGAATTTCCCTATTCTGCTCTAATATTTTTGTAATAGAGGGATATTGTACAGGTTAAACAAAGTGTAAATATATTATTAAAACATCATAAGAGACGATGATATTTAAATGTAATAGCACTCTAGAGCTAATTAGCTCTACATAATTATTTTGAGAAGCTGCAAAATTACTTTTGATAGGCTACAGGATTGCTTTAAGTTGTATAATTTTATTGTAGCTTGTAAAGGAGCAGGAACATAAACCTACATACCATATTTTTTCAATTCTTTTATAAGTTGTAGGTTCCATATTAAACATGAATTTTTTGGCATCAAAAGTTGGTGATGTCTTCACTGGCAATGACATATATCTAGAATGGTCGAGGAAGATCAAGTCAACCTTCACAAAATCAGATGCAATCATAACCTCTGATCCAAAACCTCCTACATCAGAGAAAGAACCTATTATTTGGCAGTTCACAAGCAAGAAAGCTTTAGATATGAACATTACCATTGTTTGTGAAGAGGTGAGCCAATATATTTTGCTTGCAAAATCATATTTTGAAGCATTAAAAACATTAAAATACATGTATGACTCAGCCTCTAAGATGGAAGTAATTCAATTAATGTTAAAATTGTTCAGTTTGGAAGTAAAAGATAATGATCTTATGCTGGTTGCATCTAAGATCGGAGAAATCATGCATAAGATCCAAGCATCTGGTATGAAACCCGACCTTCCACTTGCAACATTTGTAAAGTCACTTTATCCAACTCACTCCAACTACCTTAAGTCTTTGTAAGCAAGTGATAAGCTCAAAGACCTCACCTTTGACACCCTGGTAGAAAATATTGCACACAGAGAGAAATATTTTGGAAAGAAATCAAGTGAGCCTGCTGGAGAATCCCTTTACTTTGTTCAGAAAGAAAAACATAATCCCAAAGACCCTTCCAAGGGAGATAACAATAAAAGAGGACAAGGAAGAAGAAATTTCAGAGGTAGAGGGGGCATAAACAACTCAAGAAAAATATTAGATCTAAAGTGCAAGTGTTGTGGAAAGAATGGACATGAAGCAGATTAGTGTTGGGCTTCTTGGGAGTCCATCAAAGGAAGACACAATCAGAATAAATTCCGTGATTCCGTTCATTGTATAGTTTCACACTATAATCTTGGTATTAATGAAATAACTTCTCTTTCATCTTACAAAGATTGTTGGCTGCTTGATATTGGTGCAACTTCTCGTATGACTTTTAGAATATTTTTTTGAAGAACTGAATGACATTGAAAATGTCAGAGTATACTTTGCATACAATTATATCCTCAAACCAAGTAGAATTGGTTCAATTGGGATCAAGCTACTTAGTTTCCCTAATTTTGTGTTAAAGAACATCTCTATCTTCTAGAGTTGCAGAGAAGCTTGCTTTCCTTAGTGAAGATTCAACAACAAGTCCATTACATCCACATGTTTGATGGAATTGTAGAGATACTTCTGAAAATAAGTTCATCATGACCAGGTATGAAGATTGAAAGCTGCTGAAGTTGAAGGGATGTTCTACAACAATTCAAAACTTTGCCTATATGTCTCATCTTGAAGAAGGTAATTTGTAATCTAGTTTATTGTGGCATGTAATATTTGGTCACTTGAATTATATCACTCTTCGATTGTTAAGAAATAATGGTGTATATGGTTTCCCTATCATTCCTATGCAAAGGAACACATGTGATGCATGCATACTAGGCAAACATAGTAAGTAGCCTTTTCAAGGGACTAAATTCATTGCATGTAGAAAGTTAGAACTGATTCATTATGACTTATGTAGCCCCATGCCAATTCCTTCTGCAAATGGTAATAATTAACACATGACCTTTGTTGATGATTATTCAAGAATGTGTTGGGTATATTTACTGAAGACAAAGTCTGAAGCATTTCAAACATTAAATAACTTTCATGCATGGATAGAGAATTAAGAACAAACACGTATTGGTACACTTCATTCTGACAATGGTAAAGAATACACCTCTAATTAATTTAAATACTATCTTTGCAAACATGGGATTACACATCAACTTCGGTTTCTTATAATCCTCAACAAAACAGTGTAGCAGAAAGGATGAATGGAACATTAATGAATATGGAAAGATCAATGATGTTTTTCAAGAATGTGAAGCTGATGGTTTGGGGTGATGGAGTAGTATGTGTAGCATATTTGAGAAATATAAGTCCATCTCATGCTCTTGAAGACAAGCCTCCAGATGAAATGTGGTTTGGATACCTTCCTTCAGTTGGGCATCTCAGGGTATTTGGTTCCACATGCTATGCCTTGATACCAAATGAGCAAAGAAACAAACATGGTGCTAGAATTCTAAGATGCATTTTCTTGGGGTATTCAAAAACTTCCAATGCATACTATATTTATGACATATTTATGATGAGGTAAATAAGAAATTTGTTGTTTCTAGAGATGTCATTTTTCTTGACAATAATAAAAATGACAAGTCTATTGAAACACAACTTGATCACCTTGAGAAGTTTTCCCATCTAAAGAAATATTATGAATTTGATAATGAAATTACGAACCTTGAAGGGGGGATCCTTATCTTAGATCAAGATTAATCTTTGGAATTTCCTTTTGAAGCACCAACACCCCCTCATGGAGAAACTCATGAAGTAGAAGTTTCCACCACTTCAACTAAATTAGATGATGTCATTGAAAGGATTGGAAGATTGAACCTTGAAGAGAATAAAACGCCTCTAGTTGATCAACCTGGACGATCAAAGAAGATTCCAAAAAGGGCCATAAAGACACTTGAAATTGTCCATCCAAATGAAGTTAGAAAGACAGGAACAAGAAACTCAACAAGACAAGATGATGGAAGAGAAGCGATAACTCAGGTGATGACATGGATGTCTCATTTGATTGTGAATTGAATTTATCTGTTAATTTGAACCAGCTTCCTTTATAGAAGCTGTTACATGTGATGAATAGAAAGAAGCTATGCAAAATGAATATGATGCACTCATAAATAATGGAACCTAGAAGCTGGTTGACCCTCCAATTGGAACCAAACCAATTGGTTGCAAGTGGGTATACAAGAACAAATACAAATTACATGGCTCACTCTACAAACACAAATCAAGACTTGTGGTGAAATGATATGCATAGAAATAAGGAATTGACTATGAAGAAACATTCTCCCCCACCACAAAATGGGATACCATTCACACTTTTCTCTCCATGGCAACACAAAATGGGTGGAAAGTCCTCCATATGGATGTAAACACAACTTTCTTGAATGGATACTTGAAAGAAAATGTCTTCATGTATAAGACAAAAGGTTTTGTTGGGAAGGGACAAGAAAACAAGGTATGCAAACTTATCAAATCCTTGCGTGAAATAAAAGAAGCACCGCGAGCATGGAATGAAAATCTAACCAAGCATCTTCCAAAGCTAAATTTCAAGCATTATAATCTTGATGATGCAACATCATTTGTGAAGAAAGTTTGGAGATCTATTATATTTCTTGTGGTATATGTAGATGACCTTTTGATGATAGGGAACAATAAAGATTATATAACATCCATAAAGAAATGTTTTAATAAATGTTTTGAAATGACTGATATGGGACATATTCATTACTACTTAGGAATTGAAGTAACTAAACATCCTAAGTACATATTCATATCTCAGAAAAAGTATGTTGGAGAATCGTTGAACAAATTTTGTATGACAGAATGCAACCCTCTCTCAACTCCAATGGAACAAAAAGTTGAATCTCACATCAAGTGAAGGAAACAAATTTGGGGATGCGACCAAGCACCGACATCTTATAGGAATCCTTATCTACCTTACCACTACTAGACCATATATTTCTTATTTTTTTGGAATTATTTCTAGATTCCGGCACAAAACTTTTGAAGGACACTGGTTTGCATCAAAAATAGTTCTAAGGTACTTGAATGGGACTCAATAATTTGGACTTAAGTACACTAAGGAGGAAGTCTTCAAAATCATTGGGTACACTGATTCAGACTTCAATGGTGACAAAGAGACATGAGTATCCACTTCTAGATATACAATGAGTCTTGGATCAAGAACTATTTCCTGGAGATCATGCAAATAGTTGGTTCTAGCATATTCGAAAACGAAAGCAATGGCAACTACAAAAGAAACAAAGGAGATTGTGTGGCTCAGGAAGATACTTGAATATTTGAAGGACAAGCAAGAAAATTATACTCTCTTATTGATCGACAACACTTCTGCAATCAAGTTGGACAAGAACCAAATATTCCATGATCAAACTAAGCACATCAACACAAAGTACCATTTGATTCGACATCATACAGAGTCCAAGACAATTCATTTACAGCATTTTTCCACAAATGATCAAATTATTGAAATCTTCACCAAAGCAATTGGATGAGAAAATTTTGAAAGATTTATAACCATGATCGTACTCAAAAATACCCCTTCGGATTAAGAGGAAGAATGTTGGAAACCTAATCCTCGTGATTATGGTTCCACAACATAATATGGAAATATTGTAAATAAATTATGAATATGAACAGTCATGTAGTGAGATGAAAATGTCGGTTGGAATATGAAAGGAAACCACCATTAACAACGTATAAATAAAGGCTTTTTCCATGGAATAAAATGAATTTGAGAGTTATGTATTTGAAAAAATATAATGACCTCTCAATCCATTTTCAAAATCTTAATATTTCACATCTTATTTCTCAAATGCCTTCTCAAAAATCAGATGTCTCTTTTAATTTTTCTAGTGGGGGATGATTGATTGAAGAACAAGAAGAACCATAAGTTGAAGCTTCTAATAATTAATTTTGATACCTGACATTTATGCATCTCTTTTCGAGAGAATGGACGATTTAGTCTTGTTATTTTTGAAGGGTTGCTAAATATGGATATTTTAATAAAAATATCCATTATCATTGGATTTGGAATCTCATTATTTTTATTAATGGTTCACTTAATGTTAACGGAAATCCTTGGTAGGTGCGGACATGAACCGTTTCCCTAGTTTAAATGGGATAGATCTATAACAAAGCAAAGACAACTAGGAAATCCTCTTCCTATAATTGGCAAGATCACTTGATCATAATGAAACATTTACCTTCCCTCTGAAGATGGTCCTTGCCAGCTAGAGATCCTTAGTTCAGTTGATGTTTGAATAAAATGCACAAATCATAGCCAACAAAGTAATGGAAACATACAAGATATTCAAGCTAATCTATATCAATGACCAAAGAGAAAGATAATAAACAATTATTATTACACAAAGTTTACAAGAAAGGGAAAACATATTGTATTAATGAAATAAATGGAAAGATTACAACCAAGATTCGGTGTTGTTCTTCTTCCCACAAGCTTTTGATCCATAAACTATACAAGCCTCTCACTCAAGAACCACACTCTTTGCCTCTCATGCCTAGAGTAATTCCATCAACATAAAGGTACTTTTATGATCCTCATCCATCCACGAGGGAGAGATTGCTTATATAGACCAAAGGGAGAACAAATGAGTTGAGATTCTTTGGGAGGAAGGTGAGGGATCATCGCTATAGGTTAGGGGTTCGAGTGGCACCTCATCTAATAAGTTGGGATAATTCTCCATGGGGAATTTCTTCTAGAAGGTTCTCAAAAGTTATCTTTTTTTTTCCATTTTGTGAGTGTCGACGATCTTTGCACACTAGCATAACACGTCAGGAAGGGCAGACACTCTTTGTCCAAGTGAAAAGAGTGCCATTGATGCTTCCTATCAATAGGCAAGAGGAATCAGGATTGGATGATGCTCTATGTCAAGAGACAAGGTGCATCATAGCTCCTAGGATTGGGATTCTAGCAAGGAAAAAATCCTCCAAAAGTTGTTTTGACATATAAACTTCAAGGAATTATGCAAGGTGATCATTTTTAGGTGTAACAGAATTCCCACCACAGTGTGAATCTAGAGGGATGTGATAGGTGAAATACTTTTCTAAATTTGATTTGGAATCATAGGCAAAATAAAAGTGAATGAGGGATTTATACAATACCATATACTCTGAGTTATACTCTATCCAACCCAAATCATGGATGTCAACCAATACACTGGAAATCCATGTACAATGACTAGATCATGGATAGAAATAATACATTGTAGATCCATGATAAACAAGACTCAAATTCATACATAGCTACCAAACATACAATGTAGTTCTATGTCATCATTACTCAAACTTAAGCATATCCACCAGAAATACATCATGGATCCATGCAATGAGTAAAAAATACTCGATCGCAACCTAGGGAGAGGAAAATATTCAAATGAATTCCTGAATACCCATGGTCTTCATCCCAATCTAAAATAGTAAGATCCTATCCATGTGAATAGATTTCCCTGATGTTGAACCGGGTAGAAACCACTTGATTACCAGTCATTGATGTATACCATTAACAAGTGAGAGGGAGGTCATCATTAATGTCAATGATTCCCAAAGTACCCTAGTACATTTCTCCGATCGCGAATAGATGAGTTGTAGTCGAACAATTGGAGAAATATTTCAATCATAGGCCAATGCTAAAATCCTATCGTCGAAAGCGAGGAAACCTACCATTGAGGCATGTAAGATTCAAGGTAGTATCTGGATTCTAAGACTAATTCCTAGATGATGTGTTGGTGTCAGTGGGAATACACTCGTCGAAGGAGGGTCATAATGTTTCCCCCATCATCGACACAAAACTTGGAACAAAAGTGACTTTGAAGAGATTTTGATAATGGATCAACCATAGGACTAATTCAGATATGATCGACTCGAAGGGAGGTAAGGTAACTATAGAGGTGATATGTGGTCAAGGTTTCCCTTGAACATTGAATGACATGACAAGTGACTTGGAATCATTGACCCAATGAGGCAAAGACCAAACATAATGCAAAGATGGGAAAATGCATTCTTTGAATTGACTCAATGGAGTAAAATTACTCATGAAAGTGGATCGAATCGAGGACAAGATGATTACCTAACTGTTTGAATGAAATGCAAATAGGTTTCATGTTCAAGGGTGGCTATAAGCTTCCATTAATACGAACCAAAAATGTTTTCCCATTCCCTTAATTTCCCCATCATGATGGATTAGTACCTCTTTGCTTTTTAACGAGCTTGAAAAGGATAACAAATGCTCGATATAGATCGTCATACGATGAGTCCAATCACACATATTTTATGAAACTAAGAAAGGAGGGGTTCATTCTCATAAAAGGGTCCGTCATCATTTAATTTCACGAGTCTGAAGAAGCTAAACTCAATTGATGTTTCATGTTTAGAGAGTCTGAAATGACTAAAGAAAAATCCAATATGGAATTATTCATAAGTTTAGTCCCTGAGGTCCAAAAAAGTATAAACCGGTACCTAGGAGAACTCTTCTAGTCACGATGAACTAGAGTGTACCTTTTTCATAAATGAGTCTAAACAGTCCAAAAAATGGGTAAACTATCACCAGATAGATGACCTTTCAAATACTTTGACAAGCGTGCAAGAATCAAGTTCGCTTGGCGATCTTTTCCTATTTAGAGAGTATGAAAAGAGCTTAAAGACGAATCGAGGGGTTTCCTTTTTCATGTTATTTTTTATGAGTCCAAAAAATGATAAAAGTGTACTCGATACCTTTTTCTCTAAGTTTTTAATGAGCATGACTAGGTTATAAAAGGCGTTTAGAAGATTTTTTAGTTTGACGCAGAGCATGAGAAAGTAAAAAAGAAACTACGTCGTAGACAAAAAAAATGCCCAATCAAGTCCTGAAATCTCCAAAAAGACCATTAGGACACTTTCATATTCAAAACTTTAGAAAATATGGTAAAAATAAAATAATATTTAACTAATTAAATATAATTTTTTTGTTTTTTTAATCCACAAATCATATAAAAAGGGTCAATAGTAAAAATAAAATACCATTTTTTTTACCATTTGAGTTTTGAGTGAAAATAGTGTTTTGATATTGCGGTGGAGATTATGGGAGCTACAACCAATCATTCGTCGATTCACCCAATCAAGGTAAAAGCTCTGCCTCTTCCCTTCAATTTGGTAGTAAACTTTTAAAGTTTCATTAAGTTTTTTTATGGTTATAAGTTGGTTTTGTGGGAGGTAAGAGAGCGCCCTAGGTGACTCTCTTCTCCTTTTTTAGAAGTGCACTGGAGCACCCCCGAAAGGGGAAAGAGATTCAACCCCGCTCTGTTATCAAAGGGCCTGAGCATCGGTGCCCTATTCGCTCAAAGGAAGAACGTCATCGACCCCCAAAGTTCCAAAACAATACTTTAAAGCAAAATTTCAAACTTTTCTTTACAAGAGGTGTTTCTAATGGATGGTTTATGGATGTCCACAGGTTTCCAAGACATGTCATGGTTACATGGAAGGAAAAATAACACGATTTGGATGATGCCTAAGCCAAGAATGACCCAAACACAATGATGGAATTAAGAGAACACAAGCTTTTAAAATACTTCAGGGTTCCAGGCATGAGGGCCCCAAATAACAACATTTCCAAGTGGGTACCCATATTCTCAACATAGACGTGGACAATATATATTTCCTAACTGGGATTTGTAGAAGAGGGAATCCCTTGTGACTCTCTATACCACGAGGAGGAGAGATGGCGATCGACAACTAGATTGATGAATATTGTGTGATTGGGACAATTTCTCAAGGTGGAAATATTCCAATTAAACATGTGACAGGTAAGACATTGAGGACTATTTTTTTTACAATCTAGAAGGTGGCAGGTACTCGAGTTTCTCACCAAACTACTTGAGCCCATATTTTTTATGCGTTGAGCGCATGGATCCAATCATTTTCAACTGGAGTGAGGGCCTTTTGGTAAGCATTAAGGATCAATTAACAAAGTGTCACTGAGGAGAATTTAAGAAGTTCATCTACGATGTGATAGTGGTATCCTTCTTCCAGGAGAGAGTTCCTTTACTACGTCCATAGGATCCATAGATGTTGACATGGGAGAAGGCCATGGCTCACCATGGAGGAGGATGTGGGCCTATAATGACCTATAATTCCATGTTCTTTTGATGGATGTGTGGTCAACTCTCTTTTTTAACACAAACAGGTAATTTTATTATGAGAAATATTAACGGTGTTTTTTGGCAATTACCAATCAACCTATTTACATATTTCGAAGAAACTAGAGGCTTTACAAAGCATTACAGAGAGGGAGGGGATCACCCATTATAAAAAAATACAACTGCATGAAGAATTACATGATAGGATGGAAATAACTGGGTTCCCCATTGACGCTAAGAAATCCTTGAGGAAGAAGACATGCTTTGTTAGCAAGGGCATCTGCAAGATTATTTAAGTCCCAAAGAATGTGGAAAGAGTTAGACTTATCAAAATATTTCAATATAATCGTAATTCTCTGCAGAATTATATTCAAGGAAAAATTATTAAGGTTGTCCGCTGAATTTAGAGCTTTTATCAACATCTCAGAATCACCAAAGATTTGAACAGACTTGAATCCTTTCTCCTTAACCAACTAACTCACCAAGAGGAGGTTGTAACTTTCGGCCTAATTGTTAGACATGGTTCCAAGCCCACAGCTAAAACTGAAAATGGACAATCTATCCAGAGAGAAAACCAAGCCCTCATCTCCAGAGAACCTGGGATTCCCCTTGGAAGCACCATCAAAGAAAATAGCCGCTGAAGGGGAGCTCATCCAAAAAGATTTAAGTGCATCCTTATTCCCACAAAACCTCAAGGAAGGAAGGCTAATAGGCTTGGCACAAATCAATTTTTCCCCATGGCTTGAGAACTAGAACCCAACCACAATGAAACTGGCAAAGAGGGCATCGATTTTCCAATAGATTCAGCAAACCACGATAATGATTTGAAATCCACGATCTGGGAGATCGGGATCTGATCATTGAATATGCAGCTATTTCTGGCTAGCAACAAAGACCACCATGTAAATTTCAAAATCGAGTGCCAATTTTTATGCAATACATCAGCGATTGATTTCGGAGGACATCGTTCACGCTAGGCTAAATAAAAATCCTTAACTGAATTTTGAATTGGAAACGAGCACTGAACACCGTGAAGAACCAAAGCCCAAACGTTTTTAGAGAATCCACATGCAACAAGAAGATGAACAACTGACTCCAAGGCTGATTTGCAGAAACAACAGCGAAAAGGGCCATTGAAGCCACGTTTTAGAAGGTTGTCACATGTCAGAATCTTGTTATTCAATAACAACCAAGAAATTTTTTTTACCTTCGGAAGACAATGAGAAAACCAAACAGTTTTCCAAATCGCGGGAGTAAAGCATGAAGTATGGGTTGTTCGAAGAACCTTGAAACCTTTGGTTGTTGCGTAAAAACCATCGAATCGCCAACCCCAGCAATATTTTTGTGAGATGTGGACAGGAGCGAGGCCAGATAGTGAAGAGAACAACAAATTTTTTTGGGAATTAAGACAAGCAAGAAGATCTGGAAAAGACCAACCTGCCCAATTACCATCTCTGTCCCTAGAGCATATATCAGCCAAGCGAAGCGGACCTTTATTTGTTGCCTAATTCATAATCTCTATTAACAGAATGACATAGGAGATAGAAGGTTTCCTAGATATTTTATCCTCCTAGAGAAGGATCCTCTTGTCATTGCCAGGGGTTCTAAATAGTTGTTCATTAAAAAAATCAAAACCTTTTATGGAGGAGTTCCAGATAGCAGTACCAATTGGTGTATTAGTAGAAGTAATATTTCTCAATGAGCCACCCTTTAGGTATTTCATCCGAAAAATCCTACTGACTGGGTGTTTTTTGTCCACGAATAGCTAGCAAATCAGTTTGCCACTCAATGCCAGATAAGCCAGACCAGAGTCACGAATTTGTAATCCACCTTCTGAAATAGGTCGCTTACAAACTTCCTAGCTAACCAAAGGCATCTTATTTTGGACACCTTTACCGCCATTACAAAGAAAATATCGCAATAGTTTAGAAATATGGGCCGAGATAGACTTCGGGGCAAGAAGCAGATTGGATTGGAAAATAGGAAATTCTGAAAGAACTTATTTAATCAAGATAAATTTCCCAGCCTTGGTTAACCACTGTCCACCCCAAGAAGCAATTTTTGCCTTTAACTTAGCCGACACATCAGGCCAAAGAGAAGGAGGGGACGATCCAAGAGTTAAGGGAAGCCCCAAATACTTTATCTTCTCCCACTTGTCAAAGCCAGGGAAACCCAATAAATATGATATTCGAAGAATTGACGAATGTTCTACATTCCAACCATATACAACACTTGTGTTTTTGTTAATCAATGCTCCTGAAATTTGGCAGAATTTTTTAAGGATTACATTGAATGCCCAAGCAATCTTCATTAAGGCCCCTCCTAGAAGAAGAGATTCATCTGCGAAAAGTGCATGGTTGATTGGGTCCACACCCCTAGCAATCTTAATGCCCGGAATATACCCAGCTTCATTTTCAACTATGAGTTTTCTGCTGAGAGTTTCAGCCATCAAGATGTATAAGAAAGGAGACATCGGACAACCTTGGTGGAGGCCTTTGGTAGCTTTGAAAAAATCAATAGGTCTACCATTGACTAATGGTGCAATCCAAGACTTGTATGTGCATGCTTTGATCAAGTTTACAAAATCAGAGCAAAAACCAAATGAGAGCAGAACATCATAGAGAAAGGGAAGCTTTACTTAATCAAAGGCGTTCTTCATATCCAACTTAATTAACATGCCTTTTTCCTTCCTTTGGAAACTTGAATGAAGAGCTTCTTTAACTTGGATTACATTATCCACTAAATGTATTCCTTTTACGAATCCCCCTTGGAGAGGAGAGATCAACTTACCTAGCAAGATCTTAATTCTGTTAGCTAGAAGTTTGGCTAGAATCTTATAAGAAGAATTGCACAACACAATAGGACGGAACCTGTCGAAGGAAGAAGGATTGACTGCCTTAGGGATAAGGGTGAGAAATGTAGAGTTGGTACACCCTCCCACTTTTGCTTTTTTTTCTTTTCTGAAAGGCAGACACCATACGGAACAGGTTTAATTTGATGATGGGCCATAAAACTTTATAAAAATGAATAGAAAATCCATATGGCCCAGGAGCTTTATTCGATTCCATTTCCCAGATGACATCAACAATTTCCTTTTCAAAGAAAGGCTTCATTAAGTCATAATTGTCCTCAGCACTGACAAGAAAAGGAACATTGTCCAGCAATTCTGAAGACACTTCCTCATCAAAGAGACCATCATCTTGAAAAAAAAGCTGAAAATGCCTACCAGCTGACTGTTTGAGAAGTTCTTGACCTTTAATGATGACCCCTTCGCAAATGGAGATTTTCAAAATGTGATTTTGGGACAGCCTAGCCCTGCACTGACGATGAAAGAATGCAGTGTTCTTATCACCCGCCTTCAGCCAGAGGCTTCGAGACTTCAGCCTAAGATGTTCCTCCTCCTGTCTGAAAGATTGAGAAATTTTAAATTGGGCAAGTTGTTCCAGAGCTAATTCAGAAGTGGTAATTTCACAATTTTCCATTCCAATTTGAATTGCAGATAACTCGGACACTCTTTCCTTCCTACTGGTCGTTGGAGAAGAGAGAGGAGTTTTGACTCACTTCTTCAACGCGTGTTTAGTTTTTTGAATTTATGTTCCCAGACAAAACTGAGAGATCCATCGACATATTGGGACCAAGCCTAAGATACAATATCCATAAACCCGTCTCTCTCAATCCAAAGAGGGCTGAACCGAAACAGAATTGGTCCAAGTTACTCTTCTTTTTCAAACAGTAGAGAGATAGGGTGGTGGTCTAACGTGAGCTTTGGTAAAATTCTAGAAGAAATAATGGATTTACCATCCATCAGAATACTATGAACAAGAAATCGGTCGAGCCTGGTAGAGATGCTTGCGGCACCCACTCTGTAGTTGGACCACGTAAAACACCCAAGCTTGTATTTTAAATCAATCAAGTCCCAAACTTGGATCAGTGCTTCCACCGTATCCTGCAGATGATCCTTACCACGCAGACCTCCTTTTTTTCATTCAAATCTAATGTAATGTTCAGGTCACCTGCTATTATTATGTTTACAGGAGAGTTGACCTCTACGAAGTCTGATCACGATTTCCAGCATTCATTTTTTTTAGTGTAATTAACTAGTACATAGAGATTAAAGAGGGAAAAAGAGATCTTACTAGAGAGATGATAGAGCTCTGAAAAAATCCAGTGCTGAGTGGTAAACGAAATTTTTAACATAAATTTCTCATCACACCAGAGAGTTGATAATCCCCCACATGTGCCTCTTGCACTGACAGCTTTTCCAACATTTAGTTTCCATTTATTTTTACTTATGAGAAGGAGAGCTTCCTCCTCAATCTTGGTCTCTTGGAGCAATAGGATTTTAGTAGGGACCATCCTCATTAAATCTTTGACTGCTTCGGCTTTGATTGGGTTCCCCAATCCCCTACAGTTCCAAGAGACAATTTGCATTACTTACCCAAGTGAGAGGGAGTAATTAATCCCTTATGGAGGATGGTTCTCTTATTCCTCCCTTATGACATTTCAATAGTGGACTGGCTTCCTTGTGTCTTTAGCCTCTCTGCCTCTTCTTCCCGAACCTCCTTCTTAGACTTCCTGCTAGCCTTTTCGGAGAGTTGCTCAATGGAATCATCATCAGAAGATGTAGAGTTGTCAGCATGCATCTTTCGAGTAATGTCTGCATAAGAAGGGGGAGAGATAGCACCAATAGGAGAAATATGGGAGGGACCTCCAGCCCAGGGAGGAACCGATAAAGATGGGCCAGCTTGATCCTTTGATATTGTATTTACTTCAGATTCCAACTCATGCCCATCGAATTATTGCATTCCACCTTCTTCAAGGATAGCTTCAGAAGAACTAAGAACAACAAAGTGATTGAAAGAAGCTTTGGGGATATCAACTACCTGAGGTGTAGGAGGAATTTTCCCAGCAACAAAGTCACCATTTACATATTTACTTTCTTTGCCTTTCTTTCTAGGGCCCTGATTGGAATTTCCTGCTTTTGGACTGGGATCCACTGGTCATCTTTCTCATTTACAATATCCTTTTCTGATTTTTTTTACAGTTTCGGGAAAAATGGCCATAACCATGGCAGAATCTACATTTGAACGGAATTTGTTCATAATCCAACTACTGAATATGAGACCACTCTACAACTATTAACTTGATTGCCTCATGCATGAATGTCTCCAAGTCAACTTCTACACATATTCTTGTGCATGAAAATTGATCTTTCCTTTCAGCCCTATCAATGTATTTACCAAGCTTGTTCCCAATGGTTTGAATGGATTCTGAACTCCAACAGTGTAAAGGAAGGTGCGAGAATCTAACCCATACAGGGACTGCAGACGGGACATCTTGAGTAGGATCAAAGTTAGGGGTCCACTTGTTCAAGTAGAGCCCCTGAGGTCCCATGAAGTATGGACCATTTTGAAAGATAAGATCTCGATCCTCTGCAGAGTCAAAAACAAAAACATACTAACCTCTTCCTACAAAACAACTTCGAATACCAGCAGAATCTAAAGGCCTCCAGTTTCTCTGCACCCAACCATCAATAGCCTTTGGAGAAGGGCAAAGGCTAGTGAATTGATCGATGAGCCCATGTTCAGCAAGATTTAGCATCAAACAATAGATCCAATTAGTAGCTAACTCAACCAAAGGGATATCAACTTTCTTGACAAATTTCTAAGAAGGCCCCCCTTTCCTCTTGCCACAGGAAGCAATCAATCTCTTGAAAGCTTCGAGATTAGGAGGAATAGGAAGTGGAGGGACCCCTCCAGAGTCCATGAGATTTGTCCACCAAAACATACTTGAAGGCACCTCCAAAGAGACTCAAAAATACAGAAGCAAGGAGCCCCTAAGCCAAATCCACCCTGCAAGAAGAAATATTAAAGAAAAAGAAAGGCCTCAGTCAAGAAATTCAGCCACCAAGAGAGGCTTGATGTCACGAGAGAGGGAAGATCCAGCCAAGAGACCAAGCACCAGCCTTAATAAGCTCGTCAAGATACTATCAAGATAATGAAGACTCCTCCAATACAATGCAGAAAGCCAGAAGGAACGACCTCCAAAACCACCAGGAAACCAGAGCAGCCTGCAAATCCAAAAAATAATTCCTCAATACCACCAGGGCATCAGATCCAGGTCGAAAACTAGAGTCGAGGCTCTTCATAGGCAAGAAGACGATTTGAATTTTCTTGGAGCGAAAAACCGATCCACTCTCTTCACAAAAAAAAATGAGATCTTAGCCTCTCACTTAACTACAAACATGGTTTTTCACCAACAAGAGGTTTTCCTACGTGGTCAACTCTTGATGGTGGAGAACCATGCCTATTCCATGGTTGAAGAGCTTGGTAGAAATTTGAAAGTTGTTGTTTGTGACAACCTCCTTTATGGCATGCATCCAACCAATGATGACAACAAGGATTCTCACCTCTATTTTTTGGATGATACCATGCTTTTGGATATTATGACCATGCACGAAGCTTGCACTCTTAAATATTTGTTATCCACCTTCCTAGAAGCCTTTGATCTTTCTTTAAACAATGACAAGTCGAAAATATTCTTCTTTAATATGTCGATCAATATGTAAAAAAGAATCCCAAGATTCTTGTCGTTCAGAAGAATCTCTCTTCCCTCCTCCTATTCGATGAACCTCTTATCTCCTCATACTCTAGGCACAAATCCTAGTCAAATCTGATTTCAAGAATGGAACAATGACTCTCCAACTGGACCTTTCATTCTCTTAAAATTTCAAGCCAACTAATTCTTCTCAATTTTGTGCTCCTAAGTATGGGTTCATACCTTTTTTCCATCTTCTCGGCTCCCAAAAATCTTTTGAATCAAATTAGATCCTTACGAAGGACCTTCCTTTGGGAGGAATCAAAATATAAAAAGAGAAAATGGGTCTTGGTTCTTGGGACAAACTTTGCATTCCCAAACTCCTTGGAGGTCTTGGATTGAGGAACTCAGATGTTGAAAACAAAGTTATGGCATCCAAATTATGGTGGAGATGGCTCATTACCCCATAGGCACTTTGGGAAAATATATGGAAAATCAAATATACCAATGACATTGATCAACAGAACCTCATTTTCCTTCAACAAAGTAGCATTAGCTGATTGATGTGGAATATGGTCTAGAAGAACAAGGGTATCATCCATGATCATGCATTTTGGGAGATTCACAATGTCCAAATTGCACTCTTATAGGATGATGTGTGGCAACAGAGATCCAATCACTTCTATTTATACCATATTCATCCCCTTTGCCAAATCACTCCTACTTCCAACAAGTTCCTTGTATCTCAATTCTAGAACACCAAAGCTACTAAATCCCAGTGGAAACAATGGCAAGCACCGCCTCTTTGGCCCTCTACTCTTCCCAATAATCATTAGGAATCATTTTGGAAAGAGATCCAACCTAGAAAGATTGTATTCCAATGTGGAGAGGATATCCTTTAGTCGAACCAATCCGGCAAGGGAACCTTCATCCTAAAAGAAACCTATTCTCTCTGCGTCGATCATCAATGGAACCAACAAGAAGACATATGGAAACATGTTTCGAAGTAAAATCTCTTGCTGAAAGTTTCCACATTCTTGTGGTTGGTATCCTAGAAAAAAATTCTAGCTTGGGATTGCATCATAAAACAAGGCTTCAAGGGACCCTTGGTGTGCTATATTTGTCGATATGAAGAGGAGGATGTCGAACAAATTTTTAACCAATGCACATTCAGGAAACATATATGGGATCAAGGGGACAATAGCTTTAGACAGTTTGACCAAAACCATGCAAGTGATAGAGAAACCTTATCCAACTTGCGAAAAAAATCTCTGACAACGACATTGTCAACAGAAACTAACAGTTCTTCCCGAGATTTCTTCTTTAGGAACCATGGAAAGAAAGAAATAGGAGAATCTTCAAGAACTTTGTCCTCTTTGAATCTCGGGTTTGGGAGAAAATTTGGTCAAATATTCATGAAACAATCATGGTCTCCAAGTGGTCTCCCAATGATTGGAAATGCCAGGCTCAATACTAGTCCATTCTCAAAGCATCGGAATCTCACCCAAAATCTGAATCGGCACTGTTCTTTGAGATCCCGACCCGAATTTGATACTCCCTCTTCTTAGTCTCCTCTAGACATGGGCTTTGTGAAAATCAACTTTTATGGAGCCAATTGCAGCAATCAAGGACGACAAAGGAAACCTCCTTAGGTTGTATGCAGGTTCTATAGGAATAAAAGGCAACATTAACGCAACAAAGCTATATGCGACGATCAAAAGCATAAGAATTGCAATTGTTGAGGGGTATCATAAAATCATAATTGAGGGAGAGTCCAAGCTCATGGTATAGATCTTAACCAAAATTCTCCAGAGATCCAACATGCGCAAAATCAACCCCAGTTGGAAATGGACTTCTAAAAAGGAATCCTTAGCTGCCCATATTTAAAACTATCATGCTCTTCTCCCTCTCCACATAAGAAGAGAGGCTAACAAACATGCTAACATGATTGAAAACTAGGGAGTGGATCATCCTCAGGATGAATGCAATCAATCATGGAAGGATGAGGCGAGGATCTCACTCAAAGAGGAATATGCTTGCATTAATTGACGGGATATGCTCCCCATGACAGGTTCCATCATACCGATGACACGATCCAGGGACATGATATATTGGTTTAAGCATGAGAATGGTGGGAAATGCAAGCCAACAGGTGGACGCTTCGACATGTGGGAAATGAAAACATACACTACTAATCATCCCATTATGAAGTCTTTATGCAAATGGTATGGTCCCCAGTTAGGAAACTGGTTGACGGTACAGCCTACTAAATTCTCCCATGTCTGAGCTCTCATTGATTTCAGTGGCGGGTCTTATTATGATGATATGGGGATTTGTAAGGTAATGAGGTTCTTACATGGACGATGTCTTTGATGGTGGGGGGGTCATTCCCATTCCCTTAATGCAAATCCAGGAAAACTCTCCCTTCCCTGGATTGAATTCCTCTTTATGAAGTTGTGTCACCTGATCCTCCTTAACAATCAAGGGCCCTTGGCTTGGGTTCTGGGTATTGCGAGTTTAATGATGGATCGCACCAAGGTTATGAAGAGGAAGACTGCCAATGGTCCCAAGCACTCTCACATTCCTAAAGCTCTCAAATAAATGGAGAACACCAAGGGATTTTTTGAGACCAGTATCAATCAACAAGCAAGCTCATGCCTGCACTGAGCATTTGGAGCGATGTTTACGCAATGAAAGGCAATGCTCGGGAGCCTAGAAGCTCATTTCATATTTTGGGGGTCTAGTAGAAAACTTTGGTTCGGCCATAACTCAGGAGATGAGGCATACATATACCATGGGTATGTTCTAGAGTATGAAGGCATTGCTCAATTTATCCATGGAGGATTGTTTCAATGGAAATTTACAAACAGACCTGAAGGAGCCTTGTGTGTTGGATCATCTTGAACGGTTAGAGGAGGGCATGAAGCATCTAGGTCACATACGGGTCATAGTGGATGTATACATTAACGGAAAATTGGATGCTCTAGTTTGCAAATTCATCAGGAAGAGCTTCAGCAATCCAACACCTACCCATCCCTTGGCCCAGAATTGATATAACGATGCTACTTAGAATTTTTCAAGCGTGCTTCAAGGTTGGAGAACAAAGGTGTAGGTCCATCCATTTTTGTTATTTCTAATGAGGATTAATATTTGTTTTAGAATGTTAGGATTCGTCGACAATTCAAAGTTGGTCTACTCTTTCTCAATCTCTTTTTCGTCAGTCATAACCCCTGGCCTGTGGGGGATTTTTGTCATAGCATTATTTTCATATTCAGTTTGCCTTAGTATTTCTAGACATGACTAAAAAATGGCCCATATGTGGAATCATTGCTCATCCTTAGACATGTGGAAACTGTAGAAAAGTGTTATGATTTTGACGTACAATTTTATTTTTAGTTTAATATAAATTCAAACTTTTCAAAAAAAATTAAAATAATTGGAAGTGTAATCAATTGGTATATTTGTTTAAATTATACAACACATTAATACAATGGTTGTATTCCAACACATTAATCAAGATATAAAAAGTTAAAACCAATATTATTATATAAAACATTTGTTTTTATTTATGATTAATTATTTTTGTGTAAATATAAACAAGAACTTGCATTTGAATACCAACAACATGGAAAATTTCAACACTAAAACATATTTTTGTATTGTATTAATTTTTAAATTAATGATGTAGTTCATACCTACTTACACATTGATGTGTTTAAATGAGTATTTCGCACCAATACGATTAATAAATGTAATAAAAACATTAATGCTCGTAATGTTAACAAACGCACCACTTTCTTCAATGATATTGTTACTGCTTCCATTACTCATTTCATTATTGTACAAGAACTTGTATGATGCATAAGATGATATACATTTTAGTGTTTTCATTATCTAAACAAATCACTTGACATTCATTTATATCATATGCATCAATGTAGTGTACCCAACCCTGAAAATAAGGCCCGAGGCACCAAATTGACCCGTGGAAGGCTTAATTAAGTTTTTGCACATTGGATTAAGGTTTCTAAGGCTAAGTCAACATATCATTAAACCAATGAAATAAATATTCAGTCTTTAAAACAAATAAATTGTGACACTTTTTGAAATGCAAAAATAGTCTTTTCAGTTACTCATGGAGATGCAAGATTATGAAACTTAGCCAGATTCACCAAATTATTAGAATTATACCTTAGCATCATTAAAAAATTCATGGGAGACCATCATCAACCCAATAACACTAAATAATTAAATTTACAAAATTATTTGCAAGCAACTACAAACCAAAATTTCCAACAGCTAAATTAGGCAATTTACGACACTTCCCTGAGTTTAGATTTCAACTGTTTCTTTAGCAATTTTTCATTACTCATCAGAAAAGATATGAAACTAACATCTACATCCATTCAATAATGAACAACAAAAAATACAAAGCATCCATCTGCAACCATTAAATCATGTAGGAGATCAAATCTATAACTAACTGTTAAATTCACAATTAAATCATCCAATAAGCCTTTGAATCCATGCAAAACCAATTGTGAGTCCAAATAATAAGCATATCATCCTATGGAGGTATTATATTGTTAGGATTATTAATTAATCCTCCCTTTACCACCATAGTCTATTTGTCTTTTCCTAACTTAGGAGGTCATTGCCACTTCACTAGTGCATGGGGGACTCACCTGGGGGGAACCTACCACTCAATGTGTCTATCTGCATGAGTTTAGGAGCTCTAGGGACCAATCCCTATAATTTAGGAACCCACTCTGAGTGCCACCAGAAGTCTCCAACATTTGACCCTAGTCGATGTTCACTTATGTTCAATTATGCTCCAATTCTCATCAATTAGTTCACTCTCAGTCATCCTAGCGCCAGTTTGCATGATTTAAGGGAGG
The DNA here is from genome assembly GCA_001517045.1 of Pseudotsuga menziesii. NCBI lineage: Eukaryota > Viridiplantae > Streptophyta > Pinopsida > Pinales > Pinaceae > Pseudotsuga > Pseudotsuga menziesii. The sequence goes on along the minus strand of LPNX011154545.1, from coordinate 145,792 downwards.
TAGGGTGCATTTGCTCACCTTCCTACATCTGTTAACTGGGTATGAATTAATTTAGTGATATGGAGTTGCATTAGTGATCTGTAGTGGTGATTTTCCCACACCGAGTTAGCTCCGGAATCAGTCCAAGTTGGTAGATTCAAATCTTATCTTAGGCATTCAAATTCTCCTATTTGTAACACCATTGTATTACATATTATTTACTAAATAATGGATGTAATGTTATTCTTCCAATTATTGATCTTATGTGTGTGCGATTTTGCCATGAGTAATTTATCAGTCTTTACTAAATTATTCTCTCTCTTTTGCAACCTTCTTTTCTCATTGAATTTATGCAAGCCTGAAGATCCTATGCTTCATTAAATCTAACATGGTATCAGAGCGGGTATCCAAGCCAGCTTCAAATCTCAGAAACCTCAATTGATGCACCAAAAGCAATTGTGTTCCACATAAATCCTGGTATCATTGCCCATGTTTTAGAATGTTAGGGTTCATCGACAAATCAAAGTTGGTATACTCTTTCTTAATCTTTTTTTGGTCAGTCATAACCCCCGGCTTGTGGGGGATTTTTGTCATAGCCTGGTTTCCATATTCAGTTTCCTTTAGTAGTTCTAGACATGACTAAAAAATTGGCCCATGTGTGGAATCATTGCTCTTCCTTGGACATGTGGAAACTCTTTGTAGAGGATGTTTTGATTTTGATGTACAAATTTATTTTTAGTTTAATATAAATCCAAACTTTACAACAACAACAAAAATGGAAGTGTAATCAATCGGTATATTTGTTTAAATCATACAACACATTAATACAATGATTGTATTCCAATACAATAATTAAGATATAAAAAACAATATTATTATATAAAATATTTGTTTTTATTTATGATTAATTTTTTTTTTGTAAATATAAACAAGAACTTGCATTTGAATACCGACAACATGGAAAAATTCAACAATAAAACATATTGTTGTATTGTATTAATTTTTAACTTAATAATGTAGCTCATACCTACTTACACATTGATGTGTTTAAATGAGTATTTCACACCAATACGATTAATAAATGTAATAAAAGCACTAGTGCTCCTAATGTCTACAAACACACCACTTACTTCAATGATATTGTTACCGCTTCCATTACTCCTTTCATTATTGTACAAGAAATTGTATGATGCATAAGATGATATACATTTTAGTGTTTTCAATATCTAAACAAAGCACCAGTAATTCATATATATCATATGCATCAATGTAGTGTACTCGACCCTGAAACTAAAGTCGAAGGCACCAAATTGACCAGGGTAAGGCTGAATTAAGTTTTTGCACATTGGATTAAGGTTTCTAAGGCTAAGTCAACATATCATTAAACCAATTAAATAAATATTTAGTCTTTAAAACAAATAAATTGTGACACTTTTTTAAATGTAAAAATAGTCTTTTCAGTTACTCATGGAGATGCAAGATTATGAAACTTAATCGGATTCACCAAATTATTAGATTTATACCTTAGCATCATTAAAAAATTCATGGGAGACCATAATCAACCCAATAACACTAAATAAACAAATTTACAAAATTATTTGCAAACAACTACAAACCAAAATTTCAAACAGCTAAACTAGGCAATTTACAACATGTCCCTGAGTTTAAATTTCAACAGTTTCTTTAGCAGTTTTGCATTACTCATCGAAAAATATATGAAACTAACATCTACAACCATTCAATAATGAACAACAAAAGATACAAAGAAACCATTTACAACCATTAAATCATGTAGGAGATCAAATCTATAACTAACTGTTAAATTCACATGTAAATCATCCAGAACACCTTTGAATCCCTGAAAAACCAACTATGATTCCAAATAACAAGCCTATCATCCTATGGAGGCAATATATTGTTAGGATTATTAATTAATAGTCCCTTTACTACCATATTCTATTTGTCTTTTCCTAGCTTAGGAGGTCATTGCCACTTCACTAGTGCATGGGGGGGACTCCCTAGGGGCCACCTGCCACTCAATGTGCCTATTTGCATGAGTTTAGGAGCTTCATGGACTAATCCTTATAATTTAGGAACCCAGTCTGAGTGTCACCAATAGTCTCTAGCAGTTGACCCTAGTCGGTGTTCAATTATGTCCAGTTACGCTCCAATTCCCATCAATTAGTTTACTCTCAGTCATCCTAGCACCAGTTTGCATGATTTAAGGGAGGGACGGTGCATTTTCTTGCCTGCCTACATCAATTAACTAGGTGTGAATTGATTCAGTGATCCAGAGTTGCATTAGTAAGCTGTAGTGGTGATTTTCCCACACCGAGTTAGCTTCGGAGTCTATACAGGTTGGTAGATTCAAATCCCATCTTAGGCATTTGAATTCTCCTATTTGTAACACCATTGTATTACATATTATTTACTAAATAATGGATGTAATGTTATTCTTCCAATTATTGGTCTTATGTGTGTGCAATTTTTCCATGAGTAATTGGTCAGTCTTTACTAAATTCTTCTCTGTCTTCTGCAGCCTTCTTTTCTCATTGAATTCATGCAGGCTTGAAGATCCTATGCTTCATTAAATTTAAGATGGTATCAGAGCGAGTATCCAAGCAAACTTCAAACCTAGGAAACTTCCATTGGTGCACCAGAAGCAATTGGGTTCCACATAAATCTTGGTATTCTTGCCTCTGTTTTAGAATGTGTTAGGGTTCATTGACAATTCAAAGTTGGTCTACTCTTTCTTAATCTCTTTTTGGTTAGTCATAACCCCCGACCTATGGGGGATTTTTGTCATAGCCTAGTTTTCATATTCAATTTTCCTTAGTAGTTCTAGAAATGACTAAACAATTGGCCCATGTGTGGAATCACTGCTCTTCCTTGGACATGTGGAAACTCTGTGTAGAAGGATGTTTTGATTTTGACGTACAATTTTATTTTTAGTTTAATATAAATCCAAACTTTACAAAAAATAAATAAATAAATGGAAGTGTAATCAATTGGTATATTTGTTTAAATGATACAACACATTAATACAATGATTGTATTCCAACACAATAATTAAGATATAAAAATCAATATTATTATATAAAAATATTTGTTTTTATTTATGATTAATTATTTTTTGTAAATATAAACAAGAACTTGCATTTGAATACCGACAACGTGGAAAAATTCAACACTAAAACATATTGTTGTATTGTATTAATTTTTAACTTAATGATATAGCCCATACCTACTTACACATTGATGTGTTTAAATGAGTATTTCGCGCCAATATGATTAATAAATGTAATAAAAGCACGAGTTCTCCTAATGTCAACAAACAACCACTTTCTTCAATGATATCGTTACCTCTTCCATTACTCCTTTCATTATTGTACAAGAACTTGTATGATGCATAATATGATATACATTTTAGTGTTTTCATTATCTAAACAAAGTAGCAGGCATTCATATATATCATATGCATCAATGTAGTGTACTCGACCCTGAAACTAAGGCCGGAGGCACCAAATTGACCAGGGGAAGGCCGAATTAAGTTTTTGCATGTTGGATTAAGGTTTCTAAGGCTAAGTCAACGTATCATTAAACCAATTAAATAAATATTCAGTCTTTAAAACAAATAAATTGTGACAATTTTTGAAATGCAAAAATAGTCTTTTCAGTTACCCATGGAGATGCAAGATTATGAAACTTAACTGGATTCACCAGATTATTAGAATTATACCTTAGCATCATTAAAAAAATCATGGGACGCCATAATCAACCCAATAACACTAAATAATCAAATTTACAAAATTATTTGCAAACAACTACAAACCAAAATTTCGAACAGCTAAATTAGGCCATTTACGACACTTCCCTAAGTTTAGATTTCAATAGTTTCTTTAGCAGTTTTGCATTACTCATCGAAAAAGATACGAAACTAACATCTACAACCATTCAATAATGAACAACAAAATATACAAAACAACTATCTACAACCATTAAATCATGTAGGAGATCAAATCTATAACTAATTGTTAAATTCACAACTAAATCATCCAATAAGCCTCTCAATCTCTACAAAACCAATTGTGAGTCCAAATAACAAGCATATAATCCTATGGAGGTATTATATTGTTAGGATTATTAATTAATCCTCCCTTTACCACCATATTCTACATGATTTTATGAGCTCCAAGGACCAATCCCTATAATTTACTCTGAGTGCCACCAGCAGTCTCCAACAGTTGACCATAGTCGATGTTCAATTATGTTCATTTATGCTCCAATTCCCATCAATTCGTTCACTCTCAGCCATCCTAGTGCCAATTCCCATGATTTAAGGGAGCTAGGGCACATTTGCTCACCTACCTACATCATTAACTGGGTGTGAATTGATTCAGTGATCTGGAGTTGCATTGGTGACATGTAGTGGTGATTTTCCCACACCAGGTTAACTCCGGATTCAGTACAAGTTGGTAGATTCAATTTGTATCTTAGGCATTCAAATTATCCTATTTATAACACCATTGTAATACATATTATTTACTGAATAAAGGACGTAATGTTATTCTTCCAATTATTGGTCTTATGTGTGTGAAATCTTGCCATGAGTAATTGATCAGTTTTTACTAAATTCTTCTCTCTCTTTTGCAGCCTTCTTTTCTCATTGAATTCATGCAGGCCTGAAGATCGTATGCTTCATTAAATTTAACATGGTATCAGAGCGGGTATCTAAGCCAAATTCAAACCTCGAAAACTTCCATTGATGCACCAGAAGCAATTGGGTTCCACATAAATCCTAGTATTCTTCCCTTGCTCCCTCTGGATTCTGTCCAGAGAAGTCTAGCCAGGTGTGATGCACCCAGATAAAGTGCACATGTCGAAGTGGAGAGTGTTTGAATTGGTTTGATTCAAGTTGAAGTATTTTTGCAGGTAATTTGAATATTTTATAAAGAATTATTTGTTTCTTGAAGTTGTAAGATGGAGAATTCAACAGCTTTGACACCCAAAATCCTCACACCCTTCAATTATCTTGATTGGAGAGTTGATATCTAGATTTTCTTGCACAACAAGGGTCTGTATAGGGTCACCATGGGCAAAGAGGTCGAACCCCAACAACATCTTTGAAAATCAAAGTATTTGAATAAGCTTTATGAAGCATTTGGCTTCTTGTGCATCCACATCTCCACAGAGTTACTCTTCCGCCTTAAGGGATTGAGAACACCAAAACAAGTATGGGAGAAGCTCAAATACTTGTTTGGCCAAACTGATGAGTTGATGAGCCATATCCTAGAGAAAGAAATGATAGCACTACATCCCAACAAATTTGAAACTATACAACATTTTTTTCTCAAAATTCAAATCACTGGTCATGCAATGCAAGCAAACGTTGGCCATAATTCTCAAAGTTTGTATCTACCTTTCGCTCTGGGAGATTGACTACTCCTAATTGGTGAATTACATCCCTTTATGCCTTCATAGAGTCTCTAATACATGAACAAGACAAGTTGATATAGATGGGATCCCTCGGAGCCTCTCCAAATCAAGCTCTCTTGGTTGGTGAGACAAAGAATGCACAATCAAGGGGGAAGCATAAAGGAAAATAAAAAATGAACATTGAATTTGAACCTATGGAAGAGTTTGATACAACAGATGAAGCCTCGGGCTCTAATAAGGACAAACATCAGAGGTTTGACAAGGGAAAGTGCTTCTACTGTAAGAAAGGAAACTATACAGAGAAATATTGTATGAAGAAGACAATAGAAAAAATGTCAAAAATCCTTGAGCAACACAATATTTCCCTCCCTGAAGGCACAAGGAAGGATGACTCTAGAGATAAGACTAAAGATTGTGATGAGAGATGCCATACACTGAAGCCTAGTTTTTCAAAATCACATGCCTTCCTCATTGATTCAGGAGCCTCCAATCTAATGGTTAAATCCAGAGAATCATTATCTTCATTACAAATTATTGATGGTCAAAGTATTCACATGAGAGATGACACTCAAATCCAAGTTGAAGGAAAGGGCTCAATCAAGTTAGAGAATAGAGTGTTCAAGAATGTACTCTATGTGCCCTCCTTAGCAGCAAATTTATTGTCTGTATACCAGATGACTCATACAGGCTCACCAAAATGAGTAGTATTTTGTCCTGACTCAGTGGAGATCTCATTTATCTGAATTGGGAAGCTTATAACGAAAGGTGTTACAAACCATGCCTCCAAGGAATATGAATTCTCACACTTTCTGCCATACTCAAATCCAATGCCATCTCAACTGCCATTTTAAAGGGAAGGTAAATTCATCCTAACTAAACCTTTTTCATATGATAATGTTTCCATTAATGTTTCAGATTCAGAATCCAAAGCAGAGGACCAAGTTGAATCAATTTATGGAATTGAATATGAAGTTCAATCGAATCCATATCTAGATCCAATCTCTACTCCCAATCCTAGGTCCAAATGGGCTCAAGAGGTTATTGAGGTAGTTGGGAACATGACTGGAGATTCATCTAAGATGAGGAGAACAATATCTCAATTTCAAAAAGAGATTCTTACGCTATCTCAAGCAAATTCACTTCTTCCATAGAGGTGCAACAAACTCTCAGAGAGATGCTACATGATGGTAAGGTCTAATAAACAATTATGCTAGTTGAAGAATAAATTAGATCATGTCACTCTTCCTCAAGAAAGAAGAGACAAAGGCAATATTGCTTCTCCTATCTATCATCGGATTGGAAGAAGGTGGAGAGTTTCACATACACAATACTAGGAAAGTAGTGCACACAAGAACCATCACATTGCATTACTGCTCCACAGAGATGCATATTGCAGAAATATTTTCACAAGTTTTTTATTCAAGAGGAAATTTTATCTTGATGCGAAAGCTTGATCCTGGTTTTTCCTTCTTATTTTGAGAGGGGGGTTTCCCATGAGGTTTTCCTCGTTTACTCAATTGTTAAGCCGTCATTTTTTGCATTTATATTGTATGGGTGACCTTTGGTCTTAGCTTCCAAGGCCCAGGTTGTCCAAGTTAGGATTAAGGGGGGGGTTAGGATTATTAACTAATCCTCCCTTTACCACCATAGTCTATTTGTCTTTTCCTAGCTTAGGAGATCATTTCCACTTAACTAGTGCATGAGGGGCTCACCTAGGGTCCACCTACCACTCAATGTGCATGTCTGCATTAATTTAGGAGCTCCAAGGACAAATCCCTATAGTTTAGGAACTCACTTTGAGTGCCACCAACATTCTCCAATAATTAACCCTAGTTGGTGTTCAGTTATGTTCAATTATGCTCTGATTCCCATCAGCTAGTTCACTCTCAGTCATCCTAGCACAAGTTTGCATGATTTAAGGGAGTTAGGCCACATTTTCTCTCCTACCTACATCAGTTAACTGGTTTTGAACTAATTCAATGATCCGAAGTTGCATTAGTGAGCTCTAGTGGTGATTTTCCCACACCAAGTTAGCTCTGGAGTCAGTCCAAGTTGGTAGATTTGAATCCTACCTTAGGCATTCGAATTATCCTATTTGTAACACCATTGTATTACATGTTATTTACTAATTAATGGATGTAATGTTATTCTTCCAATTATTGGTCTTATGTGTGTGCAATTTTGCCATTAGTAATTTATTAATCTTTACTAAATGTTTCTCTCTCTTCTACAACCTTGTTTTCTCGTTGAATTCATGTGGGCCTGAAGATCCTATGCTTCACTAAATTTAACATATATACCCACCAAGGGTGCACTAACATGATCAGGTACATCCATACAACAATTGATACTTAGATCTACAGAAGGAATTATTAGTTCATTCTAGTTTCCAAGCTAAAAAACTCATTTTCTAGTGATTAAGACTTTGTAATTTCTTATGCAGAACCATCTAACAGATCTAATCATCCATGGAGGGTGCACTTGCAGGTGAATTTAAAGCAAATAAACATAAAGGATTCATACCATAAAGTGTACTAACTATCATATCTATAAATCATACGAAAAATGGCTAGTTTCGCCAGAAAGATCATCCACCTTGCAACCAATTGTTAACAACTATTGCATAATCATAAACACAATTGAACTCAACTATATAGGGCATAATATTAGCGTGGATAACAAAATATAAACATATGTTTCAATTAGATCTTATATATAGAAACTATAAGCAATATTCCATGGGGAAAAACCTTTAAATTGCATCCATCGATTTGCACAAAAAAAAACACTTTCACAAGTAAATATCTATTCAAGCTCCATGGTTGCAATAAAACAACAAATGCTTAATATAAACATATGAAATAACATAATAAGGTACTTATCTTACGAAGGTGCAAATGGCATTGACCGGACCATTTTCCTCCTAGCCTTAAGTACTACCAAGATGAATCCTCTTAGATAGGCCACCCCCGAGTTGAGGCCATGGATCCAAGCAGAGGTGCACTCAATATTAGCTCAACTATTAGTTTTATTAGTCACAACTCAATTCCTAACCACCTAGTTACTCCTCCATCCCACTACTAGGTGCAACGGTAATCCCTTCACCTCCTAGGTCCCTCGAGATATCACCATTCACCATTAGGGTTTATGTGCAGGTCCATACTCCTCCACCCCACTACCAGGGGCAATGGTAATCCCTTCACCTCCTAGGTCTCTTAAAACATTGCCATTTACCATAAGGGTTTATGTGCATATCTAGGACAAAGACAAGCAGTGGACACAGAGGAACTATACCATAGTTGCTTTGGCTTAATTCAAACATGACACAATATCCCCGTGCTCCAAACACACAGTTCGCACATATAGTAGAGCATACATGGCTTTCCAAGATCATAAGCTTACCCAACTCTCGGTCATAATGGAATGAACAACTAACTTCCCATGAATGAATGAAGGAAAATGAATAAAAATCAATTTGAATTTGTTAAGACCAATTCAAATTCCCTCTAAGAGATAGACTCAAGACTATGGAGAAGTAACTCCAAACCACTAAGAGATTATCTAGTCCATTGACTAACCTATTCGAGTTCTTAAAAGAGGAACTCGAATCCATTGGAAAAAACACTCATAGTCACTGGGAATAACTCGAATTTACCAATACTGACTCAAACCTCCCCAAAATCACTCCCATGCACTGGAGACAAATCAAACTAACTCAAAATTCCTCTCATTATCTAAGGATAACTCAAATTCACCTAACTGACTCTAAATAATTGACAGTTACTCAAGTTTACTGGAGTTACTAGAGGCTATCACAAATTAACTGGAAAAATCACTCCAATTAGAGTAGAGTTACAAAATGAAGTGCATGGTTGACCAAAAATAGTCAAGTAGGGTGCATAAGACATGAGTGATATGAGAGTGGGCCCCAATAACATCAAGATAAGTAATATTCTCTCAAGTGAGGGTGTATGGGTGCATGGGTGCATTAAAAGCATGCATTAGGTGTATTAGGACCTCCATAGTCTAATAAAATCAAAATTAGGAAACATAGAATATTGTCAGGAAGAGCAACAACTCCTAACCCCAACCCCCTTCACATGGGGATAAAGGCCTCCCATACTCTTTTGTGGTTCGTGGTGTGCCAGTTGTTTTTATTAATTAATTATTTTACAAAAATAATAATGTCTCTTGGTCCTGAAAGGCCCTTCTCTCGGCACCTAGCACCACAATAATAAATAATTACAACATTTTACATATGTCTGTGGGCCTAACATACGAGGAATTACATTCCCCTCCCCCTTAAACAATGCATCATTCTCGATGCAAAATACATACATGCCTTTACAAAAGGATAACATCTTCTATTTCTCGAGTAACATAGGCATGCCCATACATGCCTCAAAAAGATAACATCTTTATAAATCTCATAGACATGCCCATAAATTCCTAAAAAAGATAACATCTTTCTAACCATGATACTTTCCACTACCACCTACTTTCTTGTCTATCTCCACTACCTATGGAATGTGACTTCTATCATCATCCCATTTATTGACTTCCTATGCGAGAATTGAGACTATTAGAGTGGACTCAAGGAAGCAAGGGTCAATCTTCAATCCCCATCACGGTGTATTCAAACCTCATTGCAAGGCCTCCAAACCTCATTACGAGGCCTTCAATATTCAACAAAGATATTATTAGTACATGTGCTAAATTTTGAAGTTTTCTACATAAGGCATCTGCACTAGTGCCCCTGCAAAGGTCTGAGCTAGTAAAAATGAGGTGTAGGGTCAAAAAAAATTCATATCTTATGACCTAGACATATGCAAGGAAGGGTTTGAAGTGCTTGGGAGGCTTATTCCTAAGACTGAGTGCCAAAACAGTCCAAAAATCCCTTCAGTGCGACCTTGGAAATGCGCCCAAGTAAGAAAAATACGATCAAGGTTAAAAGAGGACTAGAATGGACGGACCAGATGCATCATAGATAAGATCAAAGTCCAAGAATCATTTTCTCCTAAGGAAAATCGGGAGCAAAAGTACGGAAGAGATAAAATTTTAGCTATGGAATCTGGAATTCCGACTTCCGCCTTCCACATTCCGGGATTCGACAGTCTAGAAAGCTTCCGCCCATATCAACGATCCGAAAAAGAGCAGAGGGGCGGATATAGGAAGTCGATAAACTTAAGAATTTGATCATGGAAAGTTGATCTTCCGCCTTCCGCGATCCACCAAATCCAACGGTCCAGAAGGCTTCCGCTTAGATCAACGGTCCGAAAAAGAACAGAGGGGCAGAGATCGAAAGTTGCGAAACTTAAGAATTTGATCATGGAAAGTTGATCTTCCGCCTTCTACGATCCGCCAAGTCCAACAGTCCAGAAGGTTTCTGCCCAGATCAGCGGTCCGGAAAAGAGTAGAGCGGTGGAGATCAAAAGTTGGGAAACTTAAGAATTTGATCATGGAAAGTTGATCTTTCGCCTTCCGCGATCCGCCAGATCCAACGGTCCTGAACGCTTTTGCCCAGATCAACGGTCTGAAAAAGAGCAAAGGGGCGGAGATCGGAAGTCGGGAAACTTAATAATTTGATCATGGAAAGTTGATCTTCTGCCTTCTATGATCCGCCAGATCCAACGGTCCAGAAATATTTCGACCATATCAATGGTGCGAAAAGGCACAGAAGGGCAGAAATCAAAAATCGAAAATACTAACTGGTTTTGTTGTGAAAAGTTGAAATTTCAGGTTCCGCTTTTCGCCAGATCTACAGCGTAGATCGTTTTCCACTTAGATCGACGGTGTGAAAGGATTAAAGGGAGAAAAGGATAAGGCAGAGGTGGAAAGACCAAATTGAACCACGAAAAAGCTATAAGCCCATTTTTCACCTTCCACAGATCCCAGATCGACAGCCCATAATGAATCTTAAGGTAAGATCAACGGTCCATAAGCGATTTCACTGGTAAAGATGCAGGCATGAAGGAGACCATTGCAAAATGTCAAGGGTGGCTTTGAGCCATTGTTTTCAGCCGGCAGGCGTGTTTCCCAGGTGTTCAAGTTCCCATTTTTGTCTATCATGCGCGTGACCAGCATGCTTTCCTGTTTTGGTTTTGTGATCATGGCAAATCTACGAGATCATATTATGTTAGGATTTTATGTGTGTAGGATTGATTCCCGATTTAGGTTAATTGCATTTGGCTTTGTTTCGAGGTTGGTCTCGATATCCTATTCACACTATAAATATACCCTCGAAAGAGGAAGAAAAGGTTGATGATTGTTGTTCGACATTCGTTTTTGAAGCCTGTGTGCTTGGCTTTGTAGCTCTGTAACTTTCCTTGGGAGAATTAATGAAAGCATAGCTTGAATGTATGAGATTCATCACGACGTTCTCTTTTCAGTCTGTTTTTCCCCTATATATTTCATTTCCATGAATGTGTATTTCTGCTAATGTGTTTCGAGTCGAATGTGAGGAATTCGCTCTATGTTTAGTGCCCCTTGCATCAGATAATGCATTTGTCTGTGTTTCTAGTAAATGCTTTGGAATTCATCTTCTATGCTCCATTTCCATTATCATCCTTTATTGTTGCTTCTGCTAAAGGTGTTTGCAAGAGATTCATCCACAGATAGGTACCTCTCGCTTCACTGGGCTTCTTCTCCTTTCCCCCCACCATCCCTAAAAAGATATTTTGCTGAATATTGATGCTTATTTTTCCTCAGACTATGAAGGTTATCCTTGGTCATTATTTGTTGCAAGTCCTTGAATGTTTCAGGATTTGACTCCATTTCCTAATGGTGTTGTCTATCTGTCTATCTTACACTCTTTTAAACCCAAACAACCTGTTTCCCATCAGAATCTATGCCTTTTGACTACTTGTTTAAACCTAAATGTGTATGTGAATTATTTTTGTGATAAAGAGAGAGCCCTCTCTGACTACAAGGCTCGACTACAATCTAAAGATTGGTTGAAATGGTTACCCCTGTGAACTCCTACCAACCATAGGAAAATTACAGGGCGATAACATCCTGGCGCTGTTGCCAGGGAATAATCACTATTATCTCCTTGGGAAAACGACATTGTTTAGTTCTATGTCCTGGTTGAGCAGCCGGTCCTAGACACACGTTGGTTGTATATTCTCTGGCGACTCCACTCAAATTTTTGAAAGATGGCTCCATTGGGGATACTGGCGGCAAGAAGGATCGATACGGGGAGAAGGGTTCAAATCTTCCCCTAGTATGAACGACATAGTTTTAGATTTGACCGTTGATGGTGAACAATGGTCAAACATAAAAAAGGTCATGCCTCTTTCACCTGGTGACTTCATCTTCAAAGAATCCAGTCTGTAAATGTTCTATGGCAGCTCCACTGTCAAAGGGGTTGCAAAGTTTGAGGAGTTGATTCAGTTACTTCATCATCAAGATGGGCTATATAGTTGTAAGGTATGCTCCTATGAATCGTGCTGACATTCCTAGTTTTCCAAATCGAATACCTAAAATAGAATGGCAAGCGTATCTTCTAAGATTCAAAGATAAAAGTGGCGATGATATTGCCCTTCATTTGGCTATATTTCATAAGCATATATATAAGCTCGGAGTTAAATTGCATGAAGATTCCATAATGAAAATGTTCATGGTTAGTTTAGAAGGAAATGCAAGGTCATGGTATGAGGGATTTCCAATAGGGAGTTTATATTACCTTAGAGACTTTCATACAGTATTTCATGAACATTTTAAAGATCGATATCCTTCTTTGCTGCTAGTTCAATATTGTTGCATGCATGATAAAAGTTTCCTTGAAAAATTGAAAAACATGTATGGTGAGGAGGAGTTTATGGATGATGAGCTTCTAGAACTTTTGCATGAATACTCATCTCAAAAATAAAGACAAACCAGTTGCCCTAATATTCAAGAAGATTCCCAGCAGTTGGTAATGTCTTCCTTACCTGAAATGGACACAAGCCAAAACTTTGATTCAACCAGTTATTTTTCCACATGTTCATTTTCTGAAATTTCAAGTAAAGAGGAATCAGGCCTTGAATTAGAGTTGGAAGAAAGGCATGAACCAGAAGATTCGGCATTGCATTGCAATCCTGTTGTCTGTGAGCAGAAAGATGATTAGCTTAGTGATGGACATAAGGAGTGTTGCGATATATTTTATGAAGATTACAATCAACATGCTGAAAAAAATTGTTTGCCTTTTAGTTTTTCCTCTTTCGAATACCTGAAACAAAGATTAAAATCTTCTAGGCAAGCACATAAAGTAGAGGGCCTGCCTGCTAGGGAAACATAGGATTTTCAAAGGGGGTATCAACTTGTTGTCATAAATCTGTTGAGGCAAATGGGTGAACAACTAGAGTCTGCTCTACATCCCAATCCTTCTCTGGATAAGCAAGGATATGATCAGCTTAGTGATGTGCATGAAAAAAGTCATCCTAATTTTCCTTATGGAGAATGCAATCAACATGTTGAAAATTATGTTAGTGATGTTTTTGAAGGAGATCTCAGCATGCCTATATATGATGAAGGTAAGGATGACCACTTGAATGATGCATCTCAAGAAATAGCTACTTGCAATAACAAATCGGATCACCTACAAGAAGCTGAGGACCCTAAATGGGATGTCTCTTCATATTTTTAAATTTCAGAATGTCAAAAAGAGTGCATTTCCCCTAATTTTCTTGAAGAAAAGGAGGATTCCAAATGGGAGATTTATTTATGTCTTTTGAGTTCATAAATTACTTTGCTTGCTTCTATTAAAGAACACAGTGATATTTCCTTTGAAATACTTGAAAGGAATCAGGTTTTAAATTATGAGATTTTATATGAAGAAGTTGATGTCTCATTCGAAATTCGTCGAGAGCATTCTCTGCATTGTTTCCTTGAAGACCATTTTGACAGTGTGCAGGTGGAGATACAGTTTGAGTAGCCTGGTCATGACAAGCACATAACATAAATTTCTACAGGTTGTCATGATCCAGTGGCTGCATATATGGAGTAGCCTTGCAGTAGTAATGGTGGGTTATGTCTCCATAGTAAAGATCAATCCCTTTATCATAAATTTTGGCCATTAAGTTCTCCCTTTCTGAACAAGCATGATTATGGAAAGCAAATGATAGAAAAATATGAAGGTTGTCGTGTTTTTTATGATCCTATGACTGAATATGTGGAGAAGTTTTGCAGTGGAAATGGTGGGTCATGTGTGTGCAACAAAGAGCAAGTTTTCTATCTTAATCATGTACCATTCAGCTCTTCCTTTCTGATTTGGATCAAGCATGCTGAAGAACCCCAATCATTAGATCATTTGCTTGATTTGCTACACTGGAAGTCAAAATTTACTTGACTGGGAATTGATGCTTAATGAGTAGGGTAAATAGGAATAAATAAGCTCAAGATGGTGAGCATTTCTTTTAAGTAATTTCCCAGTTTGCTTTCAGTATCTGTTCAGTTTTTGTTTTTAGGGCATGTTTCAGGAAAGCTTGGGATCATCCCAATGGATCAAGCACATGGTCTACATTGTTCTTTGCTACCTCACAGGGAGGATAGCATCCATGATTTGGAGTCATTATTAGCACCGACTGTGCTAAATTTTGATGTTTTCTACATAAGGCATCTGCACTAGTGCCCCTGCAAAGGTCTGAGCCAGTAAAAATGAAGGGTATGGTCAAACAACTTTCATATATTATGACCTAGAGATATGCAGGGAAGGGTTTGAAGTGCTTAAGGAGGCTTATTCCTAAGCATGAGTGTCAAAACAATCCAAAAATCCTTTCAGCTCAACCTTGGAAATTCGATCAAGGTTAAAAGAGGACCAGAATGGACGGATCAGAAATGCGAGTAAGAAAAATCCAATCAAGGTTAAAAGAGGACCAGAATGGACGGACTGGATGCATCACAAATAAGATCAAAGGCCAAGAATCATTTCTGCCCAAGGAAAATTGGGAGCAGAAGTGCAGAAGAGATAAAATTTTGGCTATGGAATATGGAATTCCGACTTCCACCTTCCGGGATCCGACGGTCTAGAAAAGAGCAGAGGGACAGAGATCGGAAGTCAGGAAACTTAAGAATTTAATCATGGAAAGTTGATCTTCCACCTTCCGTGATCCACCATATCCAATGGTCCAGAAGTCTTCTACCCAGATCAACAGTCTGAAAAAGAGAAGAGGGGTAGAGATCGGAAGTCGGGAAACTTAAGAATTTGATCATGGAAATTTGATCTTCCACCCTCTACGATCCCCTAGATCCAACGGTCCAGAAGGTTTCCACCTAGATCAACGGTCTGGAAAAGAGCAAAGGGGCGGAGATTGGAAGTTGGGAAACTTAAGAATTTGATCATGGAAAGTTGATCTTCTGCCTTTCACGATCTCTAGAAGGTTTCCACCCAGATCAACGGTCTGGAAAAGAGCAGAGGGACGGAGATCAGAAGTTGGGAAACTTAAGAATTTGATCATGGAAATTTGATCTTCTGCCTTCCATAATTCGCCAGATCTAATGGTCCAGAAGGTGTTCACCCAAATCAATGGTTCGGAAAAGAGTAGAGTGGCGGGGATCAGAAGTCAGGAAACTTAAGAATTTGATCATGGAAAGTTGATCTTCCGCCTTCCGCGATCTGCCAGATCCAACGGTCCAGAAATATTCCACCCAGATCAATGGTGCAGAAAGGCGGAAATCAAAAATAAAAAATACTACGAATTTTGTCCTAAAAAGTTGATTTTTCACCTTCCGCAATCCGCGATCCAACGGTCCAGAAGGCTTCCGCCCAAACCAATGGTCCGAAAAAGAGCAGAGGGGTGGAGATCAAAAGTTGGGAAACTTAAGAATTTGATAATGGAAAGTTGATCTTCCGCCTTCCATGATCCGCTAGATCCAACGGTCTAGAAAGCTTCCGACCAGATCAATGGTGCAGAAAGGCACAGGAGGGCGGAAATGGGAAATAAAAAATACTAAGTGGTTTTGTTGTGAAAAGTCAAAATTCTAGGTTCCTCTTTCCACCAGATCTATGGCTCATATCGTTTTCCACTAAAATCGACGTTGCGGAAGGATTAAAGGGTGGAAAGGATAAGGTGAAGGAGGAAAGACAAAATTGATCCATGAAAAAGCTATCAGCCTATTTTCCACCTTCCACAAATCCCATATCGATGGCCCAAAATGAATCTTGAGGTAAGATCAACGGTCCATAAGCGATTTCACTAGTAAAGATGTGGGCATGAAGGAGACTGTTGCAGAACGTCGAGGGAGGCTCTAAGCCATCATTTTCATCTTGCAAGAATGATTCCTAGGTGTTCAATTTCCCATTTTTGTCCATCATGCATGCACCCAACATGCTTTCCTGTTTTGGTTTTGTGATCATGGCGAATCTGCCAGATCATAGTTTGTTAGGATTTTATGTGTGTGAGATTAATTCCCAATTTAGGTTAACTGCATTTGGCTATGTTTTGAGGTTGGTCTCAGGAGCCTATTCACACTATAAATATACCCTCGAAAGAGGAAGAAAAGGTTGACGATTGTTGTTCGACATTCATTTTTGAAGCCTGTGTGCTTGGTTTTGTAGCTCTGTAACTTTCCTTGGGAGCATTAATGAAAGCATAGCTTGAATGTCTGAGATTCATCACGATGTTCTCTGTTTAGTCTGTTTTTTCCCCATATATTTCATTCCGTGAATGTGTATTTCTGCTAATGTTTTTCTAGTTGAATGTGAGGAATTCGCTATGTGTTTAACGCTCCTTGCATCAGATAATGCATTTGTCTGTGTTTATGGTAAGTTCTTTGGAATTCATCTTCTATGCTCCATTGTATTTATCAGCCTTTATTGTTGCTTCTGCTAAAGGTGTTTTCAAGAGATTCATCCACAGATAGGTGCCTCTTGCTTCACTGGGCTTCTTCTCCTTTCCCCCCACCATCCCTTAAAAGATATTTTGTTGAATATTGATGCTTATTTTTCCTTAGACTATGAATGTTATACCTGGTCATTATTTGTTGTAAGTCCTTGAATGTTTCGAGCTTTGACTCCATTTCCCAATGGTGTTGTCTGCCTGTCTATCTTACACTCTTTTAAACCCCAACAACATGTTTCCCATCAGAATCTATGCCTTCTGACTACTTGTTTAAAGCTAAATGTGTATGTGAATTGTTTCTATGACAAAGAGAGAGCCCTCTCTGACTTTAAGGCTAGACTACAGTCTAAGTATTGGTTGAAATGGTTACCCCTGTTACTTCCTACCACAACCATAGGAAAATTACAGGGTGATAACAGATACATCCACCTGAAAATCATATTTCAATCACTCATATGATTGACATCAAGTAGAAAAACATATGCTACATGATATAAAGATATTTTCAACAATGATACTTTCTTTACATTCCAACAAACACATGATTAGAATCACACACACACACACACACACACACACACACACACACACACACATATATATATCAATAAGATAAATACAACACATCTTCAAGAAATAAATTATAATTAATCACATGAAATACTCCCAAGTTACATTAAAGAAATTCCATGAAATCACAACATGAAATAAATTCCTTCTTAATCCATTTCACTCTACTTCACCTATGATACATGAAGTACATCAAAGGTACATGAAATCAAATACTTGGAATGCATCTACCCTAAACACATTCTAATCAATTAAATGTAAAACTCAATCATACATTATGCACATACTCTACATTACTTGAAATGCATGAAAGATTCATGAATTGCATTATATACATACTCTACTAAGATACATGAGATGCATTAAACATGTTTTTCAATCAGGCATGCATATGAAATGCACCAAGTACTTCAATCAATCTCATGAAGTGCATTAAGTACATTGACCAAGTTCTTGAAGTGCATCAAGTATCTCAACTGATCTTATGGAGTGCATCAAGTACATCAACCAAGTTCTTAAAGTGCATCAAGTATCTTAGTCGATCTTATGGAGTGCATCAAGTACACCAACCAATGTCATGAAGTGCATCAAGTATACCAACCAATATGAAGTGCATCAAGTACACCAACTAATGTCATGAAGTGCATCAAGTACACCATCCAATGTCATGAAGTGCATCAAGTATACCAACCAATATGAAGTGCATTGAGTATACCAACCAATGTCATGAAGTGCATCAAGTATACCAACCAATATGAAGTGCATCAAGTATACCAACCAATATGAAGTGCATCAAGTATACTAGCCCATGTCATGAAGTGCATAAAGTATACCAACCAATATGAAGTGTATCAAGTATACTAGCCCATGTCATGAAGTGCATAAAGTATACCAACCAATATGAAGTGCATCAGGTGTCTCAACTAAGAAGTGCATCAAGTATCTCAACCAAGTTCATGAAGTGCATCAAGTATAACAACCAATATGAAGTGCATCAAGTATATCAGCCAATGTCATGAAGCACGTCAAGTATACTAACAAATATGAAGTGCATTAGGTATCTCAACTAAGAAGTGCATCAAGTATACCAAGCAATATGAAGTGCATCAAGTATCTCAACCAATTTCATGAAGTGCATTTTAGTCAATCAATCCCATGCATATACTTTACAAACAATTACATGGAATACTATCAAGATACTTTTACAACAAGATGCATTAAATATTATTATGATACTCTATGAGGATGCCTTTAAACAAGGATTACAAATATACTTCTCTAACAATATCATCGATATACTTTTATAACATGGATCATAAAGAATCTTTTCTAACAAAGATTACAAGGAAGATTTTCTAACAAAGATCATAAATAAGCTTTCTAACAAAGATCATGTAGAAGCTTTTATAACAAATATTATAGAGAAACAATTTTTTAACAAAGATTATAAAGAAGCTTTTCTAACAAAGGTCAAACATAAGTTTTTTTTTAGCAAAGATCATAAAGAAGTTTTTTTTGACAAAGATCATAAATATCACAAGGAAAAACTTCATGCACTTTTAAAGAAGCACGCAAGCAATAGTCCCAAAATTAGAAATGCAATATCAAATCAAATATGCAATTACCAATGCACCTTATTATTTACCATGCAATAACTAATGCATAATGATAATGCATTTTCCAGTTCATTCTAATGCATGCCCTTCCAATGCATATAATATTTAGTCATTATACAATTTTCCAATCATAATAACGCATAGTAATTATCTAAGTACCCATAAATCAACCGTACCACAAGAAGCATTTCAATATTAATTAATTCAATGCATACTCAATCAAGCCTCTCAGGATCATCAGAAACATATGAATGCAATATATGTAGAAAAATTAGGGCTCTGCCCCTCATTTCCTGAATTACTCAATACGTTATGCATGCATATTCATACCTAATGCATATGCATAACCAACACACAATATGTCAGCATAATCCTTTCAATCACCAATCAATAACTATGAGATGCCCAATGATTAAGTATTTACCAATTTATTCAATATACATTGAGAGAGGCAATGCACAATGGGAAAGTAACGACCAAATAGCTAAAGATCCATGGTGAACACAAGTCTAAGATATAACTCCATAACTACCTTTTGCAAAGGTGTCCCAAAAGATATCAACTCCATTTGAATTCTTGATACCACCACCAAACCAATCAATTCGTTGAACAGTAAAAGAGGTAATGCACATTAAACAAGCTTCAACCAATTAGATTATTGGACAGTAAAAGAGGCAATGCAAAGTGAACATGCATCGACCAATCAATCTACTGAACATTAGATATGCAATGGATAGTGCCCACCAATCAATCTATTGAGCAATAATTATGCAATATTAATAAATTCTAAAATATACAATAAAGTGCTCTTTAATCTCTTAACTTCCGAAATTAAAAAGTAGGATACAACTGAACTGATCTTTGAAGTGAGACTTCTGAATCTTCCATTAACATAAGGGGGGGTAATTTTATTTCACAAAGCACTTTATAATCTCCAAGTGCACATAAACAAAAGGCTTATAACTATGTATAAGGACCAATAGCCGTAGCGTTGGAACCTAAACTCTAATACTACTTTGTAACATACCCGACCCCAAACACATCATTGTAACGTAAATTGCCTAGTTTAGCTGTTGGAAATTCTGGTTTGTAGTTGTTTGAAAATAATTATGTAAATTTGATTATTTAGTGTTATTGGGTTGATTATGGTCACCCCTGAATGTTTTAATGATTCCAAGGTATAATTCTAATAATCTCGTGAATGTGGTTAAGTTTCATAATCTAGCGTCTGCATGAGTAATTAGAACAACTATTTTTGTATTTCAAAAAGTGTCGTAATTTATTTGTTTTAAAGACTGAATATTTATTTAATTGGCTCAATGGTATGCTGAATTAGCCTTAGAAATCTTAATCCATTGTGCAAAAACACTCCCAGTCACCGGGGATAACTTGAATTTACCAAGACTAACTCAAACCTCTGCAAAATCACTCCCATGCATTGGAGACAAATCAAACTGATCCAAAATTACTTTGATTAACTGAGGATAACTCGAATTCACCTAACTGACTCTAACTAACTAATAGTTACTCTAGTTCACTGGAGTTACTATAGGCTAGCTTAAATTAACTTGGAAAATCACTCCAATTAGAGTGGAGTTACAAAATCAAGTCTATGGTTGACAAAAAATAGTCAAGTAGGGTGCATAAGACATGAGCGATGTGAGAGTAGGCCCCACTAACTTCAAGATAAGTAATATTATCTTAAGTGAGGGTCCATGGGTCCATTGTTGCATGCAAAGCATCCATTAGGTGTACTAGGACCTCCATAGTCCAATAAAATCAAATTTAGGAAACATAGAGTATTGTTAGGAAGAGAAACAACTCATAACCCAACCCCATCACATGTGGATCAAGGCCTCCCATACTCTTTTGTGATTCTCGGTGTGCTATTTGTTTTTATTAATTTATTATTTTGCAAAATAATAATGTCTATTGGTCATGAAAGAC
>LPNX011154545.1:55157-106031 GCA_001517045.1 Pseudotsuga menziesii | reverse complement strand
GTGCATGAAACCTCTTGTCCTTGATTCCTCAACCAACTGAAGCATATCTGGACCATTGGTGTCATAGAGTGCCAGAAATAATTTGATGGTCGATCCATCCGGTTCGAGGATTTTGTCTTTTTGGAAGTTGTGCAAGGTTTCTTTGAGCTCCTCTTCTAATTTTTTTTCCATAAGTTACTGATTATCTTCTTATGTGAGAAGCCCCATAAAGAATTGGGAAAGACAAACAACTTCAACTGTTATGGCCCTGTAATCTACCATGAAAAGTGACTAGAAATGGGTGGTGCCAAGGTTTGCTCACCCTTCAAAGGAGGCGTTTTCTTCATTATTTTCATTTTTTAGTCACCAGATAGTGTTTTGTTTTTTCCACCTTTTTCAAAACCATGGAAGAACTTTGTGTTTTCGTCCCCACTATCCACCCAAATTGCTCTGCTTTTTATACGCTAGACCTCCTCTTTCTCCTTCAACAATTTTCTTATTTTAGATTCTAACAGATCGAGTTGATCCTTGGTTTCTTGTGTGAGAAAACCTCCACCATTTGTGTCCTGGATTCGATGAATTTCTAATTCTACTTGTTTGATTTCATGCTCATCCCTTTCTTTCTTACGAATGACCCAATCCTGAACTTTATTTTTTACCCAAGAAAGATTTTGAGCGAAATGTAAGGCCACGTGGGCACCCTCTTATGGAATACAGGGAATCCAATTTGATTGTATAATTTGCAAAACATCCTCTTCTTTTAGCCAAGCAACACATAATTTAAACGATCTGGCAGGTTTTCGAGCATCATCCAATAATTCAAGGAAAATCAGGTAATCATTAGATTCCCCCCCAACTCCACCCATTGCCTAATTCTAAAGTTATGCTCCATGAGATTTTTAACAATTAGAAATCGATCCAATCTCTTAGCAATTCTCCTCTCTCCTATTCTCTTATTGGTCCAATTAGGTTTAAACTTTACAGGGGCTACATCATTAAGTCGAACTTCCTGGAAGTTTTGTTCAAAGAACTATGCTAGAGGATCCACTCTAGCTCTGGGGCCCTATATTTCATGTGTTCCTAGAGTGAAGTTCATGTCTCCTCCAAGAATTATGTTTTCAGACTTGAAAAAGGATTTTTGACTCAACGAATCCTAGAAGGGGACTCACTACTCATAAGGACCATAGATATTAAGAATTGTGAAATTTTTATTTAGATCAACAAAAAAGACATCCAGTCCAAGTCATGGTACAAAGCCCCAATAGTTTTTTATCTTTAAATTCTTTGGGTTCCATCCAACAACTAATCTCCCAGAGCGTCCTCTTACATCTTGATCAAAGAAGTCTAAATGCTTGAAAGTGGAGTTCAGGAGATTTGTAACTGCTTCTTTGAACCTAGGGTTTCTTGAAACATCAAAATATCTAGCTGATGCAACGTGATCAACCTCTTAATGGCAAGTTTTTTTGGGGAACTTGCCAAACCCCTGTAGTTTAGGAAGAAAATTTTCATTCAGTAACCCCCTCCGAGGCTATCATTGCTCTATGAGCCCCAATAATGGATTTATGTTTTCCATCAGCTAAATCCTTCAAAGCACGATGTTGTGCTGAGGAGAGGGGGAGGGTCTCCCCCCACTCTTCCCTTTTGTAGTGGCTTGAGGGTTTTCCCCAACCCTTGGTTTTGAGTGCAAGTTTCAGTTAGTTTAGGGACGTTTCACAATCTCAAATGAAAGCAAATGGGCAAGTTTATGGGTTGGAGGCGGAACCTTAATTTGAAGAGTAAGCAAAGGAAGGGGGGAGGCTACTAGGGTTTGGGGAGTGGGTTGGAATATATGCTCTGAGTTGTTCCAGGGAGATGGGGGGAAGGAGGTAGTGGGAAGAGGAAAGGGGGGAAGACACAATTGTATTCTTTTGCTCAAAACATAAAGAATTTAAAGAAAATTCCATAAAAGAAACGTGATTTTTAAGATTCACCTTCTTACCTGGAGTGAGCATCACTTACATCTTAGCCGACTGCAGATTATGTCCCTCCACTTCCAACATTTCTAAATGGGATGTAGTATCCAAGGGTTGATTTAGTTCCTTACTTCCTTCCCCTTCCAGTTCAGTATGGATGTTGTCTGTCATGTTTTGAGTTGGATTCCCAGCTCTATGCTCCCCCTCCTTCCTTACAACTTTGAGAAAATCCTCCTTCAGACTTGGGATACCCCTCATTATCATTCGCTTCTTAGGCTGATATGAAATCCTATTGAATTGCTGGTTATAGTTCCTAGCCATGTGTTCGTATTCATGGAATTTGTGACAACAAAAAGGTACGCCCTCGGAATCGAGCTTCTACCTACGCCTCGCTTGTCCCCAAATTAGGTTTAATTATTCTTTGAGTCTCTTTTTGATATTCAGGGAAACTAGGATACATGCTACTGACATTATCCTGGTGCAGGCGAAAGACATATCTGCATCAATAAAAACCCAAAGGGAATTCCCTAAGTCCTTGAAGGATTCCCAATTCCAAAATTCCCATGGGAGTCGAGGCGATCTAACCTAGACAAGGATGACATCCATCCTTTCACATTTTGCATCAAACATGGGAGTCCAACTCTTGAAGTCAATAGGGGTGGAACCAAGGCTCCAATGGGTCTGAAAAATTCGACCCACATCGTCTTTACTTTTGAATTTGAAAACAAAACATCCTTGTGCTAGGACCATTATTTCCGACATATAGTTAAATAGCTTTGATCAATTCTTTTTTCACCCAATCTTTCAGTCCTTTGAGACTGGGATACTTTCCTCTTGCTCTTCCAACCACTGCGATCTCTGCCATTTCCATCGATTGTGCTATTGAGACGTTTACCCCATAGACCAAATTAAGGGGGTCCTTTGCGTTTTTTAAACATTTGTTCCTTCGTCTTCTTTGGATAGATCCACTTGGGGATCCCTGGCTGCTTTTGGTTGGGAGGATGACCTATTTGGAGGAGGAGCATTGGGCATTTCAAAAGGGATTAAGCCCTAGGTAGCACGGGGCTATTTAGTTGCTTACATAGAGGCTCGTGCTTTTCTTTACAATGCTTGGTTAAGGGCTGTAAATGGAGATGTGGTTGGTAGACCCGAAGGAGTGCATGGCTTAGGAGGTAGCATTGGAGTAATGCTGCAATGTTACTGATTGGGGATATTAAGTACCTTCAGACAATGCTGTTCACTGACCTCCTCTCCTAGCAACTGGCTATTGGCAATGAAACCTGTAATCTTCCTACATAACCGCTTTGAAAGGGTAGAGTTTATAAAGAATCAAATCGTAGAGTGGCCGAAATATTTCCTATTGTCTCCCCCTGTTTTAATTTCAAACGTTCACCTTCACAACGTGCCATATCCCCCGGTATGGGACGACAAGAATCCTGCTTGCACCCTTGTTTGAAGCTGAGTCAACGGGGTTTCCACGTTCATTTGAGGGCCTAAAAAATGAAGCAATGAACCCTTTCGGGCTCTGAGCTGGGAATTCCTTTAAAGGAACCCTAGGCATGGAGTTAACATCTAGGGCATCTGAGAAAGGCCAACCTACTTCCAAAAGATCAAGGCCGAAGTTGAGTTGGGGTTCTGCCCATATTGAGTCAAGAGGAAGAGGCTCCACATGTAGGTCTGAGTGAATGATTATCGAGTCGATAGGAAGCAGGAACCCTAAGCAAGCGGGGGGCTGCGATGAAAATAAAGAGTAAGGGTTTCCTTCTAGCTCCGGGGCTAGTGGTCTTGCCGCTAGGGAAATTGTCAGGTTTGTCGTAATCGTCACAGTGCTATTAGAAGGCTCTATAGGGTTTCTACTGATTGCCATATCCTCCCAATAAGAACTATATTCCCCATTTGTCATGCCGACAATGGATTGGGGCAGAGTTTCAACCAAGTCAGAATTTGATGCCAAAGACCACTTCCAAGTAAAAGTTGTAAACATGGTTTGTCCTTCGAACGAGTCTGGTGAATAATCCACCTCATCCACATTGTGGTAAGCCATGTGAATATTCGTGTGACATAATGTTAGATCACAGCCATGCACAACTGTCTTTATCACAAGTGTAAGAAGAAAAGCCCATAAAAAAACTACAACCCCAACCCCTTAAAAAAGTGAAGTCTTCATGAAACCCTTGCTTCTATGTTTCTTCTCTTCTCTTATATATGGTGCTCATACTTTTCTTATATATGGTGCACTTTAGAAATACCTCTTATCACACGACATAGAAACATCCCTCCTATTAACTCTTGTTTCGTGACTATGTAAAAAAAATCCTTAAAATTCCATGAAATCGACCTTTCCAAAATGAAAAAGCATATATGTATGATGCATATGATATAAATTGGGAAGATTTGTGAGACTTAATGTACGAATTTTTCATATGAAAGGTACGCTTGGTTTAAAAAACATGTTAAATATATGGTGATGGGCATGCTTTGGAATGGAAGTAAGATGATTCGTGACGCCAAAACCAAAATACGAAGACTCGAAACAGCAATATAATATAAGTCGATCGAGAAAGAGCCAATCCAGGTCTGGAAGCCCATAGAGCCGCCCAGACTATTATAGATTACAGATTTTGGTCTTCGGTAGGTGAGTTCCTAGTATTATAGATTTTAATCTCTTCTGCTCCATCCATCGATCTGTCTGTCCGTTTGTATGGCGAATCCGCAGAAGGGGGCTTTATTCGGCGCAGGGCCCTTCAGATCAAGGTATGTACATGCAAACCCCATTTTTTTCCAGATGTCAATGCGCTCCGATTTTTTTCTGATAAGTTTGGTGGGTTGTTTGATAACAATTCATCTGGGCTGAAAACTCTTCCGAGAAAATTCGGCGAGTTGTTTGCTGGGACAAAACTAAACTAGTCAGTTTCTCACTCTTCTGGGTTGCATGTTTTTTGGTTAATTCTGATAATTTTGACGGGTGGGTTGCCTTTTAAGAATTAATTGAAAAGCCATTATTGTTTCACCCTTCTAGGTGGGAAATTGAACAAGTAACTTTGTGGGATTGTGCACAAAGAACTAAATAATAGCCAGTGACTCTCCTGATATTTCAAAGAAGAGACTACTGATATTTTCGGTCGATTTGTTTGAAAAGCGGTTCTTCAGAAAATTTTATCCTATTCGGTTGGGACTTATACCCTAGTGGATTCGATCGGTCACATCCCTATCTTTATGTGCATCAGCATTTATTGGCAATAAGCCTGTGTAATCAAATAAAATTAAAATAAAAATCAAATTCAAATTCTTAAGACTGGTGGGAATGATGGATGCAGGGATGGGCTCAGTAGCAGATCGGTTGCACCTGCTGAGCAGTTGCAGTTGAGAGTTGATCCTATACACGGAGATTTGGATGACGAAATTACTGGCCTGCACCACAAAGTTTCACAGTTGAAATATGTAAGTCGGTTATATCCATGATGTTTTCTGATTAAGAAAAAGTAGAAGTGCAGAATTGCCACTTAGAAATCCTCGAATTTCATGCCACCGTCAGGTATATTGAGGATGTACTACACCATAGACCTGTTAATTGCATGTGCCATGTAAAATATGTAAGAGATAACATACGTGTTTGGTTTTTTTTTTTAAATAAAATTTATTTAAAAATTAAAAAATATATGTGCTTTTAAATTTCTAACTTATATACATTTTTAATATGTAATATTTGAATATTTATATAAAATAACTTATTATATTTAATAAACTCATAGGTAATGTATTATTTATAAATATTTTATTATGAAATAAGGGGCTACACTACACAAACTATCGGGTAGACAATTGAGCCTTCCACATTCGTTACATAAACATTAGCTTTAAAGTTATGGACTAGGGGTACTACACAAACTATTGGGTGGGGGGCAAACTTTAATAATGGAGATATTAGGGGCTAGTTGCTAAGAGCAGCGACCGTGGTCTAATCCCAGAAGTTTGCTGGCAATGAGGACTTGGGGAGGGGAATCCTGCGACCCCGGATCTTTGCTGGCAGTGAATACGTGGGGAGGGGAATCCAGCGACTAACCACTATTATACCACTATCATGCCATCATCCTTCTAGAATTGCTAGAGCGTTTGTAATTGGGCCTACTGTAAACTTTGTAGGGCCATTGGATTGATGGAGGGTGACAGGTATACCTGTATAGGTGTGAATAACTAGTGTCGTTCCCATGAAGCATAATTTCCTATGTAGCCAGGGTACCTGTACTGGGGGTAGGGTACATGTACATGTACCAGGTATTTGCCCTGCCGTACGTCGTACCCCATGTTTGGGTACTTCCGGGGTACGGCAGAATCAGTAAAATGCAATCGGCTGGGGAGATAGTAATGACCCCCAACCAAATCTGAACTAAATTTTTGCTAATTGCGTATGGAGTCTAGTTCAGGACTTATGTGACATGTCAAACACTTTGCAACACCGTTCAAATTCCACTGAATATTGTCCAAATCTGGTAGACTGATTTTGCATTGATTTACAATGAAGTTGTTTATGGTTTTGCGTTCAGCACTCATGGAACATAATTTGACTTCCAAAAGTGCACATAAAAAATATACATATGTATTTAATACTGAGAAATACACTCACATCAACCCAGGAATATATTTGGCAATTTGCAATTTTTTATTATCTGTAACAGCAGTACAAATAGGTGTTTAAAAAAAGATTTCAAGTGTACATTCAGGTCTGAGTTTGACTGTTTGTTACAGCTGCATGGTACAATGATTTATCAAATTTTGGGTAACTTCCAGTATTGCAATTGATATCTACTGAGTCCATGTTTATCAAATTTTATGTTTCAAATTTTTAATGTGAGCGTTCATTGTTCAAATAATCATTGAATCTATAATTATGAATCACGATTCATAATTTATGAAGAAATCTGAAATATGCATGTATGATGTGACTGACATTATATATATATAGTACCTCCGACGTACCCAAGTACCTTGTTTCAAAAAGTGGCGTCCTCGTTCCCGTACCCGTCTCCGTACCCAAGTTTCCTGGCAACTTAGATAATTTCTAACTTGTGGAGATGACAATTAAGCTGACGGAAATTGCGAACATTTTTTAAATCTACGGTCAAATGAAAAATAAATTCAAATTTGATGGTATGCACAGATCATAGTGAGACAAAGAATAGTGTTTGAGTAGAGTTTAACACAAAATTTGGTGCTAAGATGAAGCAGCTCAAGACATAAAGGAATAGAAGATCATAGACATTGATTGATTTGGCCAAATAGTCATTGAGGGGGAGTGTAAGTCAGGTGAAATCAAATCTGTGGGTGACATTCAAGGGGAGCTCAACTCATGCTAAGAAGGGAATGGATGGAAGAGTAAAAGTCAACCCAAGAAGCTTCCAAGACCGTGGCGAATTCTTGGTGGCATTAATAGCATTTTTTCTTCAAGAGAAAGTAACTTCACTTTAATAACATCTCATGATCTTAAATTAGGAAAGGATTCTCAAGAATCTTCCTGAGTGAAACACTCAACTCAAGAACTACAGATAAGGTAATGTCTAATATTAGAAGCTTGGAAGATTCCTCCACCCTCCACTTATGCCCTTGGGCTTGTTACCACCTAAGTTGTACTTAGTGGTTTTTTATCAAGTGAGCCTGGTGAATTGGACAAAGATGATTTGTTTGGACTTCAGAAGTGCTTCTGGGAAGTGCTTGTTGTACTATATCACATGTTCATACCCCATAGGGGAGTTGTAATAAAATGTTCTAGCATGATAGTGTCTGTAAAAGACTCGGTCTCTTAGACTTTAGTTGTCAATCCGATCAGCCCAGGGTGTTTTTTCCCTTGGTTATTATTGGTTGTTGAACAAACGACTGATAATTTTTGAGTTTTTCATTCAATACCTCCAAATTTGGGGTGGTCGGCTTGGCATTTAGGCCTATTGAGGTTATTAGAGTATGTGTCAATGTATAAACATGCTAGGCATTATTGTCGAGTCATATGAACATGTAAGTCCCCCTAGGTTTTTAATTTTTTAAAATTTTTCAATTTTTAAAGTTTTTTAAATTTTCAATTTTTCCACAAAACTTAGGCTATTTTTTAATAGTCTAATTGGAAAAATTGGTTTTGTAATAAAAGTGGGCTCAATAATCAGTTTCAATTATGGGGGTGCTCATTTTCAAGCTAAGTGTACCATGTAAACCCATAGACCCACTTTTTCTAAGTTTTGAGTGATTTGTCCATCACTCAGGTCAAAAATCCCTAAAAATCAAATATTGATTATTTAATTGATGAATTAATTAAATAATGGAGAAAACCCCAAATCCTAAATCATTGGGATTTGCTTCGATTTGACTGAAATCAGTCTCATCGGCTTGGGATTGACTGGATTTGACAATTCCTTGACTGAAGGAGGTGATCTATGCTGATCTGGGAGTGCACCACAACATGCAATCTTGGGAATTGTGCCCTCCCTCTCTCCTCCACACGTGTGGGTTCATCTGGATGAGTTTTGGTGGATTCTTCAGTCAGCAGGTTGAGGTGTCAAACAGATCAGCTCTCCGATTGACAGTTGCACTCAGTGAGACTCAGATCAGGCTCAGTTAGACACAGATCAGGCCCAGATTCACTCCACATACAACTGCAGTCTCTCTCTCCTTGGGAATTGCGCCCCCCTAGGCTAGATCTCCTGTTATTGTTATAAATAAAGCTCACTTTTCCTCTTCCAAGCTAGTTAGAGCCGGATTGAGAAGTTGTTGCTATTGTATTGTATTGTTTACTATTTTGGAATAAAGAAGCTTTGGAGGCAAGATCTATGATGTAATGCTCTTCATGTGTGGATGGTGATTGTCAAGTATTTATGAGGTATAATTTGTGTTATTGATCTTTGCTTTTTGCTGGTTAATTGTTGGCCTTGAACGAGAGAGCTCCCTCCTGTTGGGGTAAGCGATTATTCTAGTTTGATTTATGCTCTTACTATTCGCTTGTTTCAAATCTCTTGGAGTTGCATGTATTTTATGTTTAATTACATGCTTTCTAATTGTTTTTTTCCAGCAACACCCATGATTTAACCATCTGCTTGTGCAAGGATTTCTAAGTTGCAGGTGATCTCACCTATAGAAGGGGTTGAGTTGGTTTGCATCTTCCTCATCTTCAGGATCTTTTGGAGGACATAGTTCCTCGGTGTTCCACCAAAGCAGACTCCAAAGCCCAACATTCCCAGGCTTCCAACACTCTTTTTCTCTCTTCCTCCTTCTAAAAATCAAAATTTTACGTGGTTACTTTGTTACAAGCTTTGTCATTATCCATTTTGCATGGCAATTTAAAGAGAATCCATAGTTTGCATGCATTAGATTTCTGTTTCTGTTTTTAAAAGATTAAATCCAGCAATCGATGCATATCTCATTGGTTGCCCAAACAGTAAGCCAAGATCCCAAGGAAAGCTTGCTTTCTTTGGTTCCTTTTTCATCGTTTTAGCTAGTTTTAACTCAGTTTTGTTTGGTTTAAAGTAGGCTGACCCAAAGGTACTCTCAAAGTGCTTTTGGGCATTTTTCATTCTAATATGCTTGCTGTATTTTAGCAGGCATAATAGAAAGAGGAGAAGCTGCTGTTCGAAAGTGGCTTCGGGATCGTCCAAATCCCCCCAGGGGTCTCCCGTTTGACTATAATTTTAAATTTTGGGAAAGTTGTAAGATCTTGGTTTCATCCTATATAAGAACCAAGAGGATTCAAATCATTTTACTGATATTATAACACTAGATAATAAAATTTTTCTTCAAATAGGCTCTTTCGAGCCCATTCCCCATCCCCATTGGGGGGATTCGCGCATTTTTTGTCGTTTTTCGCATTGTCTTATTTTTGTTCGCTTTAGATTAGTTTCATTCATGCAAAATAACATGCTTTGATTACTTTATCATATATTCAATATTTCAGTATCAAAGTAACTTGAATACTTACCCCACGACTTCTCGATTGACCCGCAAGGGGAAAGAGATGCGTGGTAGGAATAATTAGAATAACCTGGGTTTACTTATCTTTTGTTGCTTATATTTGATTTGCTGTAAGTAATCGTTCTAAAATCAACCCCCTCCTTGATTCCTCGATTGAGGTCCACTTGGATCGAAAGAGGTTCCTGGAGGGTTTTTCTTTCTAAGAAAACACACCCTTTAAAACTCACTAAAATTGACAAGACTCCGGTGTGTATGCTTTGCACTTGGCTGCGGTTCGTTCGATCAATCAAGCTACATCAAAAGCAACGTGAGTGGCTAGTTTAATTAGTCTTCACCTTCCCCAATCAACCACCATCAGGCGAAAATCGAATGCCTTGATCTAACCGTAAACGGTGGCAAAATACCGAAAGAAAGCGGGAACTCCTGAAAAGTGACCTCGAGACGCCGATCTCTGTTACACCTTCTGGTGCATTATGAACAACAGTCTCAGAGACTCCATTTAGCCCACATATTCCTTGCGGGTAGCCGTGAAGGTTTAGTTTTGGACATACTCCAAGTACCCCCTGGGTATATTTGGAGTCCCCTCGCCTAAGTTAATTTACTCATCTTTTCACATTAATTTAAAACGTACCAAGATACAATTGCACAACATTCATTCCAGCACTTGCAAGCACTCTTAATTATTTTTCGACTCCATTTTCAAGGCACTGGTCAACTGTTTATTTCTTTCAATCTATATGTGATTGGGTGTCATTTCGTGCTTACTTGTGATTATCTCATCATGTTATTTGTTGTTTACAATTGTTAAATCAAAACTCCGAAAAAACTTACTCTTTAATACTATCATCATACTAAATAATTTTGCCTTAGTAACTTAATAGGGTCTACCCCCCTTGGCTTCGTTGGGAGTTGAGCCTAAACGGAGGAGTCAAGAACAAGGTGACAGACTTGACTCGAGACTTGCCCCAAGGAGACACCGAGTGGCTTGAAGATTTCTGCCACGTCCCCCCCTAGGTGTGTGAAAGGCGGCAACACTTTTTGGCGCCATTGCCGGGGATAAATCTTTTTATTCCCGAGGATGACTTAGCTTAACTTTTTTCTAAACAATTAAAAAGATAAAATTTTTGATTGATCTTGTCTTTAAAAAACATAAAAATTAAAACTCGATCCATTTGGTGACTCCACTGTCTAACATCCCTTCAAGAATTTCTACCTGAAGAAATCGCCGCCAATTATTCAATCCTCTCCCTGATCCCGAAAGGTTTATTAGAGAAAGATTGAATAAGCAGACCTCTCGTAGAAACATTGAAGATTTAGGGGACCAATCCCTCTCAGATATCCATCGCATATTTGTAGAGAGTCATGTTCACCAATCTCAAGAAATGACGAAATTCTTCAAACCCCAGGTGGTCCCCATGCCATTCCAAAAGATGTTATCAAGAAGCTCCCCATATTTCAGGGCAATAATGCCATCACTGCCAAGTCTCACCTTCGAAAGTTTGAAAAGCACCTGGTTAGTTATTGCAATGATGCTGCCCATGACCATGACGATGTCAAAATGAAGCTCTTTGCTTTATCCTTAGAAGATGACGCTGAAGAATGGTACCTCCACCTAGATGATGATTCATATAAAACTCTTAGTGAATTCCAAGATGGTTTTAGGAAGAAATGGGGAGAAAAGAAGGAACCAAGACATCTGCCTGCTGCCCTTTATAGCATAAAGAAGATGGAGAATGAAACCATGGATGAATTTAACACTAAATTCAGGCGTGTGGTTGCGGACCTTCCTAGAGACATCAAGCCAAAAAATGCCTCTATCCTCATATCCTACATTGAAGCCTTCACCAGTAACTTAAGGCACCAGATGAGAGATAAAGAACTGGTTGATTTGAAAACTGCCCAGGAGTTGGTCGAGAAAATAGAAAAGAATATGCAATCTTCAGGCAAGTCCAACATTCTAGGTTACACTAGGGCAAACACTTCATGCAACAAAGAGACCAAGGATAAAGCTGTTGAATCAAAAGAAAAGGGAACTTCTAAAGATCCCATGGAAAAGGTGGAGGACATGATAAAAAACTTGGTTACTAGTCAAAACCAACAGATGGCCAATCATACTGCACAATTGAATGACATGCAGAATATATTGATCACAATGGAAAGGAATAATGGACCTAGGAACTTTCAGCCCAAGCAAAATCAGATGTATAAGATGAAAGCCCCTCAGCAAGAGCCTAGGAGTCCAAACCAGTTAGACTCAGCTAACATGGTAGAAGAAGTACTTCAATGGTGTAGACCTTGTGAACAATTCCACCAAGAAAGCACTTGTTATGTTGCAAATCAAGTCATGGAACATGGACTTACCGAGGTCAGTGGTCAGGAAACAACTTCAAGCGAGCCTGATCATGTATACATGGTAGGCCAGGCCTACCCTTTGTCACCAGCTAAACAGTACAAACCTAAGGATGAAACCATTGCAGAATCTTATAGTGAAACTTATGATGAAAACCGTAATGTGCATGATGGGACTCCTACATGTTCTCCATATAATGATGACAGTCTGGAAGGTTTACTGCCTTCTGACCTTTTTTCTGAAGAAGATGAGTATGAAAATGAGGACAAGTATAACTTGGAGCATGGTACAAGTGATGAAGACTCCCTTATGTCCGACAAAGATGTTGATAATGAACCAGAAACTTTTGATGGTTTTGTTGTTTCTCCTGTCTATGGCGTATCTAAAGGAGAGAGCATGGACCTTGTGGCCTTGGGAAATTTTGATATGGAAAAGGAGCATGCAGTTTATCCATATGATTAGTCTAAGCCATATATCAGAATCAGTAATGAAGACAAAGAGAACTTGATATCAGAACATGATATCAGCAATGGGGGAGTCCATCACATTTGACATAGACACTGAGAAGCAAATTGTGTTTGGCAAGGGTTTACAACAAAACAAAGAAAACAAAAAAGGGGGGGCGGTGTATGACCATTGTACAGAGTATATGGAGTGGATTGGTGTTAGAGTCGTCGATTTACATGGAACCGCAATAGAGGTAGCTCGAGCAAGGGGTAGCAAGGCCATGCAGGTAGAGCAACCAAAAGTCGTGGGCCAGGAGAAGGGTGGGGCTGTAATTGGAGGTAGTTGCTACTGTAGCCACCAATGGGAGAGAAGAGATGCGGGAGGACTAGGTTTTGGGTAGAGCCGACGGTGGTGGTTGTGGGCGGCATGAGGACATGGTAGAGGTACGATGGAGTTGGCAGGAGGATCCACAGGTGTGAGCAATAGCCGTTGGAAGCAATCGACAAGGTGAACTAGCAACTTGTGGAGCTGAGTGTGAGTGTTGGGAAGTAGAAGAGTCGGGTGTACGGGATGTAGTGGAGGAGATAGCAAAGGAGGAGGTTGCAACGAGCACGGCGCACGGGAATCGTGGGTAATAGCTGTAGGTTGTAGAAGGAGCCGTGAATGAGGGTGATAGTAAGTGTCAACATTCAGAGTTGGGTATGTGTTGCAGAAGGAGCAACTGCCAGGTGAGCAACAAGGAAACCAATTGAGGACGTAGGAGCTAGGTGAAGGAGAAGGGTGACCACTGGAAATAAAAGATGACATCCGTTGATAGGGTTAGCTACCACAATTGCCAAGTGAGGAGTGTGGTTGCAAGTCGTCGCAAGGCACAATCACTAAGGAAGTCGCCTGGTAGCTGGAGGAAGCCTCGAGCAGGTCCAATAGAGCCATCAGGCAGCCTAGAAGGGATTGGGTATTAGTTCGGGATAGGATCCGGGCAACAAACATATAGTTTGGGTTGCTCTAGACAAAAGCCGAGCAATTGCAGAAACCGTCGGGCAGTTGTAGTGAGTGCAGACAGCCTCAAGCAAACCGTAGAAGGTTTGGGCAATAGGCAACAGATTCCAAGCTTGTTTTTCAGTAGTTAGTATTTTTGATTTGGAGATGGCCATAGTCGGTGAGGTATGAAGACAAATCGAAGGGTGCATCCAACTACAACACTTAGTAGGTGAGGGTCACATTGGTTCTCATGGAGAATGGGTTGTGGGAGTTTGCTAACACAATGGTTACCTTATTGATGGATCAAATGGACCTAATCACTCATAATTTGAAGGATGTGAAAGCCAGGAGGATCATCGTAAATTTGGTGAAGGATCAATTGATCCCTTACATTTTTGAGAAGAAGTCATCTATGGAAATGTGGGAGGCTCTGACGAAGTTGTATCAAAATGACAACCAAAATAAAAAGATGGTGCTGAGGGAGGAACTTTAGAGCACCAAGATTTCCAGATCAAATATTGATTTATTTAATTGATGAATTAATTAAATAATGGAGAAAACCCCAAATCCTAAATCATTGGGATTTGCTCTGATTTGAATGAAATCAGTCTCATCGGCTTGGGATTGACTGGATCTGACAATTCCTTGACTGAAGGAGGTGATCTGTGTTGATCTGGGAGTGCACCACAACATGCAATCTTGGGAATTGCGCCCTCCCTCTCTCCTCCACACATTTGGGCTCATCTGGATGAGTTTTGGTGGATTCTTCAGTCAGCAGGTTGAGGTGTCAAACAGATCGGCTCTCCGATTGACAGTTGTACTCAATGAGACTCAGATCAGGCTCAGTTAGACATGGATCAAGCCCAGATTCACTCCATATACAATTGTAGTCTCTCTCTCCTTGGGAATTGCGCCCCCCCTGGGCTAGATCTCCTGTTATTGTTATAAGTAAAGCTCAGTTTTCCTCTTCCAAGCTAGTTAGAGTCGGATTGAGAAGCTGTTGCTATTGTATTGTATTGTTTACTATTTTGGAATAAAGAAGCTTTGGAGGCAAGATCTATGGTGTAATGCTTCATGTGTGGATGTGATTGTCAAGTGCTTATGAGGTATAATTTGTGTTATTGATCTTTGCTTTTTGCTGGTTAATTGTTGGCCTTGAAGGAGAGAGCTCCCTCCTGTTGGGGTAAGAGATTATTCTAGTTTGATTTATGCTCTTACTGTTCGCTTGTTTCAGACCTCTTGGAGTTGCATGTATTTTAAGTTTAATTGCATGCTTTCTAATTGTCTTTTTCCAGCAACACCCATGATTTAACCATCTGTTTGTGCAAGGATTTCTAAGTTGCAGGTGATCTCACCTGCAGAAGGGGTTGAGCTGGTTTGCATCTTCCTCATCTTCAGGATCTTTTGGAGGACATCGTCCCTCGGTGTTCCACCAAAGCAGACTCCAAACCCTAACATTCCCAGGCTTCCAACACTCTTTTTCTCTCTTCCTCCTTCTAAAAATCAAAATTTTACGTGGTTACTTTGTTACAAGCTTTGTCATTATTCAGATCTATTATCTTAAAGTAAAAATTACATAGATCTATTATTTCAAGGCTCATAATTTAGATCTCATTCCTAAAAAGTTTCATAAAGCATTCTAGATCTAGTTTAGGGAAATCGTTCGTTTTGCATGGCAATTTAAAGAGAATCCATAGTTTGCATGCATTAGATTTCTGTTTCTGTTTTTAAAAGATTAAATCCAGCAATCGGTGCATATCTCATTGGTTGCCCAAACAGCAAGCTAAGATCCCAAGGAAAGCTTGCTTTCTTTGGTTCCTTTTTCATCGTTTTAGCTAGTTTTAACTCAGTTTTGTTTGGTTTAAAGTAGGCTGACCCAAAGGTACTCTCAAAGTGCTTTTGGGCATTTTTCATTCTAATATGCTCGCTGTATTTTAGTAGGCATAACAAAAAGAGGAGAAGCTGCTGTTCGAAAGTGGCTTCGGGATCGTCCAAATCCCCCTAGGGGTTTTTCGTTTGACTGTAATTTTAAATTTTAGGAAAGTTGTAAGATCTTGGTTTCATCCTATATAAGAACCAAGAGGATTCAAATCATTTTACTGATATTGTAACAACAGATAATAAAAGTTTTCTCCGAATAGGCTTTTTCGAGCCCATTCCCCATCCCCCCTGGGGGGGTTCGCGCCTTTTTTGTCGTTTTTCACATTGTCTTATTTTTGTTCGCTTTAGATTAGTTTCATTCATGCAAAATAACATGCTTTGATTACTTTATCATATATTCGATATTTCAATATCAAAGTAACTTGAATACTTACCCCACGACTTCTCGATTGATCTGCAAGGGGAAAGAGATGCGTGGTAGGAATAATTAGAATAACCGGTGGTTTGCTTCTTATCTTTTGCTGCTTATATTTGATTTGTTGTAAGTAATTGTTCTAAAATCAACCCCCTCCTTGATTCCCCGATTGAGGTCCACTTGGATCGAAAGAGGTTCCTGGAGGGTTTTTCTTTCTAAGAAAACACACCCTTTAAAACTCACTAAAATTGTCAAGACTTCGGTGTGTATGCTCTACACTTGGCTGCGGTTCGTCTGATTAGTCAAGCTGCATCAAAAGCAACATGAGTGGCTAGTTTAATTAGTCTTCACCTTCCCCAATCAACCACCATCAGGCGAAAATCCAACGCCTCGATCAAACCGTAAACGGTGGCAAAATACCCAAAGGAAGCGGAAACTCCTGAAAAGTGACCTCGAGGTGTTGATCTCTGTTACACCTTCGGGTGCATTATGAACAACAGTCTCAGAGACTCCATTTAGCCCACATATTCCTTGCGGGTAGCCGTGAAGGTTTAGTTTTGGACATACTCCAAGTACCCCCTGGGTATATTTGGAGTCCCCTCGCCTAAGTTAATTTACTCATCTTTTCACATTAATTTAAAACGTACCAAGATACAATTGCACAACATTCATTCCAACACTTGCAAGCACTCTTAATTATTTTTTGACTCCATTTTCAAGGCACTGGTCAACTGTTTATTTCTTTCAATCTATATGTGATTGGGTGCCATTTTGTGCTTACTTGTGATTATCTCATCATGTTATTTGTTGTTTACAATTGTTAAATCAAAACTCCGAAAAAACTTACTCTTTAATACCATCATCATACTAAATAATTTTGCCTTAGTAACTTAATAGGGTCTACCCCCCTTGGCTTCGTTAGGAGTTGAGCCTAAACGGAGGAGTCAAGAACAAGGTGACAGCCTTGACTCGAGAGTTGCCCCCAAGGACACACCGAGTGGCTTGAAGATTTCTGCCACGCCCCCCCTAGGTGTGTGAAAGGTGGCAACAGGGCCTCATCCAAAAAAGATAACTTCATGAAGCAACCACTAAGAGAACCCGCTTTTTATAAACAACCACACTCAACTAAGAATAGACAAGTCCATCAAGGTGCATGACTTCTATAAGTCAGCTCATGCACAAGATAAGGCTCTTGGAAGCTTCCTAAGGTGGAGTGCTCCTCCCATTGGGCAAATATAACACACGACAAATAGAATTGAAGTGTAACTGGAGCAAATTGATGACAAGTCAACTGAATAGGATCTCATTGAAACAAGTCCACTCAGATGAAGCTAATTGCACTGAATTCTATCTACCTCATCCTTGATCAAGGTGCACCATTCCACGAGCTGTTCAAGTGACACATGGCTCTTAAAACTGAAGGGAAAAGACAACTGCTGTCTGGTGTGAACTGCTCATCTGGTCAAAAGAACTGAGAACTTGTAATCAAGAAAACACAAGGACTAGGTCCATATAAAAATATGATACATGGGATGTTTGGGTGAATACTGCTTCAAAGTGACAAAACCCTGACTATGACGTAAAATTTGACAGTGTCAGTTTGCCTCCAGATCTCCCTCCCATGCTGTACTCAATATTGGGTATCCAAAGATGTGGTTATCACTGAAAACATCCCTAGTTTGACTGGCTTTGAACAAGGCCTAAAACATCTTGGAATTTCACAAAAACGGAGCCACGTGCAGATCACCCAAAAGAGTGTCCAAATCATCTTTCAGATTTCAAGAAAGGGAAAATTTCGTAAAGTAAATTTTTTTCAAGATGGTGGATCCTGAAAATCTAAAAGTGCCCATTTGAAGACACTCAGTACTGGGTGTACCCAAAACAGTCATCTGCTGCTTAAAAAGGATCAAGTTTCTAACAATAGAAACTGCTAAAAATAGCTGATTCAAGATTCTGATAGTGCCCATCTGACTGTCTTAACGATCCATTTCATCTTCCAAAATCTGAATGTAAATCTGATATATGAGGGAAAAACCTGCTAAAAATATTTATGTAGTCATTAACTGGAAACCGGCTAAAAATAGCACATGTGCTGCCCCACTGGATTACCGATCTGAGATCTCTAAATCATCTCAACTCATACTATACAACTCTGAAAAAATCTGGCCGGAATAAGGATCTGCAATAATGTACAAATATGGCGAATGTACTCATGAACCATCGATGCCAAATGGTGAATTCTGTGATGTTGAATTTAGACCCATATGATGTCCACGAACCAT
Source organism: Pseudotsuga menziesii (assembly GCA_001517045.1). NCBI lineage: Eukaryota > Viridiplantae > Streptophyta > Pinopsida > Pinales > Pinaceae > Pseudotsuga > Pseudotsuga menziesii. The sequence goes on along the minus strand of LPNX011154545.1, from coordinate 87,797 downwards.
TGATGCTTGAACCAATCAAGTCCAACCTGATCCCGAATATACTTATGAACATGTACCGGGCTCAACATTTAATTTTTATGAACATATCTTATGTTGACAGACTTAAAGCACTAAATTAAAAAAAATATTTTCAACAACAATCTGGTAGTCTGGGCATGTCCAGAGCACTCGAAGACTATACAAACTATCAAATGCATTTGTTCATTAGAGGTTGATGTTATTTTACTCATGTTATTGACCATTGCATTGTTGCAGGATGGTAGGTATACCTGGTTAGGAATGGATAATTGGTGTTTTTATTAAACATATTTTATATCGTGTGGAGATGACCTTTAGGCTGATATAGGGGTGGTCAGTGCACCTGCTTAAGAGTTGGAAGGAAATTATTACTATTGTGGTTTGATAGGTTCAACTTAAGGTGAAGGGTAAACCATCTACAGAAAAGGGTGAAACTAGTGTATTTTCCACTCATACAGTGGGTGATGCTACTGAGGAAAGGTGAAGCCACTAGGAAAGGTGAATGCCAATATAGGGAATTGACAATATTTTAAATTATGAAATGGTTACTAGGTCTGGCCAAACCTGGTTCTGGTTCGTCTGGAACCTATACCTTTTGTCCAGATTGAGCCTGCTATAGGTCAAAAAAAAGGAAAAAAAGATCAAACTTGAGAAAGAGGAAATAAATAAAATTAAGAAGATTAATCAAAATATTATGGTCCTTTTGTCCCCACTGTTAAAGATAGTGCAGCTGCGAGAAACATTCTTTGAATGGCATCCTAGTCAGTTAACTAGGGTTCCTGGTCAGTTAACTAGGCAGAGTAAGTCCCTATTAGGTACTTAGGGCCCCCAACAGTCTATTGGGGTTCTTGGTATGGGACCAAGCAGGTTGAAGCCATGGCAAAGTCCTTAGCATGTAGTTAGGGCCCCTATCTGTCTCTAGGGTATTTTGGTCAGGGACGAGACAATGTTTGGTCATAAGGACCAAGCAGATCCTGTAGACTAGGATAGAGACATCATGGTCTGGGATTAGGCAGACTCTTGGTCTAGGAACAAGCAGGTCCTGCAGGTATAGTCTTGGTCTGTTAACTAGGAAGATCTTGGTCAGTTAACTAAGATGATGATGTCTGATGTCCTTCTCTTCTACATGGTTGATCTAGGTTGTTTCTTCAAGGGACTGACCACCCCTTGATGATGTCACTAGCACTTGATCTTTAGGAGCAGTCAGGAGGACCTGAGGATCACATAATCCAGTTTGGACCTTCCTTATAATAAAAACTTCCAGTTATTGTATGGAACACTTGTGGATTACATACCTTGAGAGAAAAAGATAAAAGTTTGGTTGTTTCTCTTTGTGGGTAAAAGGGTTGTTCTCCCACCTTGTTGGCACACCTTGGTCTTGTAGGTAAAAGGGCTATCCTCCCACCTTGTTGTTACACCTTGGTCTTGTGGGTAAAAGGGCTGTCCTCCCACCTTGTTGGTACACCTTGGTCTTGTGGGGAAAGGGTTGTCTTCCAACTTTATTGTGACACCTTGCGATTAGCCTTGTGCTTGACTTGGTCTTGTGTTTCCCTTGTTGGTCCTAGTGCCCCTCTTTAGTGTGGTACCTTAACCCTTTGATTATGTTCACAACACTTCTAAATGTATGACATCTTGACCTTTTGAGTAAACCCTAGGTCATTGAAAGATTAGAAGGGGGATCCTTCTAGAAGTCTTTAAGAGGCTATAAAAGCAAGACTCAACATTCATTATGTGAGTGTCTTGGAGAGATATCACAACTCTATGTTTTATGTCTGATCTAGGGTTTCCAACATCTCTATTTGAAGGTGACACCAAGGCTTTAAGGCTACTACTTGTCCTCTGTGAGTAAATTTTGTTGCTAGGTGTTGGGCCGCTGTTTGCCTTAGTCCTGTTAGGGTTGTCACTGCTTGTCTAAGCCTTGTTAGGGCGGTGTCTGCTTGTCTAAGCACTACTATGTGGGTTCACTGCTTGTGTGAGGGTGTTGAGGGTTGCTGAAGGGTGCTGTGAGGGCTGCTGTAGGGTGTCGTGAGGGTTGCTGTAGGGTGTTGTGAGCCTGTCCAAGGGAGCCATGACCTGCTGTAGGGTGCCGTGAGCTTTGTTGAGGGTGCCGTGATCCCTGTTGAGGGTGTTGTGACCTAGTGTTGTTCCTTATGAAGATACCGTGGGTTGTGTGTTGAGTTATTTGTTGGGCTGTGACTGAACCTTGGACTGTTTGTTGGGTTGCCACTTAACCATGGGTTGTTAGAACAAGGTCCCTGCCTTTTAGTAGGCTCTTAGGGTATACCACTGCATGTTTGTGATTGTTTGTTGAGGTCGCAACTAAGTATGAGCTGTTACAAGAGGGTTGCTGCCTGTTTGGGCTACTTTGAGTAGACCCTGCTTGTGTTGGACTGCTTTCGATGGACTGCTACATGTGTGGACTGGTTGTGATGCTACACTTCCTATAATAATTGCCTAACCCTATCCTACAATGCTTTATCTCTCTCTCTCAGGTATGTCCATGCCCTCAGATAAGGGCCAAACTTGTTCCTTTAGTGACTTGTCTTCGAGAGACAAGGTCTGATTTGAAAGTATATCTGAGAGTATAAGGAAAGCCTAAACTAGATTTGTTTTCCAGTTAGATCTTTTATTGATGCTATTTGATTAGTCTTGTTTAATTTAACTACTGCTGCCCTACATGCCATGATTTCTTGTTTCAGTTGTGTAACTTTAACACAGTGATCCTTAATGAAGTGTTAAAGTTGAAAAAGTTGAAAATTATATTTTTTATTTTTTAGTCTTTTGTTTTTTTGTTTTTTGTTGGCAAAGTGGTGGAACCCCCCTGACTAGTAGGGTTGCCATTGGCTAAGAAACCACAAACCAGGGGCATCTAAGCCGTCAAAATCACCTGGGGATCGCACCCGGCCTGGACCGCACCAACCCTTAACATGGTTGGATTTTTTGGTATCCGATGGGATTAGAATCGGCCACCTTCCAGCTTAGGGGTGTCTTAACCATACCCCGTCGCCAACTATTCTACATCTCGCGGATTATTTTCTAGTCTTTTGTTATTGTTGTACTTTTACTTTAGTATTTATCTTATTTGATTTGCATTATTGTAAAAGTTTGTTAAATTTATGAAAATCCTAAAACTTCAACACCCACCACATGTGAATGAAGAGTCAGAAGGGAAGAAAGGTTATGTTAAAACATATTTTCTCTATACTGAACGAATTCGATTTGGATGTGGAGCAGTCGCAGCATTGAAGATTATTCCTCTTGTAATTTCTCATGCTACAGTGGGTTTATGACTAAGGAATCATAGCCACAACAATTTCTCATAGAGAAGAGGTCTGCAATAGCCGTGCCTTGATTTTCAGCTTCATTTTTTGCTGTTTTGTGCCTTATTTGTTGTTACTTTGAGAAAGCGTAAGAAAATGAGCAGAAAGCAATGTTATATGGGAATGTGCATCCCTAGGGTGTTGATGTTTGTAGCATCGAAGAGGTACTTCCACATGGTTATGTGTCTAACAGGAGGAACTCGTCACTAATACCTCTTAGAATTAGGAGATTCACTTTAATTAAGTGATTATTAAAGTGAATACTTGTTTAGATTAATGGAGGGATTAATCAAGTAAAGTGCCTATGTTTTAGGCATCGTTGACTTAAGTTAATTAAGTGATCTAAGCCATTGACCTCAAGTGAATGAGACCTAATCTCAGTTGTTGGAGATAGGGTTTTGGTTCATCTCAAGGATATAAAAGGAAGCCTAAGTGAGAGGAGATAGACACACAGTGTGAGATAGTGAGATCTCATTGTATTGGTTGGAGGACTTTCATCCAAGTGTGCAAGTGCAGGCTTCAAGGAAAGGAGCAAGACACACCAAAGAAGGTAGTAGCCATGTGTGATATGCTAGGTTATCTTGCTGCTTGTATTATTCCTCAGGTGGGCCATTATCCTACGATGGGAGCCCATATTTTATCTTAATAAAATCATTGAATGTTGGTTTTAACCCATTGGGGTTTTCCAGGGTAAACACTTGTGTCATTGTGGTTGATTTCTTCTTTATTCTGCTGCATTATTGGTTAAAAATATCAGTGTATTTATTATGGTTGATTTCAATAGTAATTATTGAGAACAAAATTCAGATTTGTTGTTTAGAATTTAACATGGTATCAGAGCCATAAACACTGAGAAGGAAATTGTGTTTGGCAAGGGTTTACAACAAAACAAAGAAAACAAAAAAAGGGGGGCGGTGTATGACCATTGTACAGAGTATGGAGTGGATTGGTGTTAGAGCAGTCGATTTACATGGAACCGCAATAGAGGTAGCTCGAGCAAGGGGTAACAAGATCATGCAAGTAGAGAAACCAAAAGTGGTGGGCTAGTAGACGGGTGGGGCTGTAAGTGGAGGTAGTTGCTACTGTAGCCACCAATGGGAGAGAAGAGATGCAGGAGGACTAGGCGTTGGGTAGAGCCGACGGTGGTGGTTGTGGGCGGCATGAGGACATGGTAGAGGTACGATGGAGTTGGCAACCACAACCGTTGGCAGGAGGATCCACAGGTGTGAGCAATAGTTGTTGGAAGCAATCGACAGGGTGAACTGGCAACGTGTGGAGCTGAGTGTGAGAGTTGGGAAGTAGAAGAGTTGGGTGTACGGGATGCAGTGGAGGAGATAGCAAAGGAGGAGGTTGCAACGAGCACGACGCACGGGAACCGTGGGTAATAGCTGTAGGTTGTAGAAGGAGCCGTGGACGAGGGTGACAGTAAGTGTCGACATTGAGAGTTGGGTATGTGTTGCAGAAGGAGCAATTGCCAGGTGAGCAACAAGGCAACCAACTGAGGACGTAGGAGCTAGGTGAAGGAGAAAGGTGACGACTGGAAATAAAAGATGACATCCGTTGATAGGGTTAGCTACCACAATTGCCAAGTGAGGAGTGTGGTTGCAAGTCGTCGCAAGGCACAATCGCTAAGGAAGTCGCCTGGTAGCTGGAGGAAGCCTCGAGCAGGTCCAATAGAGCCGTCAGGCAGCCTAGAAGGGATTGGGTATTAGTTCGGGATAGGATCCGGGCAACAAACATATAGTTTGGGCTGCTCTAGACAAAAGCCGAGCAGTTGCAGAAACCGTCGGGCAGTTGTAGTGAGTGCAGACAGCCTCGAGCAAACCGTAGAAGGTTTGGGCAATAGGCAACAGATTCCAAGCTTGTTTTTCAGTAGTTAGTATTTTTGATTTTGAGATGGCCATAGTTGGTGAGGTATGAAGACAAATCGAAGGGTGCATCCAACTACAACACTTGGAAGGTGATGGTCACATTGGTTCTCATGGAGAATGGGTTGTGGGAGTTTGCTAACACAATGGTTACCTTATTGATGGATCAAAAGGACCTAATCGCTCATAATTTGAAGGATGTGAAATCCAAGAGGATCATCTTAAATTTGGTGAAGGATCAATTGATCCCTTACATATTTGAGAAGAAGTCATCTATGGAAATGTGGGAGGCTCTGACGAAGTTGTATCAAAATGACAACCAAAATAAAAAGATGGTGCTGAGGGAGGAACTTTAGAGCACCAAGATTTCCAGATCAAATACAGTAGCTTCTTATCTTACCAAGATCACACGGGTTCGTGATAAGTTAGTAACAATTAGGGAGACAATGGGAGATCCATAGTTGGTGAGGATAGCTCTGAATGGCTTTACCAAGCCATGGGCACCCTTTGTCAATGGGATTGTTGCTTGAGAAAATCTTCCTAACTGGGAGAGGTTGTGGATGACTTCATCGAAGAGGAGATTCAAGAGGAATCTCTATATGGAGGCCAACAAAAGGGTGATGATGATGAGGATGTTGTTCTTGCTACTCATGCAAAGAAGAGCAAGGAAGATACATGTGGAGAGTCAAATCCACAAGCAGTGAAGAAGAAGAAAGACATGAGCAAAGTCAAGTTCTTTGCGTGCTAGAAGAATGGTAACTATGCTTCACAATGTTCATAATGAAAGAAAGGGAAGAGTAAGTCTTTGCAGGTAGCAACATCAGTGGAAGCTCAAGTCAAGGAGTTTGCTGAGAAGTTCGAGAAAGAGTTCTCGTTAGTCTCTTATATTTTCAGCATAGATTTTTGTAGTGCTTGGTTCGTGGATAGTGGGGCTTCTCGTCACATGACGGGGTCACATGAGATGTTCACTAGTTTGTGAGAGACAAACTCAAATTTGCATGTGGAGCTTGGCACCCATGCCAAGTGTGGTGTAAAGGGAGTTGGACAATCATATTCTAGCTGGAATCAAGAGTATCTCTATAGTTGGTAGGCGTGTCCTATGTTCAGGAACTTAAAATGAATTTGCTCTCAGTTTCGACATTAGAGGATATTGGATAGGCCATCTCTTACGAGGGTGGTCGGGTTCTTATTCAACCGAAGGGATCTGGTGTCAGAGAGGGAAGGGTGTACAGGTTGCATGGAAAGCTTGTAGGTGGATCCAAGGGGATCTTAGATCGATGTCAGTGTCAAAGGACAAAGAGCAGAAGGCTTCGACAAGTGAGCAGAGTTAACAGACTTCTCGTGTGGGGAGTCAACCTTTCGATGGGAAGACGGAGTCAGCCCCTTCTAGTTTTTTCAGGAAACCTAGTTGGTATGAGATGAAATTGATGGATGCGTAGGAGCAGGAGAAAGCTCCTAGGAGCACCTTGAGGGAGAGTAGGCCTTTGACGAAGTTTCCAAACTTCATGGCACTGATATGTAGCATCATCGATTTCGTGACTTTTATTGATTAGGGAGCAGCTGACCAACAGGGTTGGAGGGATGTTGATGTGCAGGATGATGTGTGCGACATTTTGCTAGGGTCGGGGGGAGAACCAGGTTTCAGGTGGTTCTACGAGAAGTACCTTCCTTGCTAAGAGGGAGTGTTTGTAACTTCGTAGCATTAGACAAATGCTTACACATGGTTTTGTGTCTAACAGGTGGAAGTCATCACTAATACCTCTCAAACTTAGGAGATTCACTTTAATTAAGTGATTATTAAAGTGAATGCCTATTTAGATTAATTGAGGGATTAAATAAGTAAAGTGCTTAAGTTTTAGGCACTAATGACTTAACTTAATTAAGTGAATCTTACCCATTGATCTCAAGTGAATGAGATCTAATCTTAATCGTTGGAGATAGGGTTTTGGTTCATCTGAAGGATATAAAAGGCAGCCTAAGTGAGACGAGGAGACACATAGACACAGAGTGGGATAGTGAGATCTCATTGTATTGGTTGGAGAAGTACATTCATCCAAGTGTGTAGGGGCAGGGTTCGTGCAAAGGAGCAAGGTGCAACATAGAAGGTAACACCTAGGTGTGATAGGCTAGGCTATCTTGCTTTTTTGTATTATTCTTTAGGTGGGCCTTTGTCCCAGGATGGGAGCGCATATTTTATCTTAATAAAATCAATGATGCTAAGTTTTCCCCATTGAGGTTTTTCTTCCAGGGTAAACACTTGTGTCATTGTGGTTGATTTCTCGTGTATTCTGTTGCATTATTGGTTGAAAATATTAGTGTATTTCTGTTAAAATTTTAGTAGTAATTATTGAGAACAAAAATCAGATATGGTGTAGAATTTAACATAGGGTTGGGGATGCACCACTCCTGCTTCCCATACCCCTGTGATGGTGGGATGACATGCCAAATGTCTTCTTGTTCCCCCCAATTTGCGAAACATGAAGCAAAACATTTCACCAAGAACTAGGGGTGTTTCACATGTGGGGGGAATGCCCAGGTGCTCCCCCACGAAAGGTGGGGCATTTGGGTGCCCTCCACGTTTTCCTCCCATTTTTTGAAAAACGTAAAAAATATTAAAGAATAAAAATTCCAAACCTAACTCTACTTTCCTCAAGTCTTCTCATTTGAAATTACAATGGTGAATTGTTAATGATGAACTCTGATTGACAATTAGTCTTAAAACCTTAGATGTATTATTTATCATTTTATGTTTTCATATGTTTTAAATTTTTATTTTATAATTTTAGAGAGGGGTCCCTTGTGCTAGGGATCTTGATGCTCCACCATGTGATCCATATGATTCTCCCTGAAATTTGGGAGTGTCTCCACATTTCCCTCAAGTGCATTTCCCTGTTACATCCCTACATCTCTAAATCCCAACGAAGTAGAATGGAAATGCATCATCTGTAGTATGTACAGATGACAAAAATAACTGAAAGGTGAAGTGCACCTGGTGTAATCTCCCCTTTACGGGAAATTTAACAACAATATTGATTCATTACCTTGGAGGGCCAGAGATGTAAAGCTTTGCACAATGGCAAATAAAAATGCTATAGAACCAGAATATGCAACATTTATACAGTGGGTGAAATCCAAAGGTTAAGAGCCACTTGCTGCATTATTGACATCAATGGCAAGGAAACAAAAATGCAATATTCCAACCTAAACAACTCCAATGCCTTGTGAAAGTGGAATTTGTGTTGGATAGTCTCAAACTTCACTAAGGTTATGTGAAAGCCCCAAGAAAAACATGATATGGACCAGTTAGTGGCTAGAATTTTTATTGCAGAAGCAATTCCTTTCAATGACTTTTTTTCACCATACTTCAAAGGCATGATATAAGGGATATCAATTGCTGCAAAAGTTAGACTTCTATCATTTGAAAGACTATGGATTGCTTCATGAAGAAGAGGTGACAACAATAGACAGTGAACTAGAGGAAGTGAACAAAAATGGAAAAAAACAGCTTGCACAATAATAAGTAATGGATAGTCCATTTCAAAGGCAAGATTCTATCTAAATATTTTGGCATGTTGTCCTCAAGGTGCAATGTTTGTAAAATCCATTCATACAGGTACTGAGGTCAATACTTCCCACTACATTTTCAAATGCATTGAATCTGTTGTTTTAGAGATTGGAGAGGAAAATGTTGTTCAAGCAAGTACAAACACTGTAATAAATTGTCATTAGGTGATGTACTTATGTAAAGGTTGTCTCACCTCTTTGGACTCCACAGGCAGCACATGTGATGGATGTTCTTGTTATCACAAATCTTGTAGTTGCCCCTTTGAGATGATCTTGTTCAGGATGGTAGAGGGAAGGCAACTAAAGTTGTGAGTTGTGACCTAGGACAACCAAGACCTCTGAAATGGTTCAATTGTCACACCGGTCAAGGCTACCAACACTTTAGACCAAGCCTAAAGCTTCCTAGGGGGCGTCCCTATAACCAGAAAAACCTTGTAAGTGGATAATCTAAGTGGTTTCGTGAAGGCATCTTGAAGAAATCTCTTAGTTCTTATGATTAATTAAAGGTTGGAACAAATTCTAAGAGAGAAAATGTGCCTGTATGAAAAACCCCAATTTGCCCTAGGGTTTAGTTATAAAAAATCAAATCTAAGAGAAAAGAGTGAAATTAAGATAGTTTAGGCACTATAATTAGTTGCTAGATGATAGATTGGTCGTTTGAGGGTGATTCTAGTAATACCCACTTCAAGGTCTAAGCTGGAATGATGATTTCTCTAAGGAAGGCTAGTGCTTTGGATGGGCAAATGGAGTCCGATTAAGTTGAAATTTGGTCCTTAGAGGTTTTTATTTTATGATGTTTTCTACTTGGGTTTTGATAATAAACGTGGTTGTGGCTCAAAACTAAGCAAATTAGAAGACAAGGGTTTCAAATTTAATTATTATGCCCGGGTGGATTGGAACATTGGAAATAGCAAACGTACCTTGTGAAAATGTACATGGAGATTGTAGATGAATGCCAAAATGGCGAGGATTACTCTTGCTAAGATCAAATGAAAGCTTTGTTGAAGATCCAACTCAATTCAAAATGCCCCAGTGGACAAGTGCGTCCCTTCCCTTGCCTTTTTGATAGAATCCTAGGGTTCATCTAATCTAACGGTGGAGATTAGATTAGCTCGGCCGATGAGATTAAATGCTCACATTTATTTCTCATAAATATTAATTTCACTCACCCACTTAAATTTATCAAAAAGTGACTTTACTCTCTAAAGTTAAATAAAATGCTCCACTTAAGTCATTTAATGCAAGGGTCACTTTATTCCCCCTTTCAAGTGACAAAGGCTAAAGTCACCTAGGGGAACACTTTCCTAGGTACAAAATTAACACTCCCTCTTACCGAGGAAGGTGTTCTGCACCACTCCCAACTTGTCCATGAAGAAGACAAACTTGCCCCTCCCCAAAGATTTCGTCAGAATGTCTGCAACCTGCTCATCAGTGGAAATGTACTGTAAAGACATTGCACCTCTCTGAACATAATCTCGGATGAAATGATACCTGATCTCAATGTGCTTTGACTGGTCATGAAATACTGGATTCTCAGAGAGCTGGATGCAACTCTGATTCTCACAGTAGATCACCGTAGGCTTCAGTTCCTGACCAAATAAATTCATCATCAACTTGTGAAGCCATAAAGCCTCGCAGCTGGCCTGACTGCTTGCCATATACTCAACCTTTGCAGAACTCAATGCAACAGATTTCTGCTTCCGACTGAAGCACGACACTGCTGCTGAGCCCAAACTGAAACAACATCTGGAAGTGCTTTTCTGGTCTGCCACACTGCCTTCCCAATCTGAGTCTGTAAAACCAACCAATCTGATCCCATCTGACCTCCCATAGTCTAGACCAAAATCCACTGCCCCTGCTAGATAACGCAACACATGTTTTGCAGCTACCCAATGCACACTCTTAGGCTCAACCATGAACTGACTAAGAGTGCTCACTGCAAAACACAAATCTGGTCGAGTGTTGACCAGATACATCAATGACCCAATGAGCTGACGGTATAAAGTAGGATCTAGTGATCCACCAACTCTCCCTCAGAAGCATGAAGCTTTTTCCAGTTGGTGATCATCGAAGTCGACATAGGCCTGCAATCCTCCATCTTGAATCTCCTTAGAATATCAACCGCTTACTTTCCTTGCCCCAGGAAAATATGTCCAGGCTCCTGCCAAACCTCCAATCCCAGAAAATAATGCATCAACCCAATATTTGTCATCTCGTACTCTGCTGCAAGATCCTTCTTGCAAGCAACAATGGGTCTTCTTTCCCCCCGTGATAAACAAGTCATCAACATATAACAGAAGAATAAGCGGATCATCTCCAACCATGATGAAGTAGAGATTTAGATCTGCTTCATTCTTCTGAAACCCCATCCTCTGCAAGTAAGAATCGATCCTGGAGTACCAAGCTCTAGGAGCTTGCTTCAGCCCATATAGGGCTTTCTTCAGCCTGCATACATGTGTCTCTGTCTCATGTATCTCAAAGCCCTGAGGCTGCTCAACATAGATCTCCTCCTGTATGATTCCATTGAGAAACGCGATCTTCACATCCATCTGATGGATCTTCCAATCCATTTCCGCTGCAATGGAAATCAAAGCCGTGATAGAAGTATACCGAGCAATCGGCGCAAAAGTCTCATCATAATCAATACCCTCAACCTGTGAAAATCCCCGCGCTATAAATCTGGCCTTGTACTTCTCCACACTCCCATCCGCTGCATGCTTTAGCTTGTAAAGCCACCAAGAAGTCACCACTGACTTCCCCTCAGGTCTCGGTACTATCTCCTACACATCGTTCTTCATGATGGAATGGTACTCATCCATCATGGCATCTCGCCAAACATGATGCTGGGAAGCCTCCTCAAAAGTAGAAGGCTCAGAATCACGTGTACTAGCTACCAGCAACATGCCCAATATGTCAGGCAACTTGACGGCCCTCACTGACTCCTGAGCTTCCTTCAAGGTCTCTCGAAGCCACATAGGCTTCTTCTTCCCTGAAGATTGCTCCCACATTGGTCTGTCCTCATCTGAAGAACAACCAGAGCTAGTACCCCCACTAACCTGTGAACCTGAAGCTGGTGTACCAACACCAGGTGTACCCTGTAATCCTGATCTTGATCTTGATCCCCTGTATGGTGTACCTGTAATAGTAGACCTATCACCTGTCCCCGAAGACCCTGTTGGCTGAACCACTGAACCTGGTGAACCTGTGCCCGCATTGAGTGGTCCTGTAACCCTGTAAACATGTGATCCTGACTGTTGCGTTGATGGAACATGTGTAACAACCTGAGGTGCAGGAACTTGCTGCTCTCCTTGCTCTGACTCTCTCGAATTCTTGAAGGCCCGCTCCTCCTCAAACTTCACATCCCTTCTCACCACCACTTTCCTTTGAGAGGGAAGGTAAATACGGAAAGCCTTCGAATTCTCATCATAGCCCACAAAGATGCCCTTATCTGCAGTGGGCTTTAACTTTGTCCTCTTCTCTGAAGGGACATGAGAGTAAGTCAAACTACCAAATATCCGAAAATGGCTAACTTCAGGCTTCTTGCCTAAAAAACACTCCTTAGGTGTCATGTTCCCCACGACACGATGGGGACTCCTGTTCTGAAGATATATAGTTGTGCTGCAAGCCTCAACCCAGAGAAAGAAAGGAAGAGACTGGTCATGTAACATAGCTCTGGCTGCTCCAACAATGGACCTGTCCTTCCTCTTTGCTACTCCATTCTGCTCTGGAGTATAAGAAACTGTCAACTGTCTCCTGATACCCTCTTGTTTGCAAAATCCATCAAACTCCTTTGAGGTATACTCACCCCCGTTATCCGATCTAAGAACTCGGATCTTCCTCCCTGTTTGGTTCTCCACAAGAGTTTTGAACTCTTGGAACCTCTGCAAGACTTCCTCAGAATTCTTGCTCTTTAGAAAGTAGATCCAGGTCTTCCTGGAATGGTCATCAATGAATGTCACATAATACTTGTATCCTCTCTAGGAAATAGAAGACATCGGTCCGCACAAATCTGACTGTATCAAGTCAAGGACCCCTGCTGACCTGCTATCACTGCTCGGAAAAGCAGTCTTGGTGTACTTTCCTAAAGCACACCCCCTGTACACATCACTTTGCCTTGTGCTGAACTTCGGTAAACCTGTAACCATCTGTCTCAACAACCCCAAGGCTGGATGATGCAAGTGAGCCATCCTCCTTTGCCAAACCTCACACAGCTCACTGCCGCTGCTATGTGCCAAGGCATGCTGAGGCTGAAACAAGAGCCTGTACAGTTTCCTGCATCTACCTCCAATGGCAACTGAAGCAGATGGTTCTGTAGTCTTGGGAAACATATGCACATGTCTGTCTAGAAAGGACACCCCAAGACCCTAATCCTCGATCATGGAAATTGACATTAGGTTCTTCTTCAGCCTAGGTACATACAATACATCTCTCAACACCATGGGACTCATGGACTCCCTCTGAAAGGTAATGGTCCCACGCCCAACAACTCTGACTGTCGAGTCATCTCCCAACACCGCCTCCACATCTATCTCTGTCTGTGAAAGCTCGGAGAACATCTCACGAGCACCTGTCATGTGGCTCGAGGCTCCGCTATCAATATACCAAGTGCTGGAAGTAGATGCACTGTAGGAATGGTCTGCCACCAAGGAAAACTCCCTTTGTCTATCAACATCCGCATTGGTGAGAATGGATGCTCTTTCTCTCTCAATATGCCCAGTGCACAGTGAAAACTCGCTCTGAAATCTCGCGGAAAAGTCATCGACCTTCATTGAAGCTGTTGTCTGCTGTTGCTTCTTCTTCTTGTCGGACATTGCCCAGCATAGTGTTCCAACTTGTGACATGCAAACCACTTTACAGTGCTCAGATCCTTCTTTTGCCCATCCTGTTGCTTGGCCCCACCCTTTTTGGGACTCTTCTTGTTCTTCTTCTTCCCCTTTGCTGTCAATGCCACATCCTCCTCATCCTGCCTACTAGTCGAACCGCTACACTGCAGAAGACCCCTCCGAGTCTCCTCTTGAACAAAATCATCACAGACCCTGTCCCATGATGGTAAGTTCTCTCTAGCCACCAAACCCTGTACAAACACAACCCAAGGTGCTGTCACCCCGTTCAAGGTTGTCCGCACTAGCTCAGGACCAGTAACAACCACCCCAACAGTTGTAAGCTCATCTCTCACTTGAGAGATCCTAGTAAGATAAGCCATACACACCTCTCCTTTGACCATCTTGATACTCTTCAATTTCTCTCTCAGAACCATCTTCCTATTCTCATTGGAACTCTTAAACAATCCGGTCAAAGCACTCCACATCTCATGTGCATGATCCTTCGCTGAAATGTGAGGTATAACATGGTCTTTAATAGGATCCAAGATAATCCTCATGGCTTTAATATCCTTCTTATTAAAGGCTGAATATGCTACTGCATCGGTAGCAGTGGGAATAGCAATGGGATTTGCTGTAGTGTTTCTGACTACCTCCTCCCACAACTCATTCTCCCTCAACACAAGTAATATCCGGGCCTTCCATGAGACAAAGTTCGCTGCCCCATCCAACTTATCCTCAGTTCTCAACCCAACGGAAGTCATTTATCTGAAAGAACAAGTTTCAACAAAAATGTGCAACTGTCACAAAAGTTTTTCTGAATTCTAGAAATGACTTTCAGTCTGCAAATATTTAGTTTTCTGTCCCACTCAGCTCTGATACCATGTAGATTTTTCACAAGTTTCAGCCTCCGGTTTTAAGTTAAAAAAATTGTCTCAGTTTATTGCAAACCCAGAAATTTAAATGCTGGAAATAAACATAAATTTCAGACTTAATAACACTGCTGTAACTTCACTTTTTCATGGACAGAAAATAAAAAATATGCACGCCATTCAACACACAGTACTCAGAAATTTTTGGCCAATGGCCCTAGAAAAAACCCACAAGGGGAAAACCAGTTAGAGAGAGATTTTTATTATTAGGAAATTTACAATAAAACTCAAAATTTTTCAGACCAACCTATCTCAACCCGGAAGAGAAAATTTCTGCCTCGTTTTCCGTGCCAAACAGGAAAAATCAAACTCAGATTTTCCTGTTTTATGCCTTGATTTCCGTGCTGCTGTACGGACCTCGAAATCCGTGCCCAGGAATATTTTTCTCGAAAATCATGCCCAAAAAATTGCCTTGAAAATTGTGCCTGCTGCTTCGAAAACCGTACCGTACGGACTATACAGACCAGCAATAAATGTTGCTGTCCTCTCCTCGATTTTCGTGCCATCTATGCTGCTGTCCTTTCCCTCGATTTGCGTGCTGCAATTTTTTTTCTCTTTCTTAGAAAAATGGAAACTTTCTCTCTCAGCTCTCTCCTTCACTTCAATCTGCAAAATGAGGAAAAATGACCTTCCCTTGCCTTTTTGAGAGAACCTTAGTGTTCATCTAATCTAATAAGAAAGTGACTTTACTCTCTAAAGTCAAATTAAATGCTCCACTTAAGTCAATTAATGCAAGGGTCACTTTATTTCCCCTTTTAAGTGACTAAGGCTAAAATTACCTAGGGGAACACTTTCCTAGGTACAAAATTAACAATTTCATAGCCCCTTTTTAGATGTGTTTAGAAACACAATTTGTAAAGTCTATTCATGGGCTTGCATTTCATACTATATAGCATAAAGCACATAAATGCATGTATTGATGGTAGGACACCTTGCTTCAAGGTTTAGCTGACATACCTCATGCAACTAGGGGGGCCATCCACAATCAGGACCAAACATCGGGGGCAACCAACCAAAGAGGTCAAGGCTTCAAATCCAATTCGCCTATGCTTAGGACCCAACACCACCAGGTTCTCTTGGTCCAGAAGGGTCAAGGCTTCGGCAAGTTTTGTTGCACAAATCAGAGCCGAGACACAAATCAACATGGGGTCTATCCAACATAGAGATCCAAATGGGGAAGGTCATCAAATTCACAAGTCAAGGTCCAAATCAGGGATCAACCAGAAAATCGAAGGTACAGAAGAATGGAGGATAGTGAAAGGATGAAGCCAACAAAGCAAAGCATGACTAAGTTTGCATAAGGTAAGCATACTAGTGAGCATATAGAAAGATCTATGCATTTGATATTACATATTCACTTATCATAATAAGTCCATAGCAAAAGTACAACACTAAATCACCAAATACATAATCACCACATCAAGTCAAAGCTAATAAGATGAGCAAAACAGTCTAATGATACCCAAGCACATATACCTGCCTCCAACTTCAACTGCGTGGGCAAAGGAAAACACCAGCTATCTGCGCTGTCAAATGGACCAAGGCTACGACCCGTACATCTCAATGGACCACCTAAGGATAATTCCTGGCATGAGATACTGCTGCTGCTCAAAACAACTCTCTCTAAATGATGATAACTGGTCAGAATGTTCTGAAAATATCTGGGACTGGCTCTGGCTGGAATAAAAATATAGTCTTCTGCAACATGGTAGCCCAGCTACAATGTATGTGATAATAGTTCTGTTGGAAGATTTATCAAAAGTGGAGTGGATGAAAGATGTTGGGCAGAAGAAAACACCAAGTTTATCCTCAATCATTGCTTGACTTTGAACTTGTATTGTAAATTTGCAAAGCGAGAACTTCTCTTGCCTGCTGAAACAAGATTTACCACCAGTTTCACTACTTTGCAAAGGTAATTGGAGAAGAGGACAGCTATGATAAAAGTGATGTTTAGCAATAATGCATTTTGGGAGGGGGCCGAGGAAATCTTAAAGTGTGTGAGCTTCTTTTCCAAATTCTGAGAATGGTTATTGGGGATAAACCTTTCACGAGCTTTGTTTATGAGGGTATGGACAGAGCAAAGGAACAAAACCAGAAAGTTGCAGCAGATGATCAGACTGAGACAGAAATCGGAGTTTGGGTAGAGTTTAGCACAAAGTTTGGTGCTGAGATGAAGTAGCTAGATACAATGAAATTGAAGATCAAAGACATTGATTGATTTAGCTAATAGTCATTAAGGGGGACTGTAAGTCAGTAAGGTGAAACCAAGTTTGCAGGTGAAATTCCTGCCGCTGACCAGAAGCATTAAAAAAATAAAATAAAAAAAGATACTTTTCAACAACAGTCTGGTAGTAACAAGCATGGCTGTTTATCCATCTAGTCTGTCCAGAGCACTCGAGGAATATACAAACTGTCACATGCATTTGTCAGTTCGAGGTTGATGCTTTTTTAATATTTTAGATTATTTTTCCTTTCTTTCTCTCAAGGAAAACCTTGTGGGATCTTCCTCTCTTCTTTGGAATATCTGGATGGAGGGCAGATCAAGTTTCAACCAGCCGCAATAGTGGCTGATAATTCTGAGGGAATTGGCAAGATTTGAGCCTGTGTGACCTTTGGCTTCCCCGTCGGCAACATGCCTTGGGCAGATGGTTCGATTGATTGAACTGACCCTTGGAGATAGTTGGAGGTGATGTTATTTTCCAACTTATGGGGTTTACCATAGACTGATGCATGGTGGTACGCAAACCTGCATGGGAGCAGATAATTGGTGTTGTTCCTATAAAACATAGTTTTCAAACTTTGGAGATGACTCTTTGGCTGATGTCAACTGCAAACATTTTTTAAATGAAAAATGAATTTGAATGAGGGAAAGCGGAACAGGCTACATAAATGTGCAGAAATCAGAGTGAGGCAGAGATCAGAGTTTGGGTAGAGTTCGGCGCAAAGTTTGGTGCTGAGATGAAGTAGCTCGAGACATAATGATTGAAGGTCATATACACTGATTGGTTTAGCCAAATAGTCATCAAGGTGGAGTGTTGAAGCTATTATCTATTTGTCTGGGCAAAAGGTAATGGAGAGATACAGAAAGTCATGACAAATTTGGGAAAAGGATGAAAGTATAATGAGTCACTAAGAAGACCAAGGGGCATGAAGCCGAATGATAGCTAGGAACATAATGCATGCCACAGGATGAGTGTGTGCAAGTTACTATTGTCAAATAAAATAAATGTCATAATGCGAGTACAAATGTCATCTGGTACAAAGAGTCTGTGTAACTGTAAATGAATCTTTGGTAGGCCAAAGATTAACATTAAGTCACTTGGGGATTTGAAACATCACCATTGAATAGTCACGTAGTAAAGTA
The DNA here is from genome assembly GCA_001517045.1 of Pseudotsuga menziesii. Lineage (NCBI taxonomy): Eukaryota > Viridiplantae > Streptophyta > Pinopsida > Pinales > Pinaceae > Pseudotsuga > Pseudotsuga menziesii. The sequence continues at coordinate 69,911 of LPNX011154545.1, read as the reverse complement.
TAGAATCATAGATAGATTCGAGCAATAACGAGGAGATGAGAGAATGGAGACATTATATATAATCATACAGTGTACTGGACTTATTTTCTTTATTCTCTCTACCTGTCTCCTTATTGCTTTTAATAGCAAGTTTCATTTATCGTTTATTGCATATCTGATATGTGTTTGATTTAGTTCATTGGTGCATTGTAAACTTCAGAGGTTCAAGTTTCAACAAAAGATCGGCTGTCTGGGATAAGAAAGTCCAGACAGATTCAAAGATTTTAGGGCAACTGTAATGGCTGCTTGTTACTTTTTCTAACCCCAGCACTAGATAAATAATTCCTAGTGAATTTTCCTTGCTAAAATAATTAATTTCAGCTCTTTGAATCTATTAACAGAAATATAAATAGCAGAAGCAATTTCAATGGAAACAGATCTAGTCAAGAAAATAACACAAAATTTCTTTCCTTCAAATCAGCTTTTCATTCAATATATTCCAAGCTTACAAGGATCCTTTACTGGGAAAATGGCTCGATAATTTACAACAATCAAACTTGGCAAAATGACCTTCTTCCTACCTGTAAATTCCCGAACAAACCCTGCTGTACGTTGCTGTGCTGTACGGCCTGTATGACGCCGATGTACGGCCCATACAAACTGTACAGCTGATCTGTACTTGTGAATCTGCCCGTAGAGATGCGCTCTATGCACTGTTAGCCCATGACTTTGTCTGCACAGCTGTGCCTTGAAAATTGCTTACCTTTATCTCTGTCCATACGATCCAGCGAATCCGTACGAACTGTACGGATGACAATTTGTCAATAATCTCTGCCTGACTAGTAATATTCCCTGGAAGATTTCTGACTGCTGCAGTCCCTCTCTCTGCCAAATCTAGAAAGAAGAAAGTCTCCAACTCAATCCTTGAGTTTCTCTTGTGCCTCTCTTATGTCTCTTTCTCCTCTCACCTTGGATGCCTTCTATACTATTGTGTTGAACCAAAACCCTAATTTTAGTGGCTGAGATTAGAACGAACTCTTTAGATCAATGGTTGAGATTCATTTAACTAACTTAAATCACGAATGCTAAAAACTTAGGCATTTCTCCATGTTAACCTCAATTAATCTAAAAAGATATTCGCTTTACTAATTGACTTTAATAAAGTGAATTTCCAAAGTTTTTAGAGGTATTAGTGACGATCTCTATCGGATAGACACAAACCCATGTGGAAGGTATTTCCTACCACTCCTAGCTTATCTTTGAAGAAGACAAACTTCCCTCTCACCAAGGGCTTCGTGAGGAACGTCTATAACCTGCTCATCTATGGGAATACACTGGAGCCTGAATGTTCCCTTCAGAAGCCTGTCTCAAATGAAGTGATATCTGATTTCAATATGCTTGGACCTGTCATGGAACACTGGATTCTTAGAGACTTTGTGTAAATTTTCCTTTAAAGCTCAAACTAGGGCTAAAACAATATATTTAAATTGTTTACTGAAATAACCACACATGAACTTCTTTACTAATATGCAACATAATATAAATAAATGAGAACCATTCACAACATCAATCACATCATTAGAAACGACACAGTATTTTTGGGTATAAACACTCGGACAAAACCTAAGATGGGAAAACCGGTGCAACAATATGAGAGGATACTTTATTAAGAAAATATAGAGCTTTTACAATATCAGAAAATGGATTTATGCCCAAGACGACAAAATCGAAACACACAGATCTACTAAGAAAAGCCTGTGAGGTAGCATGGTTCTCAAGGCAGCTGTACGGTTTGTACGGAATTCGTACGACCTGCTGTATGGATCCGTACGATATGTATTGACTGTACGACCTGCTGCTGTACGACTGTATGGCCCTGCTGTACGGTTGTATGGTCCTGCTATACTGTTGTACGGTGCTGCTGCTGTACGGATGTACTGCTGCCAAATCCTCCCGTCTCTCTCCTCTGCAAATTCTGGATTGCGGCTCCTTCGTCTTCTTCGCAAAAATTCTCTCACTCTTCTTTTCCCTCGTCTCTGTCGGAATGCAATTGTCCTCTCCACCAATTGATCTTTCTCTTATAACTCAATGCTAAGCAAAAACCTTAATCTCACTATAGATCTATGGACGAGATCCTCCGGTGAGATTGGATGGCCAAGATTAGATCTGGCCATCACTTAATATTTTCACTTACTCTTTATAAAAAAGTGTTTCATAAAGTCAATTAATAATTAGATCACTTTAATTTATTTTCCAAAGTAAACTTAGGAAAAGTAAATTAAATACAATTGGCTTCCTGTTTTGAGTCTTCTGCATGCAATGACACATGCATGCAGGAAGACCTTCCTTGTTGTCACATGCTAACACTTTGATACAAATCATATCACAATGAATCACCGTAGGATCCAATTCTTGACCAAATAATCTTGTAAGCAATTTGCGAAGCCAAAGAGTTTCACAACTCGCTATACTCGTCACAATGTACTCTGCCATTGCTGAATTGAGTGCTGCAAAAGTCTACTTCTTTTTGAACCAAAAAATCACTATTGAGCCCAAGCTGAAGCAACATCTTGAGGTGCTCTTTTGATCAATTGCACTCCTTGCCTAATTCGAACCAGAGTAACCTTGCAACTCCACTTTATCACCTCCAAGGTACCTCAATCCATACTCCATTGTGCCCCTCAAATATATGAACACATGCTTTGATTCTACCCACATGCCTTGGCTACACCGTGAATTGACTCAAGGTGTTCAAACTTCAAAGCGAAACATATATTTGGCGTGGTTTTGACCAATACATCAAGGATTCTATTATAAGTCTGTATTCTCTGGATACCACCAACTTTGAATTTGAAGAATCAATCTTCTTTAGGTTGGATGCCATAGGTGTAGCCATCGGTCTACAATCCTCCATCTTGAATCTCTTCAAGATCTCCACTATGTACTTCCATTGACCAAGGAAGACCTCACTCGATCTTTTCCATACCTCTAGCCCCAATAAGTAATGCATCAAGGCGATATCCTTCATCTCAAATTCTATGGCCAAGTTTGCCTTGCACCCTACTATAAGCTTCTCTGCACCTATGGGAAATAAATCATCTACGCATAACGCTAAGATGAGTGGCTCAGATCCAACAAGTATGAAGTACAAGTGGGGTTTACTTTACTCTTGGTGAAGCCCATGCTCTGCAAATATCTGTCAATTCTAGAATACCATGCCCTAGGTGCCTCCTTGGGTCTGTACAACGCTTTCTTAAGCTTGCACACATGAGAGTCCCTCCCATGTACCTTGAATCCTTGAGATTTCTCTCTATATACTTCCTCAATGATCTTGTTGAGGAAGGTTGTCCTCACATCCATATGGTGAATCCTCCACCTCATGACTGAGGCAATAGATATCATTGGCCAAATGGAAGCATATCTGGTGATTGGAGCAATGTCTTCTCATAATCCACTCCCTCTCTGAGAGAACCCTCTCATCACGAACCTCACCTTGAACTTCTCAACACTACCATCTGTAGCATGCTTGATCTTGAAGAGCCACTTGGAAATCACCATAGACTTCCCATCTGCTCTAAGCACAATATGCCACACATCATTCTTCATGATGGAGGTGTACTCCACCTTTGCATCCCTCCAAATCTGTTGGTTGGTTGCTTCCTCATAACTGGAAGGCTCAGATTCAATGATGCTGCCCATCAATGCCATATAGTTTGAATTTTTTTTCGGAAGCCTACTTTCCTTGACTGATCTTTTGGGAGCCTCAACATGCTCCCGAGCATACCTCAATGTTTGCTCAAACCATTTGGGTCTCTTGACAGAACTAGAAGGCGCTAACTTCTCCTCCTCACCTAAAGGCTAACTCTTTGAACTGGAAGTTTGTGTACTTTGTTTTCCATTAAGAGCCTCTTGCTCCTCGTCCTCTTCCACTGGTGGTAACTCATGAGACTTCCTAGATGCCAAGTTCTCCTTGAATTAAACATCTCAGTTCCCTTCTGTCTCCACTGGTGGTAACTCATGAGACTTCCTAAATGCCAAGTTCTCCTCGAATTTGACATCTCAGCTCACTACTATCTCTCGTTGTGTTAGCATGAAGATCCTGTAAGCCTTTGAGATCTCGCTGTACCCCACAAACACACCCTTCTCTTTTGAAGGCTCAAGCTTCGTCCTCTTCTCCTCAGGCACATGGATGTAGATTGGACAACCAAAGATCCTCAAATGTCTTGTCTCTGGTTTCACTCCTGTGAATGCGTCCGTAGGAGTCTTTTCCTCTAATATCTTGTGAGGACTTGTGTTCTACAAATAAACTACTGCGTTACATGCCTTTGCCCAAAGAAACATAAGTAGTCCTTGATCATGAATCATAGCCTTTGCAGTATCGATGATGGGCCAATCCTTTCTCTCTGCAACCCCATTTTGCTGAGGGTTGCATGAGACTGTCCTATCCCCCTTGATCATTGCCTCCTTTTGGAAATCCTTGAAGTCATTAGAGGTGTACTCTCCCCCATTGTTTGACCTCAAGACCTTGCTCTTCTTACATGTCAATCTCTCAACTTGAGCCTTGAACTCCCAGAATTGGCCGAAGAACTCATCGTTGTTCTTCATAAAGTATATCTAGGTTTTATTGGAAAATTCATCAATGAATGTCAAGTTGTACGATGCTCCTAGCATAGATAGTACATACATCGGTCCACACACATTTGAATGAATAAGATCCAAGATCCCCTTGGAACTATTCTCACTGCTTGGAAAAGTAGTTTTGACGTTTTTGCCAGGTGCACATCCTCTGCATAGTCCCTATTGCTCAAAACTGAAATCTTGAAGACCAATGATAATCTTCCTTAGATTTGACAACACCTTGTAATGCAAGTGTCCCATCCTCCTGTGCTTCCAAGTGTAGTGCTTCATAGAATAGTGCCTAATAGCCATATAACACACCAACTCAAGTGTCATATGTTAATTTCTCTAACCCCATTACTAGATAAATAATTCCTAGACTCTAGTGATTTTCCTTGCTAAAATAATTAAATTTCAGCTCATTGATTATTTTATACTTGTTGGAACCTATCAACAAAAATCTAAATAACATAAGTGATTTCAATGGGAACAAATCTACATAAGAAAATATAACACACAATTTTTGCCCTTCAAATCATATTTTCATTCAATATTTTCCAAGCTTACAAGGGCAACCTTTCTAGGAAAATGGCATGAGAAAATACAACAATCGAACCTCACAAAATGGCCTTCTTCCAACTTACAAATTTGCCCTGCAAACTTTGTAGTACATTGTTGTGTCGTAAGACCTGTACGACACTGCTATACAACTTGTATGAACAGTATGAGTGATCTGTACTTGTGAATTTGTCTGCAGAGATGCGTCACATGCACTATTAGCTCGTGGCTTTGTTTGCACAGTTGCGCCCTGCAAACTACTTATCCGTGTCTTTGTTTGTATGGTCCTGCGAGTTTTGTACAAACAGTACAAACAACGATTTGCCTTGAATCTTTGCCTGATTGGTACGATTCCCTAGAAGATTTATGTCTGCTGCAATCCCTCTCTCCACCAAATCTAGAAAGAAGAAAGTCCTTCTCTCCAACTCAATTCTTGAGTTTCTCTTATGCCTCTCTTGTTGGCGTGTCTTCTCCTCTCACTTTGGTTGACTTTTATACTATTGAGATGAACAAAAAACCTAACTCCAATGGCTGAGATTAAATCTCACTCACTTGAGATTAATGGCTAAGATTCATTTAATTAACTTAAATCACTAATTCCAAAAACTTGGGCGTTTCTCCAAATTAATCTCAATCTAAACAAAAATTCACTTTAATAACTGACTTGAATAAAGTGAATTTCCTAGGTTCTTGAGAGGTATTAATGATGATCTCCACAAGTAAGACACACATGGAAATACCCGTTTAAGATACAAACATCAACACTCCCTCTTAGCAAGGAAGATATTCTCCACCACTCCTAGCTTATCTCTGAAGAAGACAAACTTCCCTTTCACAAGGGCTTGGTGAGAATGTGTGCAACCTACTCATTTGTGGGAATATACTAGAGGTTGACTGCTTCCTTTTAGACCCTGTCTTGAATGAAGTGATAGCTAATCTCAATATGCTTGGACTTATCACGAAACACTGAATTCTCAGAGAGTTTGATACAACTTTGATTATTGTAGTGAATCACTGTAGGATCCAACTCCTAATCAAACATTCCTGTAAGCAATTTGCGAAGCCAAAGCGCTTCACAAATTGTCATGCTCACTGCCATGTACTCTTCCTCTATTGAACTGAGTGCTATGGAAGTCTGCTACTTGTTGAGCCAAGAAATCACTGCTAGCCCAACCTGAAGCAGCACCCTGAGGTGCTTTTTCGATCTACTTCACTTCATGCCCAATTTGAGGTTGAATAATCTTGCAACTCCACCCCATCACCTCTAAGATACCTCAATTCATACTCCACTATTTGGATTGGTACGTGCAACTCCCTCTCTCTAAGAGAACCCTCTCGCCACGGACCCCGTCTTGAACTTCACATTTGTAGCATGCTTGGTCTTGAAGAGCCACCTGGAAGTCACCATAGACTTTTCCTCTAGTCTAGGCACAATGGCCCACACATCATTCTTCATGATGAAGGTGTACTCCTCCACCATGGCATGCCTCCAAACTTGTTGGTCAGCTGCTTCCTCATAACTGGAAGGCTTAGAATGAATGATATTGCTCATCAATGCCATATAGTTCGGGAACTTTGTTGGAGGCTTACTCTCCTTGAATGATCTCCTAGGAGCCTCAACATGCTCTCGTGCATCCCTCAGTGTCTGCTCAAACCATCTGGGTCTCTTGACAAAACTAGAAGGAGCTAAATCCTGCTCACCTGACTGATGACTCCTTGGATTGGTAGTCTTTGAACTATGTTCTCCCTTCATAGCCTTATGCTCCTTGTCCTCTGCCACTGGTGGTAACTCATGAGACTTCCAAGATGCCAAGTTCTCCTCGAACTTAATATCTTAACTCACAACTTTCTTCTGCTGTGATGATATGAAGATCATGTAATCCTTTGAGGTCTCGCTGTACCCCACAAAAATTCCCTTCTCTTTAGAAGGATCAAGCTTTGTCCTCTTCTCCACGGACACATGGATGTAGACTAGACAACCAAAGATCCTCAAACGTCTTATCTTTGGTTTCACTCCTGTGAATGCCTCCTCAAGAGCCTTATCCTCCAATATCCCGTGAGGACTCCTGTTCTGCAAATAAATTGTTGTGTTACATGCCTCTGCCCAAAGAAACATAGGCAGTTCTTGATCATGAATCATAGCCTTTGCAGCATTGATGATGGACTGGTTCTTTCTCTATGCAACTCCATTATGCTAAGCGTTGTATGAGACTGTCTTCTCCCTCTTCATCCCTGCCTCTTTGTACAAATCTTTGAAGTCATTGGAGGTGTACTCTCTCCCATTGTCTGACCTGAAGACCTTGATCTTCTTACTTGACAAGTTCTCCACCTAATCCTTAAACTCCCAGAACCGACCAAAGGCCTCATCCTTGGTCTTCACAAAGTAAATCCAGGTTTTCATGGAAAAGTCATCAGTGAATGTCACATAGTACGATTTCCTGTACATATACTATGAACATCAGTCCACATACATCTGAATGAATAAGACCAAGATCCCCTTGGACCTACTCTCACTGCTTGGAAAAACAATCTCAACATTCTTGCCAATTACACACCCTCTGCATACTACCTACTGCTCAACACTGAAAATTGGAAGACTAGTGACAATCTCCCTCAAAATCTGCAACGCCATGTTATGCAAGTGTCCCATCCTCTTTTTCCAAAGCTTGCACAAGTTGTCATTGTCATGTACCAAAGCCTGGACATGCTTCCATTGCAACTTGTATAAGTTGCTCTCTCTAACCCCAATCCTCACTGCTGTGTCAGGGATAGCTCCCTCTCAATGTGTGAGTACTTTTCCTCTACTAAAGATAACGACAAAACCCCTATTCTTCATAATTGGGACTTGGAGCAAGTTCTTCTTCAGTCTTGGTACAAATAGCACATTCTAGGCATCAAACGAACCTCCTGACTCAAGCAGGAATGAAACAGTTCCCTCTCCTCGAATTGCATACATGTCATCATCACCAAGCTCCACATGGATCCTTGAGTCTCCGTCAATCTGCTGAATAGCTACTGTGCTTATGTTATATGACAAGATGCACCACTGTCCAAATACCATGCACTCCGAGAAATTGTGTTGGTAGAAAGGCAGGAAACGAGTGAGAAATCACTTATAAACTTCACAACAAACTCACTCAACTGGGTCTTTGCAAATGCTGCTACTTGTTGCGTCTTTCCCTTTCATTTTTTCTTCTCCAGACAGTGAGATGCATAGTGCCCATTCTTGTGGCACAAAAAACATTTGATTTTAGTATTTTACTCGAGTCTTTCTTCTTTCCTAACTATGAGGCTTCCCCCTCATTGTTACCCTTCTTGCTGGAACTCTTTCCTTTTCCCTTCCTTGCCTTGTTGACAAGGGCCATGTTCTCTTTACCATACTCTTGCTTGCGTGCTCTGGACTTCTCGTGAATCTCCTCTTCCAGGTGGGGAGTTTCTCATGATCACAGAGTCCTTTTATGAATGACTCCCAATATTTGGTGAACCCATGCAATGCCACTCAGACAAGCTCTGCATCATCTACTTTCTCCCCAATAGCTGCAAGTTGGTCACATATCTAAGCGATCCTCATGAGATATCTAGCAACATTGTCCAATCTAGACATGTGGACATCTTTGAGTTTCTCTTGGAATAATCTTCCTGTTCATGTTATAACTCTGGAATAAATCTGTCAGCTTTAAACATGTCTCTGGCTGACGTCTTCTCTGCTACATGAGGAATCGAGTGATCCTTCATAGTGTGCATGATCACGCTTGGGGCTTTGATGTCCTTCTCATGTATTGTCAAATCAGTTGGATCTGTCAATGTAGGAACAACTTTTGATGCATGATCCCAATGGTCCTATTCCTTCAAAAGCAAAGTAACCCTTGCTTTCCAAGATAGGAAGTTAGATGCCTCATCTAACCTGTCTTCAAATCTAAGACTGGTTGCTGCCATAACTAGATCTCAACAAAATATCTGTCGTGTGCTTATCCTTCAAGAACCCACCAATATCTATTGCTGTAGTTCAGATTTGCTTCCTTTTCAGAGTGTGAGCTCTGATCTATGTTAATTTTTCTAACCCCAGCACTAGATAAATAATTCCTTGTGATTTTTCCTTACTAAAATAATTAAATTTCACCTCATTGATTATTTTATATTTGCTGGAAACTATTAACAGAAATTTAAATGGGGGAAGTGATTTCAATGGAAACAGATCTACACAAGAAATTAACATCACAAAGATTTTCTGCCCATCAAATCAGCTTTTCATCCAATATATTCCAAGCTTACAGGGGCTCCCTCACTAGGAAAATGGTCTGAGAAAATGCAACAATCAAACCTGGTAAAATGCCCTTCTTCCAACCTGCAAATCTGCCAAGCAAACCGTGTTGTGTTGTATATTGATGTGCCATACAACTTGTATGGCGTTGCTGTACGGCCCGTACAAATTGTACGGCTGATTTGTACCTATGAATTTGCCTGTAGAGATGTGCTCTATGCACTGTTGGCATGCAGCTTTGTCTGCACAACCATGCCCTGCAAACTACTTACCCACGTCTCTGTCCATACAATCTTGGGAATCCATATGGCTTCTGTATGAACTGTATGAATGACGATTTGTTTGGAATGTCTGCCTGACTGGTACGGTTCCCTGGAAGATTTCTGACTGCTGCAATCCCTCTCTTTACCAAATCTCGAAAGAAGAAAGTTCTCTCCAACTCAATGCTTGAGTTTCTCTTGTGCCTCTTGTGTCTCTTTCTCCTCTCACCTTGGTTGCCTTTTATACTATTGGGATGAACCAAAACCCTAACTCCAATGGTTGAGATTAGATCTCACTCACTTGAGATCAATGGTTGAGATTCATTTAATTAACTTAAATCACTAATACCAAAAACTTTGCCATTTCTTCAAATTAACCTCAATTAATAAAAAATGACATTCACTTTACTATTTGACTTCAATAAAGTGAATTTCCAAAGTTCTGAGAGGTATTAGTGACGATTCTGAGAGGTATTAGTGACGATCTCCACCGGATAGACACAAATCCATGTGGAGTTGCCTGTTCGAGCTATACAAACATCAACACTGCTCGTCCTTGAAATCTAGGGTGCTTGGGTGGCTGGTCTTCAATAACAGCTTAGCAGATAGGCTTCACTGTACTGAACTTCTGGATGGCTGTTGTGCCATCTTTTGTGGAGAGTTCTTTACATTATACTGATTGCATGTTGCATAGGAACACAGATTTATTGCACAAAATTTGGTTTCAAATTGGCCACTGCGGATAAGAAGAGACCTACAGCCAAAACTAACTCTCCATAAAATAGACAATTTTATCTTTAATCTGTCTATCCTATCTTATCTTATCCTTATTCCACAACTAGTCGTATCATAAAATGTTGTTTGTTCTATTGAAGCTTATATATTCTTTAATTTTGTCTTTTGTACAACTTTGATAATCTTGTTATATTTGGTGCTCTGGCATATTCTAGACTAAGCAAGACGATAGCACATTTTTGCTGTCTTTAGAGATGTTGAAATAATGCATTAGGTATTGGGCAACATCTCTTCTTAGGTATTTTTGTAGCAGTGACAAAAATCAGTGTCTTGAAAGTTGAGACGTATATTTTTAGTTGTGATCTGTCTTAAAGTGAAACTTACTTCATGGACTCATATTGGCTATACAATTGACATCATCAATAGTGGTTATATGTTTTTTTTGTGGGAAGTATAGTTCTGTTGTTGAGTGTCTGTCAAATTTTATAAGCCTTACTTTTTGCATCGGATTGATACCAAAGTTTCAACTTAAACTTGACATCAAAGGTTCAATTTAATCTTGACAAAAATTGATGTCAATAGAACTCATATTGCAGTCATGATTTTTATTTGGTTACTCGGAGCATTTCTTTTCTGATTTGGTTTTGATATGCAGGTGGCGCAGGAGATAGGGTCAGAGGCCAAGTTTCAAAATGATTTCTTAAGTCAGCTGGTAATGTTTTAAGTTGTCATATTTTAATCTGATGCTTTCTTTTATTTTGCATTTTTATCTTTCCATATTAGACTTATAGGACATCTTGAATCATTTTCTGAGAGTTTTTGGCTTCAACCTTTGCCTTGCTGTCTATATTCAATTATTCATCTAATGCTTGTCTTGCATAGAGCTTAGCTAACTTTAGTAATTCATTAAAAGAGTAAAGTTTATCCTATAGGCTGTATTCTTTGCTTTGAACAAATATACAAGGTATCTCTTGCACCGGGAAATGTCTTGAAGATACATAGTTGTGTGGGCTGCATAGGTCGTTTTTTCTCTGCAGAAGACTTCAGTTACATGCACACAAAGCATTGCCACATTTATGTAGCTCTGAATTGTATTTGTTATTCGAAATGAACAGGTCCTTGCATGATTAGTTTCAGAAATCTTTATGTATTTTACCTGACTGACTTGTTCGTCTGGATTTTTTGTGACAGCAAATGACAATGATCAAAGCACAAGCAGGGGTTAAAAACAACATGAAAAGACTAAACAGGAAGATAATACAGAATGGTTCAAACCAAGTAATGTTTGTGATTCTCTTTGCATTATTATTATTCTTTTTAGTTTATTTGTGGTCTAAGTTTTCAAGAAGATGAGCTAACTATGAGATCTTTGGGGAATAGAAGATTGTATCTTACCGCAAAGATTACTGAAAGTATATTATCCATCAGCTTGTCAGCCTTTAAATGCATGGGCCAACGTGGGTTTGATGCGCCAAAGCACTGCAGCATTAGCATATGTGCAAATTGTTGATAAATGAAATCCATTCTAATGTATTGAGATTTTTTCTTCTAATAAATGATGTATGCATTATTTTCAGTGAACTTTTTATAGTTTTATAAATGATTATGTGTTGCTTTCTTATTTGTCAGTAAAGTTTTTATAGTTTTATGGGTGGTTACAATTTTATGTGGTGCTTTTTAACCTACACAAAGTCTTTATACATGATTATTTGTCTATTTTGATTGTTAATAGTGAATCACTGCGGATAAACCTTGCATATAAGCCTTACTTCGATTAAAATTTAAATGGATGATAAATTAAAATCTAAAATTACGGTAAGATTACTTTTGAACATGATAGATTATGTATTTAAAATGTGGAAGGTCTCGTGGAGATAACAGAACGGGGAAGCGTTTCTTTTATAGTCTCGCATATGAAGTAATTTTGTAACATAATTTGACATTCTAAAACATCGATAGGTTGTATTGTATTGGAGAAATAGAAATGTATAAAGTTGCTTTTGGGAGAGGTTGTGTTATATATATATATATATATATACTTATTTAAAAAAATAAAATTGATTTTTATAAGGTATAGTTTAATTAAGTTAAAAAAATTGTTTTTTTATAAGGTATAGTTTAATTAAGTTTTAAATTTAAATAACTTTTTTATCAAAAGAATACACCTAATTAAAAAAATATAAAATTGATTTTTCTAAGGTATAGTTTAATGATTAAGAATGTGTTATTTCTTGAAAGTTACAAAATCAATTTGAGAAGGTATTTTCTTTCTTAGAAGTAGAGTCAAATATGTATGTAACCAGGTATACAACTTTATACAGTTAATTACAAAGAAAAAAATCGAATTAAAAAAAACTAGGAAAAGATATATTAAATATATAAAATAATTTATTTAAAAGAAATTTGTTATATATATATATATAAGTTTGTTTTGTAGGAAAAATGTTTGTTGTTTTTTTAAATGTATTTTTTTTGACTAGGGGAATTGACCACTGGTATGGGGTTGGTACTCACGTGACCCGGGGTGGAGGGTCCAATCCTGTCCTGTCACTATATCCCTAGATGCACTCACACTAAGTTGGGGTGCTTTGAACTCGTGACCTTTATTACAACCAATCATCTCATTTTCAAGTGAATCACAAGTCGAGCTATACCCTGCAGTCTTCTAAATGTATATTTAAATAAAATATAAATATAAAATAAATTTATCAAAAAGTTTTTACATATTATAGTTTATTTATGACTATTACCAGCCAAATCCTAGGCTCTATCAAGGGTCGACAGGGATCAAATCTATTGATCTAGGATTGAAAATGTTCTTAAAGCCATGGTTTTAACACATGCTTTTAAAACCATGGGTTGTTTAGGAGGCCCTTGCACATGAGGCCCTCTTAAACCATGTACAATACAGCTGTTACTTCACATGCACTAGCATCAAAAAAAATATCAGCACTTCTCTGTTGCCCAACAGTCTACTGAAATCTCAGAGCCCCAGCTCTGATACCATGTTAAAAATCAGACCTCTGTTCACTTACAGATTTTGTCAAACACTTCATAAACCATCAATATCAGGCCTCAACAGTAAACCACAATCAAGCACATTAATTAACCATTCAATGGAACTATCATGTAGGCTGATATACTGTTTATAAAGCACATTTAGCAACGGAAAAACATAAATAGCAGCAGACTGTAACACACATTTTAAGACACAGTACTTTGGTCAAAATAGACCCTGGAAAAACCCCACACTTTGGGGAAAACCAGTGAGAGAGAAGATATTTTATTATGAAGGGAAAAACTCAGAAATTTCTCTTTCAACTACAGAAATTTCTCATGCACAATTTACAATGTATGAATCTTAGCTTAAAATCAACAGTACTTATCTCATTCTCAGACCACAACCATGAAGCTGAGCTCATGCATGCTGCAAACTTTCACAGTAATAAATATCAACATTTATGACTGTACTTTTCCTTGAGAAATGTGCCCAGAATCTGTCTCGAACTCTGTGCCCTTTTTCAGCAATAAATATCAGCATTCATTGTTGTACCTTTCCTTGGAAAACGTGCCCAGTATCAGCCTCGAAATCTGTGCAAACTTCAGCAATAAATATCAGCATTTATTACTGTACCTTCCCTTGGAAAACGTGCCCAGTATCATCCTCGAAATCTGTGCAAACTTCAGCAATAAATATCAGCATTTATTACTGTACCTTCCCTTGGAAAACGTGCCCAGTATAAGTGTTTATCTCAGCAGTACGGCCCATCATTAATGGTTGCGGTACCTTTCTTTGGTTTTCGTGCCCTCGACTCCTCTAGAAATCGTGCCCTTCATGCATCTTCCACTTCTCTCTCTTCTCTCCAAGCTGCTCCTTGGAACTCGAGCCTCTCAAGAAATCTCTCCTGAATAATGTGCCAAATGAAGTCTCATGCACTTTATTTTCCCCATTAGGGTTATTCTCATGACTTTTCACCTTCAACGGTCGAGATTAGATCTTGGCCAAGAGATCTAAGGCTGGGATCTAATCTTTCATTCACTTAAATCTCCTAAGTGAACTTTACAACAAATTTTTCTTTTTGAAAAGTCACATCACCCTAAATATTTAAAAGTACACTTTATGACTTAAAGTCACTTTAAAAACATAATAAAGTGAAACTCACTTTTAAATCATAAAGTCACATAAAAAATGTACTTTAATAAAAAACACATTACTAAAGTCACTTTAAGAATATAAATTAGACTCCCAGTTAATGACCCCTGCACCTAGGCACCTGATGCAGGAGTGCCACCGAGCTATCAAAAACTAACAGGTGCCTAGGTGCAGGGGTCATTAACTGGGAG
>LPNX011154545.1:40649-54863 GCA_001517045.1 Pseudotsuga menziesii | reverse complement strand
GCTCGAGTTCCAAGGAGCAGCTTGGAGAGAAGAGAGAGAAGTGGAAGATGCATGAAGGGCACGATTTCTAGAGGAGTCTAGGGCACGAAAACCAAGGAAAGGTACCGCAACCATTAATGCTGGGCCGTACTGCTGAGATAAACACTTATACTGGGCACGTTTTCCAAGGGAAGGTACAGTAATAAATGCTGATATTTATTGCTGAAGTTTGCATAGATTTCGAGGCTGATACTGGGCACGTTTTCCAAGGGAAGGTACAGTAATAAATGCTGATATTTATTGCTGAAGTTTGCACGGATTTCGAGGCTGATACTGGGCGTGTTTTCCAAGGAAAGGTACAACAATGAATGCTGATATTTATTGCTGAAAAAGGGCACAGAGTTCGAGGCAGATTCTGGGCACATTTCTCAAGGAAAAGTACAATCATAAATGCTGATATTTATTACTGTGAAAGTTTGCAGCATGCATGAGCTCAGCTTCATGGTTGTGGTCTGAGAATGAGATAAGTATTGTTGGTTTTAAGCTGAGATTCGTACATTGTAAATTGTGCATGAGAAATTTCTGTGGTTGAAAGAGAAATTTCTGAGTCTTTCCCTTCATAATAAAATATCTTCTCTCTCACTGGTTTTCCCCAAGGTGTGGGGTTTTTCCAGGGTCTATTTTGACCAAAGTACTGTGTCTTAAAATGTGTGTTACAGTCTGCTGCTATTTATGTTTTTCCGCTGCTAAATGTGCTTTATAAACAGTATATCAGCCTACAGGATAGTTCCATTGAATGGTTAATTAATGTGCTTGATTGTGGTTTACTGTTGAGGCCTGATATTGATGGTTTATGAAGTGTTTGACAAAATCTGTAAGTGAACAGAGGTCTGATTTTTAACACTCGTGACCTTTATTACAACCAATCATCTCATTTTCAAGTGAATCACAAGTCGAGCTACACCCTACAGTCTTCTAAATGTATATTTAAATAAAATATAAATATAAAATAAATTTATCAAAAAGTTTTTACATATTATAGTTTATTTATGACTATTACCAGCCAAATCCTAGGCTCTATCAAGGGTCGAGAGGGATCAAATCTATTGATCTAGGATTGAAAATGTTCTTAAAGCCATGGTTTTAACACACGCTTTTAAAACCATGGGTTGTTTAGGAGGCCCTTGCACATGAGGCCCTCTTAAACCATGTACAATACCATGGGTTGTTTAGGAGGCATTGCACATGGGTTTAAAACCATTTGAAAGGTTCTCCTAAACCATATACAATAAAACCATGGGTTGTTTAGAAAGCCTTGTACATGGTTTTAAAATCATTTTTGTCGATAATTAATAATTTTTATTTTTGTATTATTTTGTTAGGTAGGAACATTACAACATCTCCTCCACATTGGGTTGTTTTTTTGGTTGACATTTTTTTTTTGGGATAATTAAATTTTTAATTTTTTTATTGTTCTGTTTGGTACGAACATTACAAAATCTCCCCATATTGGGTTTGTTTTTTGTGGAAATGTTGGATAATTAATTTATTTTATTTTTTATTATTTTGTTAGGTAGGAATGTTGTACTCCCCCATACTGGGCTGTAAAGCGCCTCTCGGCGCAAAAATACTGATATTTTTATGAAGTAAAATGACTTATAGATTCTCTATTAATGTCTGGTAAGATTTTATGTAGTAGGTTCTTTCTTGTCCAATTGGCATTTTGTGGGACCCATGTTTTAATATTGAACCTACTTAATGTAACATTAGCCATTAATCTAATTTCACTATAAACTTTTTAATATTACCTTGTCATTTCATGTAAACTATTTACTAGTATTGAAAGGTAACTATTGCAAAATTTCATTATATACGAAACATATTCAAAATTGAGAACAAATAATGGAAATCTCCATAACATAATTCTAATCTCAATATTTCAAAAAGTAGAGTTTATAATTCACTTAGCAATCCTTGTAATTCCATAAACATTGTTAATAATTCAATAAGCAATTCCTATAATTCAATAAAAAAATCCTTATAATTCAACAAGTAGTGTTAATAAGATCTATACTAAAACAGAGAAAAGCACATAATACCAAAATGTTAGTCTCCTATATGGAAAACTATATCAACAATAGAATAAGAGTTTATCATCTTGAATATAATTAAAACCATTGTAAGGGTGTTTTTTATCTATTGCCTACTAGTAGTTTAAAGATAGCTAAAGAATTCTAGATATGTACAACTATAGCTAATAATAAAAACCAAAGTTAAACAAATATAAGAAAAACTAGGCTGATTGTTCGTCAATCATAAATTGAAATGAGAGGAACCTTGTGGTTGGAAGTTGAAGCTGGAGTCTTGTTTACAAACTTTATGCCATAGGCAACTTTGGCAATGACATTGAGTTTAGCATCATGGTTTTTGAGCTGGGCCTGGAGATCATCCAACTGTAGCTAGATCTCATTGTTGGCTTCATGTTTATCCAATAATGCCTTTCCCATTAAGGGCTTCATTTGCTAGTACAAAGTGAATCTTAAAGTATTTGGTGTCTAGAGTGTGTGAGTTACCCACATCAGGGACTCAATTACTCAACCCTTTCAACCTTGTCGTCCTGGAGAAGACCCCTTTCTGTTATTACTTCTTCCTTTACATGTGAGATTTCACATTGAATGTGCTCCGAGATTTGCCTCTAGTATGCCTTCAATGCTTCCTTCACTTCTTGCTTGACTCGAGCATGGGAGAGTATCTTGTTGCCTTGTCATCCATGCCTTTATCTTTTCCTCTCTTTAGAGAGTAGAAGGACATGCTCTTAGAGTGCATGTTTGCAGTCGAGAGGGAGAAAGTCTAGAGAAGAAGACCAGGAAACCAAACCATAAGACTAGAATAGGTAGAGATACCCCCACATCATATGCGCGACTAGACTAGAAGGATCCCCCAAAAGTGTTGAAGGGAGAGGAGATTCCAACCTAGAAATGGAATAATCAAGGGTTGAGCTTGATAAAAAACCCAGAGAAAAAGATTCAGAGTAATTACCAAAGAAAGGGAAGAAAAACTGACACAAGCTGAGGCCATATGGGAGTGGGTTATCCAAAGCAGGGAAAAAATGGAAACCTAAGAGCTCCTTCCTTCCTATGCTTGCAATGATGCTCTCGTCGAATGATATCTAGGGATCGCCAATCTATCCTTTTGTTATGCCCAAACATCATTTTCCCAACTGTTAGCCATGAATGCATCATTGTTAACATCATTACAAAGAGGTATTTGGTACTAGTCCCAACTTAGGCTCCATTATTGTTGGTAGCTTCCATGATTTGAGGCATTAAGGAGAGCATGCATACCCTTTCGTCCTTTCCCGCCACTTGTAGCCACACATGTCTCATCCTCATGTTCACTCATGCCATTGCGATTGTGCCCCGACAACCCTAAGGCTATCACATGCTACTTCGCTAACACCTCTTCTAGGGAGGGTAAGCAAAATAATTGAAAAACACCTGAAAATCATTGGTGGAGGCTTGACCTTGTGCTTGCCCTTTTATTAACAATGGTTTCACTTGCCCAAACAAATGTTTAATTGACGCTTGCCTACATACTTAGGGATTCTTTGCAAATCCTCCCTATGAGCTTGTGATCCCAATGAAGTATGGATGGGTATAGGGTTTTCAATATGCCTTTTAGTTTCTAACTTTGTTAACTTTGTAAATTTGCCAAGATAAGAAGATCCACCATTTCTTCTCCTCCCCTTCCCTTTACAACCAAAGTTATATATGATATGACGTAAATTTAATTGTAGATTTGGTTAACCACAACCCCTAAACTGTATTCTGCAATCCAAAAAAGACTGTATTTGATTTTACTGAGGGAAATTTGCTTGGATTTGTGGTATCCAAGGATGGGATGATGATTGACCTCGAGAGGACCGAATCCATTTCAAGGATCACACATCCAAATTCTAAAAAATCCATGAAATATTTTCTCAATTTGTTCACAGTTTCTTATAAATAGTTATACCTTTACAAGATATGACAAAAAAAGATTTCAGATTTTAAATGGGTTGATAAAGAACATGATTCTTTCTTGAGGATTAGAGAAGCCATTTCGGAAGCCCTGGCCCTTATGAGTCCCAATTTTTCGAAAGATTTTATCCTATACACGTTTGCTTCCGATGTTTCCTATGCAAATTTACTTACACAAAGAAACCATGAGGAGAATTAAGTACCTATATCTTTTATTAGCTCACGTTTTAAACGTGCCGAATTAAATCACCCCAAGGTAGATAAACAAGCATTCACTATTATAAAAGCAATCAAATATTTTTGACCCTATTTATTTAAGTACAAGACTAAACTGATGGCACTGTATTATGCAGTGAGAATTTTCTTTGTCCAAAAGGAGCTTGTAAAAAGGTGATCTCCTTGGATGACAACTTTGCAAAAATACGATATCAACATTAAACTTTAAAAAATAGTTAAGGGTCAATGATTGTGTAAACTATCTGTTGAATATGCTAACACATCTCCCATGGAAATTAAATGGGAAGAAGATGAATTTATCTTGGAAAATAAGTTTATCATATCCCTACCATTCAAAATTACTAGTACAATGACATAATATTTTTCTTAACTACTATAAGTTCCCCACAACATATTAAACCTAAGATGAGAAGGGCACTCATACTCAAATCTGCACCCTGTCAGGTGATTAACAATATTATGTTTAGAAAAAACTTTGATGGATTTCTCCTTCATTGTTTAGAAAGAGAAGAATCCAATACAATGCTAGGTTGGTTTCATTCTGAGCCTGTCGATGGCCATTTTGGCAGTGAAACTACCACCCACAAGATCATCAGAGCTGACTATTATTTGCCCACCTTGTTCAAGGATGCTTATTCTTACACACGAAAATGCTGAGATTATCTAAATTTCTCGGGGATAGGGAAAATACCCACATTTCCCCTTCATCCTGTTACTATTGATATGTCTTTTCAACAATGGGGCTTATCTATCATCATATGAATTAATCCTCCTACTTCCTTACAACAAAAGTATATCCTTATAGCCACCGACTATTTTCCCAGATGGGTAGAAGTTGTGCCTCTTCGTGTGATAAACACTAATTAGGTAATTAATTTCCTAGAGATATATATTATTACTTGATTTGGTGTCCTGAAATATTTAATCTTTGAAAACACATCCTATTTTGCTTCATTTGATCTGCCGCAATTTGCCTTAGAGAAGGGTATTAGAATTAAGTATTTAGCAAATTATTACTGTCAAGGTAATGAGTTAGCTTAGTTGACCAACAAGAATTTGCTTAAGATTATGAAAAATAACTGTTGCAAGTCACTAGAAGAATTGGCGTAATTCTTTGTTCAACGCTCTTTGGGCTAATAGGGTCACCCCTAAGGCAACAATTGGAATTTCCCATTATTTCTTGTCAATGGCAGAGATGCCATTCTTCCTACAAATTTGTTTTACCATCCCTTTAATTGTCCTAATTTGTTCAAGAAATAGATTGTATTACAATGGAGAGAAGGATTGATACCTTGTTAAAATTAGAGGAATATAGGGAAAGGGATAAACAAATGTTCAATATGCATCAACAATTCGTAAAGCAGTGGTTTGATCAAATATCAACTTCTAACAAGGATTTTTCAGGCAGGTGATCTAGTGTCGAAGTGGGACAAGGATCACGAAGATAAAGGAGACCATAATGTTGGAATATTTTATATTCCTTGGAAGGTAGTAATGTTTTTGTATTATGTTAGAAGATATCCACAATCTTATGTAAAAGAGTAATACATTGTATCCCATATTCATTATGGTAAAGTATACTCTTGATATCCATCATTATATAAAGAGATGTTATTTAGGAGAATTATATTATCCCACATGTAATATGTGAAACTAATTCCACCTCATCTCTTGGTATATAATATGGTCAAGGGAGTCACATCATAACAACAAACTTGATCTTTCTATACTGTATTGGGGTTTTTGGCATTGCTCTCTTGTAAGCTTGAGGATCTATTCTGGAGATAATAGAAGATTACCTTCCCGTGGATGTAGCCCAATTGGGTGAACCACGTATATCTGGTGTTCTCTTTTCTCTTGTTCTCTTTTGTACTTATTGTGGATATATTATTGTTTTGCATAGATAGGTAAGCTAGTTTAGCTTGATCCCTCTTTCCAACATGGTATCAGAGTTGGTTGCTATGATTTATCCCATTCTATAGATTTCTAACAATTTTATCATCTGGGCATTGTTTATTTTGTAGATTTGCTTTCTATTTGGCAGCCATTAGGCTTCTCTTCATATCTGGGCATATTTATGCAATTTTTTATGTCTAACCCTAACCCTATTTTGTATATTTTTTTCAAGTGTTTCTTTATGTTTTTTTTTGTATATCTATATGATTTTTGGATTGTCCTCAAGGAGATCTATATTCCTATTATTTAGATCTAGTTTTTTTAATCTAGAATTTGTTTTTCCACGAAAAATTGAGGTCACAACTTTCAAATCCAGATCTGAAAATTCTGGTGCAAAATATAAAGAATCTGGTTTTAGATCGGAGTTCTTCTAAAAAAATACCCGATTTCAAAAAAAAAATCGTCTGATTTCGTGTCCGAAAAGTGAAGATATCGCTGATTTAAAATCAACTATTTTCCTAGAATTTTTTCATACACACGGAAATATTGCAGAGCTGATATCCTTTGACGGAATATCCATATTTGTATTCGGCATGCGTAGTTGGATGCATAATGATCATGCCATTTCCAGAAACATGTTATAATAGCAATTCTAAGTCACATTGATCGTGTTATGGTCATTTCAAATTTTTGGCTCAAAACCTTTGATCTACATTAAAATAAAATAAAAATTGGTATGATATTTTCAATTTACTCATTCTTTTTAGCTTGTCTATATTTTGCATTACAGTTTGTATTTTTTGTTACGTTTCCTATCATTATAACTTCAGAAGTAGCTTCTGTTCCTGGACTTGTTGGTTCTAACTATCTTGCATGGAAAAGAAAATTGATTGATGTTCTCAGGAGTAAGAATCTATGGAAGATTGTTAATGGTGAACACAAGAAACATGTTGATGCTAAAGATGTTGCTATATGGGAAGAAAAATGTGATCAAGCAAGATGGCTCATTGGTCAAATGGTTGCAGATAGTATTCAGGTAAGTATTGAGGTAGAAGACAACCCGGTTGAGGTATGGAAAACTCTTTCTTCTCTCTTTGATAAATCTGATGATGTTTCTGCTTATTACCTTGAAAAGAATATTTTTGAGCTAGATTGTACTAACTTTGATAGAGTAGAATTTTATCTTGCTGAAGTGAAAACCTTAAAAGAAAAATTAAACAATTGTGGAAAATATTACAATTAAACAAACAATGCTCTTATAATGCTTGTAGAACAGAAATTGCCATCTTGTTTTGACATGTTCATTCAAACTAGGAATAGAGCACTTGAATTGTCTCAAAGTACTACGAAACCTACTTTTGATGCTTTTTGTAAAGGGTTGATTAATGAGAAATAAATGTTAACTATTTCAGGACAACTCTCACCTAATAAAGCTCTAATTGCTCATAATCCTAAGAAAAGTTTTAATAATGAGAAAGGTTCTTGTTCACACACTTCAAAACCTACTAATAATTATGGTAATAATTCTAACTCACACCATGGAAATAGTAAGAAGAAGAAAGTGTACGATCCTTGTAAGCATTGTGGTAAAACTAATCATCCTGAAAAGAATTGCTTTAAATTGAAACGTTTAATGTCTAAAGCTAAAACGAAAGGTTATGATGAATCCCACGTAGCTTTATGTGCATCTATTGTTTCTTCTAGTAATTCTTCTTCTAATGTGGAATGGATAATGGATTCTGGTGCTTCTAAACATATCACTGGTACTGCTTCTTTATTTACATCTTATGACAATATTAAACACATATCTCAGAAAGTATCTATAGGGGATGGTAAACAACTTTCCGTAATTGGTTTCGGTAATATTAATATTTCTAATGGTCAATTGGAAGATGTTTTTAATGTTGAAAACATGCCCATAAACTTGCTTTCTATTTATCGTGCATGTCAGAAAGGATATAAATTTGAAGCTTGGCTTGATATATATGTTTTTAAAGATATCAACCATAATTTTAAAGTAGTTTCTTTTGGTCCTGTTGGTTTATATAAATTTACTGGTTTTAATTCGACTAAAAGACAACCTTTTTATTCTTATGTTGCTCATGCCGATGAACTAAGTAAATTATGGCATGAAAGATTAGGTCATTTGAATTATGGTAAAATGAAAATGTTAACTAAAATGGTGCATGGGTTATCTCATATTTCATCTACTAATGGTGTTTGTGAAGGTTGTGTTCTTGGTAAAAATCATAGAGAAATGTTTGATAAAGGTAAAGCGTGGCTTGCTAAAGAACCTTTGCAATTAATTCATAGTGACATTTGTGGACCTCTTGAAGTTCCTTCTATATCACATGCAGTCTATTTTATTAATTTTATTGATGACTTAGTAGAAAATCATGGGTTTATTTTTTGAAACATAAAAGTGAAACCTTTTTTAAATTTCAACTTTTTAAATCCTTGGTTGAAAATGAATCTGGTAAAAAGATTAAGACTTTAAGAACTGATAATGGGGGGAATTCGTTAAGAAATAATTTGAAGTTTTTTTTATCTAAACATGGCGTTCGACATCAAAATACTTTTCCTTACACACCTCAACAAAATGGACTTGCTGAAAGGAAAAATGTCCATTTTGTTGAGGTGTGTAAAGAACATTATTTTGATGTCGAAGTCCATGTTTAGATAAAAAAACTTCAAATTATTTCTTCATGAATTCCCCCCCATTATCAGTTCTTAAAGTCTTAATCTTTTTACCAGATTCATTTTCAACCAAGGATTTAAAAAATTGAAATTTAAAAAGGTTTCACTTTTATGTTTCAAAAAATAAACCCATGATTTTCTACTAAAGTCATCAATAAAGGTAAGAAAATAGACTGCATGTGATATAGAAGGAACTTCAAGAGGACCACAAATGTCACTATGAATTAATTGCAAAGTTTCTTTAGCATGCCATGCTTAACCTTTACCAAACATTTCTCTATGATGTTTACCAAGAACACAACCTTCACAAACATCGTTAGTAGACAAAATATGAGGTAAGCCATGCACCATTTTAGTTAACATTTGCATTTTACCAAAATTCAAATGACCTAATCTTTCATGCCATAATTTACTTAGTTCATTAGCATGAGCAACATAAGAATACAAATGTTGTCTTTTAGTTGAATTAAAACCAACAAACCAACAGTATGATCAACATGAGCAAAATAAACTACTTTAAAATTATGGTTGATATCTTTAAGAACATATTTATTAGGCCAAGCTTCAAATTTATATCCTTTCTGACATGCACAATAAATAAAAAGCAAGTTTATGGGCATATTTTCGACATGAAAAACATCTTCCAATTGACCATTAGCAACATTAATATTACCAAAACCAATTACAGAAAGTTGTTTACCATCCCCTATAGATACTTTCTGAGATATGCGTTTATTATTGTCATAAGATGTAAATAAAGAAGCATTACGAGTCATATGTTTAGACACACCAGAATCCATTATCCATTCCACATTAGAAGAAGAATTACTAGAAGAAACAACAGATGCACATAAAGCTACGTGTGATTTTTCAGAATCTTTCGTTTTAGCTTTAGACATTATAAGTTTCAATTTAAAGCAATTCTTTTCAGGATGATTAGTTTTACCACAATTCTTACAAGGATCATACACTTTCTTCTTCTTACTATTTTCATGGTGTGCATTAGAATTATTACGAGAATTATTAGTAGCTTTTGAAGTGTGTGAACAAGAACCTTTCGCATTATTAAAACTTTTCTTAGGATTATGAGCAATTAGAGCTTTATTAGGTAAGATTTGTCCTAAAACAATTAATCTTTATTTCTCATTAATCAACCCTTTACAAAATGGATCAAAAGTAGGTTTCGTAGTACTTTGAGACAATTCAAGAGCTCTATTCCTAGTTTCAATGAACATGTCAAAACAAGATGACAATTTCTGTTCTACAAGAATTATAAGAGCAGTGTCTGTTTTCTTGTAATCTTTTTCACAATTGTTTAATTTTTCATTTAAGGTTTTCACTTCAGCAAAATAAAATTCTATTCTATCAAAGTTAGTATGACCATCTCAAAAATCTTCTTTTCAAGGTAATAGGCATAAACATCATCAGATTTATCAAAGATAGAAGAAAGAGTTTTCCATACCTCAACCGGGTTGTATTCTGCCTCAATACTTACCTGAAGACTATCTGCAACCGTTTGACCAATGAGCCTTCTTGCTTGATCACATTTTCTTCTCATATAGCAACATATTTAGCATCAACAGGTTTCTTGTGTTCACCATTAACAATCCTCCATAGATTCTTACTCCTGAAGTCATAATGATAGAAATCTTGACAAGAAATACAAACCGTAATGCAAAAGATAGGCAATATGAAAAAAATGAGTAAATTGAAAAGATTTTACCAATTTTTATTTTATTTTAATGTAGATCAGGGGTTTTGAGCCAACAAATTGAAATGACCATAACACGATCAATATGGCTCAGAATTGATATTATAACCTATTTCTGGAAATGACATGATCATTCTGCATCCACCTAAGCATACTGAATACAAATCTGGATATTCCGTCAAAGGATATCAACTCTACAATATTTCCGTCCGTACAGATTTTTTTTGGAAAAATAACTAATTTTAAATCAATGATATCTTCGCTTTCCAGACACGAAATCAGACAATTATTTTTTGAAATCGGGTTTTTTTTTTCTAGAAGAACTCCGTTATGTAACCATATTCTATAGGTTTTGCACCAAAAGTTTCATATTTGGATCTGAAAGTTGTGACCTCAATTTTCCGTGGAAAAACAAATTCTAGATTAAAAAAACTAGATCTAAATAACTGAAGAAGATAGATCTCCTTGAGGACAATCCAAAAATCATATAGATCTAAAAAAAAACATCAAGAAACCCTTGAAAAAAATCTACAAAATAGGGTTAGGGTTAGACATAAAAATTTGCAAAAATATGCCCGGATATGAAGAGAAGCCTAATGGATACTAGATAGAAAGAAAATATACAAAATAAACAACGCCCAGATCATAAAATTGTTAGAAAGCTATAGAATGGGCTAAATCATAGAAACCAGCTTTGATACCATGTTGGAAAGAGGGATCAAGCTAAACTAGCTTACCTATCTATGCAAAAAAATAATATATCAACAATAAGTACAAAAGAGAACAAGAGAAAAGAGAAAACCAGATATACGTGGTTCACCTAATTGGGCTACGTCCACAGGAATGTAGTATTATATTATATCCAAAATATCTCCTCAAGCTTACAAGAGAGAAATGCCAAAAACCCCAATACAATACAGAAAGATCAAGTTTGTTGTTATGATGTGACTCCCTTAACTCTATTATATACCAAGAGATGAGCAGGAATTACTTTCACATATTACATGTGCGATAATATAATTCTCCTAAATAACATATTTTTATATATTGATGGTTATCAAGAGTATACTTTACCATAATGAATATGGGATATAATGTATTACTCTTTTACATAATATTGTGGATATCTTTTGACATAATACAAAGACATTATTACCTTCCAAGGAATATAAAATATTCCAACAATATGCTCTCCTTTATCTTCGTGATCCTTGTCCCACTTCAACACTAGATCACCTGCCTGAAAAATCCTTGTTAGAAGTTGATATTTGATCAAACCACTGCTTTACGAATTGTTGATGCATATTGAACATTTGTTTATCTCTTTCTCTATATTCCTCTAATTTTAACAAGGCATCAATCCTTCTCTCCATTGTAAGACAATCTATTTCTTGAACAAATTAGGATAATTGAAGGGACGACAAAACAAATTTGTAGGAAGAATGGCATCTCTGTCATAGACCAGAAATAATGGGAAATTCCAATTGTTGCCTTAGAAATTTTTTTTTAGAACTTGGCCTGAAGCCATACGTTGCGCTAATGCTATTTTAAATAGAGTTCCTACAAAAGCTATTAAGCATGTTACCCCTGAGGAAAAATGGGATGGTAGAAAACCTGATAATAGTAACTTTAAAGTGTTTGGTTGTGAATGTTGGGCTCATATTCTTGATGAAAAACAGAAAAAGTTAGCACACAAATCTCACAAGTGTATATTCATTGGTTATTCTGAGGATTCTAAGGCTTATAGGTTGTTTGATCCTTCTAAACAAAGTGTCATAATTAGAAGATATGTTCAATTTATTGAAATCTCTACACCAACTGAGTCTGTAGAACCTCATGTTACTTTGAATATTCCCTTATCACCTGTTACTCTTATCTCAATTACTCCTTCCAGTTCTGTGACTGATATTAGTTCATCTTCTTCCTCCTCTTCAAGTATTCCACCTGAATATCTCAAATATTTTGAAGTGACTGCTGTCCCTTCTAACCTTCCTATTTGGGCTTGGAAACTCTTGAATCCGCATGAAGTGATATCAGAATCCCTTTCGATACTCGTAGAACTAGATCTAACTTTTCTCTAATGACCAAAGTTTTAGCCACAAATAATCCTACTACTTATGCTCAAGCTAAGGGTAAACCTCAATGGGAACAAGCTATGACTTGGTCTCTTGTTTCTCTTCCTTCAGGAAAGAAATTAGTTGGTTGTAAATGGGTTTATAAAACTAAATTTACTACAGACGGACATATTGAAAAATATAAAGCTAGATTATTTGAAAAATGTTTTAATAAACTTGAAGGTATTGATTATAATGAAAGTTTTTCTCCTGTTGCTAAAATGAATACAATAAGAACCATTTTATCTATTGCTTCATCTTATAAATGAATACACCAAATGGATGTTAAAAGTGACTTTTTAAATGGTGATCTTGATGAAGACATTTATATGCAACAACCTCCTGGTTTTATTGATGCTGAATCATCAAGTTTAGTATGCAAATTACACAAGTCTTTATATGGTCTCAAACAAGCACCTAGCGCTTGGTATGATAAAATTGATACTTATTTCTTAAATCATACATATTTTGTTGTACTAATTTGTGAAGAATTTGAATGACGTCTTATTTATTCTAGTGTATAAGTGCTAATTTTTAGTTTAAATTTCAAATACACCCAAAAATTATCACACCTCTCCCATTCTCCAAAAATATTATCACTTAGCATATCTTCATCATTCAGCTAGGATCACCATTTAACTTTGACAGATTTATCTTCAAGATCTAAATTTTGATATTATAAGATTTTGGTTTATTGAGGGGATGTTAGACTATTCATATTCATCCATTTTTATATAGATGTGGCTGCCTTTAATTTTTCGATTTTCATTTCTGATCTTAGATTTGCTTGAGTGTTTTTCACTTTTTTTTATCTTAAATTTGAAAGGGGTGTTGTAAATAAATAATACCATTTCGGTGGAATACTTGGCCAAACATTTATTCGAGTTAAATAAATATGAAATTCTTGGAAAGTATATCATTACAAGGGGTTTCTTGTCATTTTATACATTCTTACCGTGACATAATCAATCCTGACTTTGAAAAATATATTATGAACTCGGCCGGCGAATCAACAAAATTTCCTGGTTATTATTATGAGATTTTAAACTTTTCAAATGATAATATAAGCTAGATAAGTTTACCTTTATGGAATATTTTTCTCAAGTCTAGGCAAGTCAGTGACACTAGTCATTATTAGACCTTTAATGCCATTATCTCAAGGAGTTTATTTGCATCAACTTCCTGATCCACTAGGTAATCTATTAAGAGATTATAAATACTCATAGCATAATTTATTGTACATAAATATAAATCAAAGGAGTTATTTCAATGATAGTTGGTCTCATCATGAGACGAACTATCATGATAATGGACTTTGAAAAAATGAAATTACGACAACTGGTCACCAAGTCAGGCCAATGGCTCTCAACTGTAAGGTTGAGGGATAGTAGGTCTAATCACAAGCCGGCTTGTTCATTTTTGTTGGTTCTTGTGAATGATATTGCCACCATTTGGTTACCAAGCCAGGGCAATAATTTTCAGTTTGTTTCTTTATATTATTCAAAAAATGGAAAAATCAAATTATTAAACATACCTAGTGGATGGGAAAAAAGCAGCTGAA
>LPNX011154545.1:4333-32639 GCA_001517045.1 Pseudotsuga menziesii | reverse complement strand
GGCATTGGGCCACATAAATCAGAATGTACTAATTCTAATTTCCTACTTGCTCTGAAATTAGATTCATGGAATGGCAGCTTACTATGTTTCCCTAATATATATGCATCACATTTTTTCTTCTCTTTGGGAATGGTGGGAAAACCAAATAGACCATTCTTTCTCAACAAACGAAGACTATTATAATTTAGATGACCAAATCTTGCATGCCACAATGAACTAGATGACAAATTACCTTCTCCATGCTGAGAGAGGTAGGCATAGTTCTGAACTCTTGCAGATGAACCCTTCAGCTTCAGCAGCTTCCCATCTTCGTATCCAGTCATGATGACTTGGTTGTCAGAGGACTTTCTTATTTCTACGATTCCATCAAACATGTGGATGGAATGGCCTCGCTGTCGAATCTCCACCAAGGACAGCATGCTTCTCTGCAACTCTGGAAGATAAAGAACATTTTTCAACAAGAAATCAGGGAATCCAGGCATCTTCAGTCGAATGGTGCCCATTCCCTTTGGTTTAAGACTTGACTTATCTGCAAAGTAAACTATGCCATCTATTGTTTCATTAAGCTCTTCAAAACAATCTTTTCTAAATGTCATGTGTGATGTTGCACCAGTATCAAGCAGCCAACAATATTTGTAAGATGAAAGTGAAGTCATTTCATTAATTCCAAGATTACAATGTGCAATAATACAATGAGCAGAATCATTAGATTTACTAGCATCTTGATTTTTGTTATCATCTTTCTTCTGGTTGTGCTTGTCTTTGATGGAGTGCCACGAAGCCCAACACTGATCTAATGTGTGCCCAGTCTTTCCACAACGCTTGCACTGCAAATCTGATCTTTTGTTTCTTCCCCCTCTACCTCTGAAGTTTCTTCTTCCTCGTCCTCTCTTGCTGCAATCTCCCTTGGAAGGGTCTTTGGACTGATTCTTTGTTTTCTGAACAAAGCCAAGGGATTCTTCAACAGGATCGCTTGATTTCTTGATATTTCTAGACCATTTTGGATATGTTTCCTTGCCAGTGAGGAAATCACCAACAATAGATGCAAAATTGTGCATTTTCAATCTGGAATTTGCAACTTACAGAATACTTGGAAAAAATATGGGATGCAGGTTTATATTCCTTCTCCTTTACAAATTACAATATGATTCTACAGCCTATACAAATAATTTTGCAGCTTATCAACAGCTCTATATCATTAACTCTAGAGTGCTATTACATGAAAATTACATTTCAAATACAATAATACATCAACAAAATATCTTGCAGTAGACTTGTTTGTAGTATCACAACGTGGACTCTTCAATGGCAGGTTGTATCTTTGATGAAGTCGCAACACTCTACAGAGAAGAGATAGACCCCAACTCTGACGGGACAAGGTAGCTCGCAGCAGCTTGAAGAACTTGTAGGCAGCTCCACGCAGGCAGCTTCAAGAACTTGCAGGCAGCTCCACGCAAGCAACTTCTATCAGAAAAAAATTAGGGTTTCCACCCTAGAGAGGATGCACCAGTCTTCAGCAAGAAAATTAGGGTTCACTCAGAAAATTGGCACCAGAGGTAACTTCTCTCCACCAACCAGCCTCCAACGCAATCTCAGAAGCAGCAACAACATATATCATGTAAGCATATCTATCATAGTGAATGCATCATTATATCTCCAAATCATTGTATCTCCCCCACGCAGCACTATATTCTGCAGCGTCTGAATACATCACCGTGCTTCATCTTCTCCACCGTGTTGTCCAGTCTTTCCACGCAGGTTTTCAAAGCACGCAACAGTTCGTTCCCAATACACACCAACACTTCAGGCAGTGCGATTATTGTTTGTCTCTGGCATCGGGATAACACCAGAATTTAGACTTACGAGATCGTATCTCAACATGACCTCACAATTGTATCTATGCCGTGGAGATATTCTTGCTATTTCATCTTGAAACTCACTTCAGCAATCTTCTCAGGAGAGAATAACACATACATGAATGTGCAGAGGCAAAGAGAAGCGCAAGCAAATGGCAGACTGACGGAGCAGGCAGTCTGGCAATGGACTGGCAAGCAGAATGCCAGGACTGAAATGCAGCAGGCAGGAGTTATGGCTAATAGCCAAGCTCTGATACCACTTGTTAGGTATAACTCCCGATTCAATATTATTCCATTGCTAATGCATTCATTTATACATTACAGGCGGTGGTTGAGCTTCACCTTCCTATGTAACTGTTCAGCTTCCTACATAACTATTTATTTATTTATTTACATAGTATAATCCCGACGGATTATATTCTAACACAACACAAGGGGTTCATGAGGATCTTTACAAAATAGATGCCATGAAAAATTGGCCGCATCCTGAGACACTTAAGAGCCTTCGTGGTTTTTTGTGTTTGACTGGATACTATCACAAGTTTATCAAGGATTACGGGAAGATTGGAGCTCCATTAACAACTCTATTCAAATTGATTCTTTTACATGGACACATGATTTTGAGTGTGCATTTGAAAAACTGAAACAAGCTATGTGTACCACACCTGTTCTAGCTATGGCCAAATTTTCCAAGCCCTTCACTATTGAGAGTGATGCTTGCGACAATGGAATTGGTGTTGTTCTCCTCGAAGATGAACATCCCATTGCATTCAATAGAAAATACCTTTCTGGTATGAATTTAGCTGCCTCTACATATGAGAAGGAAATGATGGCTATTTTTCGTGCTGTACTGAAGTGGTGACCATACCTATTAGGGAATCATTTCTACATTAATACTGATCACCATATTCTGAACTATTTACTGAAACAATGGGTCTCATCCCCACCACAACAAAAATGGGTTAGCAAACTCATGGGTTATGAATATGAGATCACTTACAAGAAGGGTAAGGAAAATCTTGTGGCAGATGCTCTTTCTCACACATTTGATGATCATGTTTCTCTTTCATCTATTTCTATGCCTATTCCAAATTGGTTTCAATCTGTTCAACAAGGCTATGTCAATGAATATTCATTATCTGAAATAATCCAATGTTTGGCCAATAACCCTTCTGTTGTACCACATTACTCTTGGGATGGTGATTCTGTGAGAAACAAGGGTCGTCAGGTGCTTCCCTAGAGCACAAATTGTCAACATGATTTCTTCTATAAACTCCATTATTCTCCATTGACAGGGCACTCTGGGTTCCTCAAAATGTATGAGTAGGTACGACATAAATTCTTTTGGAATGGAATGAAAAGGGAAATTCAACAGATGGTGGCTGAATGTGATACCTGCCAATGCCACAAGGGTGAAAAGACACTCCTTCAAGGATTTCTTGAATCCTTTCCCATCCCTACATGGATTTGGACAAATATTTCAATGGATTTCGTTGAAGGGATCCCTAAATATGGAGGGAATATAATGATCTTGGTTGTGGTAGATCGCCTCTCCAAATATAATCATTTTTGTGTCCTCAACCATCCATATATCACTGCCTCAGTCGCACAATTTTACATGGACCAAATCTTCCGTCTTCATGGAATCCCTTTTTCCATTGTCTCAGATAGCGATGCGACTTTCACAAGTCATTTTTTGATAGAACTATTTTGTCACAGTGGCACCAAACTGAATATGAGTTTAGGGTATCACCCAAAAACATATGGTCAGACTGAAGTTATAAAAAATGTTTGAAAACTTATCTTCGTTGCTTCACCTATGAACAACAACATTGGTGGGAAAAGTGGCTCCCTCTCGCTGAATGGTGGTACAATACCTCCTACCACACTACATCTAAAATGACTCGATATGAAGCAGTCTATGGTTAGGAACCGCCAATTCTCCTTCCACACACCCCCAACAGTTCACCGGTTCATGAAGTTGACATGGTTCTTCAAAACCGAGATCAGATTCTTTAGATTTTGTAGTACAATATTCACATGGAAAGCAACCGAATGAAACAATAAGTCGATCAACACTATTTTGAGCGCACTTTTCAAGTCAGTGATATGGTTTTCTTCGTCTACAGCCTTTCAAGTAATCCTCCCTGAAACTGAAAGGGTGTCATAAGTTGGATCCAAAGTTCTATAGGCCATATAAGGTTATTCAGAATATTGGGTCTATTGCTTATAAATTGGAACTTCCTCCTTCTTTTCACGTTCACCCAAAATTTCATGTCTCTTGTATTAAGAAAGCTATTGGTGCCAATATTAGAGCACAAAATATTTTACTAGAACTGGATAATGAAGGACCCATCATTTTGGAGCTAGAGGCCATCCTTAATAGGTGAAATTCTCGGCTTTGTTCTTGATCCATAACATAGGTATTAATTTAGTGGAATGGCATGCAACCAGAGGATGCTTCATGGGAACCGCTCCTTTAGATTCAACAACAATTTCCACATCTAAATATTTGAGGACAAAGCTTTTCTAAGAGGGAGGGTATGTTAGGAACCCATGTCAACCCTTCTCTTTACTTTGATAGTATATTTTTGTTGGACGCATATGCTTTGTAACTTGTCCCATGTGTTATATTTTTATCATTCAAACTAGCATTATCTTAGGATCTTATCTGAGAGAATAACATGCACAGCAATAAACACAAGAGACAAGAGATAAGAGACACAAAGAATTTTCCTTGGGGAAACCATAAAGGAGAAAACCCCGCAACTTCCTCAGAGATAGAATGAGAACCAATGGCAGCAGTAAAACCTGAAAACATAAAAGATGATCTCCACAGCTTGTTCTCTCTCTCACACTTGAGAGAGCTTCTCCTGTCTCACTCATGTGCCCCAATGAGTGTGTGTGTGTGTGATAAATAGAGAGGCTCACTCTCTATTTATATTCTTTCGTTCACTTGATGTCCACTTCAACATTTCGGCCCCACTTAACAATTACTTACTAGGACCAACATCTCTAGGGGAGTCTAATAACCCTAGTGCCCCACAACTTGTTGGGAATTTTCCCCTTTGATCAACAAGGAGGGTTAACCTTAACACAATGGTGAGGACTATTGGCCCGACTTACAATAACTGACCTAGGCTCGACTTCTCTAGGATAGTCTAATAAACGTAGGGCCCCACAATTGTGGGGACTTTAACCCTTGATCAATAAGAGGGTTACCCACAATGAATTTACATTACTTGTTTACATTATTGAATCTCTCGATAGGAACGTTGGGATATGACATGACTCAATTACATTACAGATGCTTCCCAGAATAAACATCGGGGTACAATACATAAAATATACAAGTGAATACATTCCGAAGTTACAATTACATCAACGCTCCCTCTTAACTAGGAAGGTATTCTCTCGACACAATTTATTAGCACAAGTCTTCTTCTCTGTGTCATCTGGATCATCATCAAGTCATATTCGTCTTCAAGTCATCTTCATATTCAAGTCATCTTCATCGTCAAGTCATCTTCATTGTCAAGTCATCTTCATCAAGTCTAGATCATCAATTGATCTAGAGCATCACTAGATCATCATCAAGTCTAGATCATCACTGAATCATCATCAAAACTGGATCATCACTGGATCATCATCATCATCACTGCTTCCTCTATCTCAATCAAATGGTGCTATCTCTTCATTCTTCTCGTCACAGGAAATTCTACAGATCCAACCCTTTTTAATGCTGGTTGTAGGCCTAGCCTTCATGTAGGTATTCTTTAGCGCTTATATCTGACCCTAAGTCAGAATGGCCCATCCAACACTTACAACTGACCATGAGAGGAACACATCCAACACGATGTCAGAAAGGCACGCCCAATACTCACATCTGACCATGCGGGAACACATCCCACCACCCTGTCAGAAAGGCCCAACACTCACATCTGACCATGTGGGAACACATCCCACAACCTTGTCAGAAAGGCCCAGCACTCACATCCGATTATGCAGGAACACATCCCACAACCCTATCTGAAAGGCTCAGGATTCACATCCGGTCATGCGGGAACACATCCCACAACCCTATCGGAAAGGCTCAACACTTATATCTAGCTATGGAGGAACAAATCCTGCAACCATGCTAGAAGGGTTATGCACTTACATCTAGCGGTGCGGGAACACATCCTCCAACCATGCTAGAAGGGCTCTGCACTTTTATCTAGCCATGTGGGAACACATCCTACAACCATGATAGAAGGGATCTGCACTTACATCCAGCCATGCAGGAACACATCCTGCAACCATGCTAGAAAGGCTCTGCACTTACATCTAGCCATGCAGGAGCACATCATGTAACCATGCTAGAAGGGCTCTCAACCCCAAGTTGAGGATTCCTGGTAACTGACCAGGTGCCTCCATTTTCCCAGAGAATAGAATCAGCCCTTATATATGATCAAGTGGGAACACATCCCTTAATCGCATCAGAATGGCCGTGCACTTGTATCTGATCATGTGGGAACACATCCCTCAATCACATCAGAATGGCCCTTAGCCCCAGACTGAGTATTCCTGGTAACTGACCAGGTGCCTCCATTCAGAGAATGGAATTCAAGACTTATATCTGATCATGTAGGAACCAATCCTATAGTCACATCATAATGTCTCAACACTCACATCTGACATGGAAGGAACCAATCCTATCACCATGACAGAATGGCTCAGCCCTTACATCTGACCATGGAAGGAACCAATCCTCTCACCATGTCAGAATGGCTCACAGACTCATCACTTCCCCTTGGAAGGAACCTTGATATGGAGAACACCAAGCTTCTCCCTGAAGTACTCAAACTTCACTCTAGCTAATGGCTTCGTCAACACATCAGCTATCTGTTCGTCTGTCGCAATATACTGGAGCTTTATTGCTCCTCTCTGTAACATATCCCTGATATAGTGATATTTTATCTCGATATGCTTTGACTTGTCATGGAACACCGGGTTCTCCGAAAACTTCACACAACTCTGGTTGTCGCAATATATACAAGTAGCATCAAACTGAAGATCAAATAAATCAGACAGTAGCTTCCTCAGCCAGACTGCCTCACAACTAGCTGAACAGGCTCCAACATACTTTGCTTCAGCTATACTTAGTGCCACACATGACTGCTTCATGCTAAACCAAGAGATCACACCTAATCCCATACTAAAGCAACACCCTGAAGTGCTCTTCCTATTGATGGCATTGCCTGCCCAATCTGAATCAACATAACCTTCCAGGTTAATCTTTTGATTCACCTCATACTTCCATAATCAACTGTACCCTTTAGGTACCTTAGAATATGCTTTGCAGCAATCAAGTGAACATGTCTCGGATCTTTCAGGAACTGGCTCAAGGTGTTCATAGCAAAGAAAATATCTGGTCTCGTATTTGTCATGTACATCAAGAACCCAAT
This sequence comes from Pseudotsuga menziesii, assembly GCA_001517045.1. NCBI lineage: Eukaryota > Viridiplantae > Streptophyta > Pinopsida > Pinales > Pinaceae > Pseudotsuga > Pseudotsuga menziesii. The sequence continues at coordinate 25,336 of LPNX011154545.1, read as the reverse complement.
CATCTGGCTATACATCGTGGCATCAACCGACTCTGATGAAGCAACACTCAGTATCTTTAGGTTCGATGCCATAGGTGTGGTCATGGCCTTGCAGTCCATCATCCTGAACCTCTTCAGGATCTCTACTGCATACTTCCCTTGTCCCAGGGAGATTCTGCCACACCTCCATGCCTGGAAAGTAGTGCATCATATCCAAGTCCTTCATCTTGAACTCGACAGCAAGTCTCCTTCTTGCAAATTCTGTCAGGAACAAGTCATTGACATATAACAGGAGCATCCCTAGTCTTTCACCTTCAACCTTCAGGGAAATGTTGGAATCCTCTTTACTCTCAGTAAAGCCTAGAGTCACCAGTAAGCTATCCATCCTATCCTACCATGTCGAACCTCAGGATCTTCTGTAGTCACTCCCTCTGAAGTGAAGCATCATACTCCCTCTGTCTTTCATACTCTATGCACTCTTTTCGTGAGAAGCCTCGTGCTACGAATCTTGCCTTGTATCCCACGATGTTTCCATCTACTGCATGATGGAACTATGAACTTCCCTTCATGTATCGATACTGCATCCTAGAAATCATTCTTCTTCTTGGTTACTTCTAGCTGGAAGTGTTAACCCAAAAAATCCCTCACTAAGCTCTCCATGACCTACACCACCCAAGGACACCACTTCACGACCCTCGATTAGACCCACACACCCTCAAAAATGCTTAAGGATGAATAAAAGGGCTTAAAAACCCCAAAAAGGAGCCTAAAATACTCTCTTAGGAGTTAAAGCCCCCCAAAAGGGGCTAAAACCCTAAAAGGAGCCTAAAATACTCTCTTAGGAGCTAAAGCCCCCAAAAAGGGGCTAAAACCCTAAAAGGAGCTAAAATTAGGGCGAAAGGGGCTAAAGCCCAGACCAAGGGCTTAAAACCCTAAAACCCCCAAAAAGCTATAAAAGGAGGGTGGGCGGTCACTCTCAACACACTTCTCCCTTGCATACTATTATGCTGCCCGTGGATGCCTTGAGACCCTTTTGTCTCTCAAGCCACCCACACTCCCTCTCCTCCATCTCCATTGATCCATAGCTCCCCCATCCAAGAGAGAGGTGCTTCTTCAAGCCAGGGCATGGTGTCCCATTCCACCCAAAGAGAAGTTATAGCTTGTTATTTTCTGTTTTTTCTTAATGATTTCTTTGCTTTCTAATCCATGGTTTATTTGCAGGTTTATTGCCTAACTTGTTTTGCAGGTTTCTAGTTTCTAACAGTTGTTTGCAGGTTATTGGAAGTGGAACCCTAACCCATTGTTTGCAGAGGGGTTCTCCATCATTTCTCTTCTTTCTGTTCTTTATTTTATTTCTGTCTAATTTTATTTTTGTTTTCTTTTCAGCATTTTCACAAGCAGGAACCTATCCTTTTGTCCTATAGACAAAAGGGAGCCATTCCTGCCCCTGTAGCAAGGAGAAATCCCTGCTACAGAACTGGCAACCATACCAGGTCGATCCCACAGGATCCCTTGTCTAGATTTTTAAAATTTCAAGTTTTTTCAATTTTTGCCCTAGTTTTTAAAATTTCATGTTAAATCGAATTTATATCTAGTTTATTTCTAGTTCTTAGTATTGCCGAAGCCTCTGCTAGGAAAATCCGAGTCAGTTTGGCCACAGTACAGGTTACTGCCGACTGGATCTAACTCAGGATCATAAAAACCACAAATCCGGGGCAGGTCGCACTTATCGGGCCTAAATAGGGGATCAGGGTGCACTTAATGGCCTAACAGGCGCGCCTAGGGTGCACTTAATCCCCCGAAAGGTGCGACTTCACTCAGAAACACAGACCGCGACTGTCTGTGAAATCTGTGCGACCCCCTCGCCTGTTTCTAAATTTTTTTTGTGACCCCCTCGCCAAATTTGATCAGAAATGTGTGGTCTGTCAATCAGAGTTTCAATTTCAGTTTAATAGGGCCTGTCAGTGCGGCTCAACCGCCTCTATCCAACACAGAAGTTTAATTTCAGTTTCTGTTTTAATTTCCTGTAATTGCATCAACAGACAATGTGTAAATTCCAAACAAATTTTAATGGCTTAATTAAATGAATGTAGCTTAACTAAAATCAACATAAAACTAACTGTCTTGGTCACCCTTCCTCCTCTACCCAGTCATCACCCTCTGGGGTATTCTGGGATACGATGAAAGGAAAGCTCGTATAGTCCTAGGCCCTTCATTGAATATTGTTCTAAACCATTAAAACCGGATGACCTGGAAGGTAGAGGGGGTAGAGAAGGAGGGCTTCTCACGATGCTAAGCGTCCTCCTTGTTGACCAACCTTCCATCCGGGAGGTGACCTATGGATATATGGATGGGCTTAGTCCCATTGTGTTGAGAGCCCAGCACCTTCTCTTGGTTGAAGAGGAATATCAGTGTGAGGTAGTCATCTAGTTAGGCCATCAACATTCAGGGTTAAAAACCGTATCTGTTTACAAATTTCTGATTATTCAATGCTTGCATACACAATGACATGAACTCTACCACAATATGATGAATTCATAAACCATTTGCAGCTACCAAATACTAGAAAGACAGACAAACAAATACACTATACCAAGTAATCAACCCAACTCAGTTCATGACGCTGAGAGAGCCTTAAAATTTATCAATTTACACTAAGTTCAAACAAATCTGCAGTCTTTGAGGACATAAGTCCCTGACTGCTTCAACCATGGGAAGTACTTGGGCTCTGCCCAGAAACTCATTATGAGGAGTACCATGGGAACCCCAAAGTAGCTGGATGTTGAGAGGAATTTCCAAGTGAAACGGGAAATGACCCCTTCTGATTGAGTAGAAAATGCCCATGAGGAAAAATACAAGCGCTGTCTTTTGGCAGTCTTGGTGGCCGAGTGACCACCTATAGCCAATAGGAAGCCATTGAAACTAGGGTCCAAAAATCATTCCCACCAGTTTGATAAACATCTAACACAATTGATCCCCCACGCTCTTCCTCACGCCTAAGAGGCGAACCACCACCATTCGGGACATTAAACTGACACTGTCGAAACTATTCTCAGTGATCTCCCACACCATCAAAGGGCCACACAACCTCTGATTCAGATTCAGACCCATACCAGTCTGAACCAGACCTCCATACTGCACCATCAAGCCCCACGGCTGGTGCAAATTCGGATCCATTTTTCAGCATAACCATAGCAAGTGGACCCATGTCCACACCACAACCTGTCACCAATAACCCTGCAGGTGGCCCAAGCACAGTCATGCAAACTATCATCAGCCAACTGCCACCACCTATAGTGACCAGCCAAGCTGGCCCACTTGCAACACATGGGGGCAGTGGCCCTTCCACACACAATGCCCCTCCTTCAACACAAGGGGGCAGTGGACCGTCCACTTACATTGCCCCCATTGTCATACATGGGGGCAATGTCCCCGCCACTCATACTGTCCCCCCCACAATACTTGGGGGCATTGGCCCATCTGCAATGGTGCCACCACAAGTACCCCTAGCTGTGCAGATGCATTATGCACCTGCAAACCCCACTACCATCACAGCTCCATCCCACATCAACTTGGGGTCAAACCTGCCTTTCATGGCTCGTCTTAACTTGCCTGATTTGGTAAGGTTAACAAAAGACCCCATCCACCACCAAGCTTTCTAGCCACCCATGCCAACCAAGCTGCCATCAGACATTCCCAAGTTTGAAGGAAAAGTAGGGGAATGTCGCCAAAACCACATAATGACATTCCATCTATGGTGCTCATCAAACAACATCGTAGACGATTCCATCAGACTGAGGCTATTCCAACGCACCCTCACAGGTGCTGCGGCCAAATGGTACATTGAGCTACCACAAGCCAAGTACCCTGATTTCAACTCCCTAACCTTCATGTTCCTACAGTATTTCCAACTCCCCGTCAGATATGATGGGAGGGTGGAGATGCTTTTATCCTACCGTCAAAACACTTCCACTCATATAACTGACCATATCCATGAGTGGTGGCGACGCCGTAGTCTATGTAAAATACAACTCGATGACAGGATCTTCTTGGATTGGTTCCTTAAGACCTTGCTCCCACCCATAGCAAAGGACGTCGCATCCAAACGTCCCCAATTCGAAGAAGAGGCCATACTGAAATCCCAACAGTTTGACCTGATCTACGCTCAGTATAGATACCTGTATACCGTCATCCCAGACGCTCCTCGCATAGGCACCTCTTACCGCGACACATCGGGGGCATCCCATGCTGCATATGGCATCATAGGATCGGTCTCCCAATAGCCACAACACCGAACGACACCACCTGTAGTTCCACCACAACCAAGCAATACTGCTAATGTTGCTTACCAAAACCAAACTCTGGACTATGCCAGAATGATGTCCGAGTTTGGAGCAACAACTTCCTACGCACAACTTGTGTCACCGCAGCAGGCTCAGGCCATGGCTTGGCCAACACAATAGTATGTGGGGAAAATGCCCACATTTGTGGTACCATCACCCCCACAAATATACTATGCACCACCAATGCAAATAGTTCAAGCCCCTGCCCTTGCTCCAACCGCTCCGTTGGGACAAGTGTTCGCCCAACAAAACCGTCCCAAACAGCCTGCCCCCAAAAATCAACAAGGGAAAGCTAGAAATAATCAACCCTAGAACCAAGGAAACAACCAATCGCAGGGAGGTGGTCAACAACCGAACCCTCCCAACAATGCCACGGAAAATCGATCAGCTCAAAACCCCCCACGACCAAACACACCAAGACACAACGCCCCGTTATGCACAAACCAACCGTGCACATTATGTGATGTTTATGGGCACTACACATTCGAGTGTCCCCTCATGGGTCATGCTAAGCAGGCCATTCAGAACAAAGTTCAACAGGCTACCAACGCTGCTAATCAAACCCAACCAAACCCAACACCACAAGGACCTCCTCCTATGGTGCTTCAAAACCCGCTACCAGTCCAAGGGTTGGTGACAACCGCACCCCCTCCCCAACCAAATCCCAACGCTCCGGGGGCACCTCCCATGGTAGAAACAAGTGTTCACCACCTGCTAGACATGACGACTGAAGAGGTCAACATGCAAAATAGATAGAATCAGTACGGTACCACCACTGAATCTGCTGACACATCAACGGCATCAACGTCCAAAACAGTCAACCTACCTCTTCAGTTACCCCCATTCCCGTGCCCCCCATACGCAAGATTTCCAATAACGCCACGGCTAGAGTTGCAGTCAGCTATAACATTGTGGATGATTTGGCCCAAATGCCAACCACCATGTCCACTCTTGAGGTACTTAAAACATGCCCAACGCAACGGAAAGCCTTACTAGCCGCCCTTGGGGCAGTAGACCCCTCCGACTCCAAGTTGATCAAATTCGACACGGAGAATGGAGAACCACCCATGCCATCCACCATTTCCTTTCAAATCCTGGTGTCTATCCGGAATTTGGTTGTGCACCAGTGCATAGTGGATGAGGGGGCATCCACGTGCGTTATGTCTACCTTGGTTTGGCAGAAACTTGGATCACCAATTCTGCAACCGTCCTCCACAAATATGCGGGATTATGATGGACATCCCACTAAATCCCAAGGAATCCTCCCCCATGTCCCCATGACATTAGCCGGGAAGACAGTTCTGATCGACATAGAGGTCATCAATGCTCAACTGGACTATAACCTTCTCCTCGAAAGGAGTTATATGTATGCCATGAGAGCAGTCGCATCAACTGTCTTCCATCTCATGATGTTCCCCCATGAAGGGAAGATTGTGATAGTTGATCAGTTCACTTGTCATGATCCGCAAGGGTTAACGGAACCCGCCAACTTTATCCCAACCATCACCACCATTGAGCCACAAGGGACGACTACACACGCTAATGTCGTCCCTGCAATCAATGCTATGGTTGACAACACACCAGCCTACCCATTGTTGAATGTGGGTCCTGGGTTGTTTTCCAATCCCACCATGACGGCTCCTTTCCCCTCAGTGTCACCACCACTCACACAAAATGAGACTGCGGAATTGTGCATGGTCTCATCCAGTACTGCTGCACCCAAACAACAACCGCATCCGCAGCCCCAACCACAACCACAACATCGTCCGCAGCCACAACACCAACAGCAGCCGCAACATCACCCGCAACAACAACATTTTGTGCAGGCACAACCACAACCGCATCCCCACATGCAACCCTCAGGGAGTTATCTGGGCTCATCTCTAGTCCATACGGTCCCCTTCCTCTTCCCCCCACCTGGTGTCATGAGCAAGCTGGTAATCGCCACCTTAAGCCTGCCCAAATTTACATTGGGAATTCGGGTGTGGTATCTTGATTCATTGGCTCAGCCAACAATGCCCCAGGTTGTTTTAACCCTGGTGCAACCCATCGCGGTCGAGTCTCACCCTCCACCCGGTCCGCAAAATCCAACCGCTGTACTCGCACCTGCACCGCCCCACTCGAAAAGGGCTAGGGGAAAGAATGCCAAAGCCACCGCAGAACCGCGACAAGTCTCGTCTTGTGCCGTCTACGAGCAATAGGGCCATCCAACTCAGAATTGACCTGAAATCCCCATGATCCATGCACATTTGGATGCCATGGATACAAACGAAAACATCCCCATGGTTGAACTCCCAACTGCACCAATAGTCAGGAACACGGCATTGAGAGCAAACCATGCTTACGCCCTTTGCGGTTTGTATGGACATTACTCTCACCATTTCCAAGCCCTGCCTGAATTTCGAATGGATCTAGCTGACCTCCGTCAACATTCCCTTGAGTCTGAAATCACCTTGATCGAAGAAGTGCACCCCCCACCGCCTTCTTCAGACACCATGTCCATCTACATGATGTCCAGTTCAACTGAATCGCTTATCTCCACCTCCAATGACGGTCCATCAGACCTGTCTCTTCGGTGCTTCAACAACGATGAGGAGATACTGGAAGCTCTGACCGCCTCGAAATACCCATGGGATGACATGCACCATCGCTCGTTCTTCCTCCCTGAAGAACTTGTGTCACAGTCTGACCAGTTTTCTGTGGAGACCAAAGATTTCATCCATGGGAAAGTCGACTGGTTCAAGAACCCCATCCCAGAACCAGATGCCTTCGAAGAAGGGAATATGGCGAACATTTCACCAACCATTAAAATTGACATCTCAACCAATTCTGATATTGTTGAAGAAATCATGCTGGGGGCATCCTGCTACCCGAAAGAGGTCGATGCCTACAAAGCTTTCTTCCAAGAATTCCATGACATCTTCGCTTGGTCGTACACTGAAATGCCCAGCTTAGATCCATCCATCGTGGAACACCACATCGACACATGGCCCGATGTGGCATCTGTACGCCAAAAGCAACAGCCCATTCACCCTTCCAAAGTGGCCGCTGTGAAATCCGAGATAGAGAAGCTGCGCACTGCCAGCTTCATCTACCCCATTGTGTACACCACTTGGGTTTCTAATCCTATTCCCATGAATGAAAAACAGGGTACCATTCATGTTTGCACAGACTTCCACGACCTTAATGGGGCATGTCCCAAAGACAACTTCCCCACACCCTTCATCGATCAGATCATCGATGCATGAGACAAACATGAAGTATTTTCCTTCATGGACGGTTTTTCTGGATGTAACCAAATCCAAATCCGGAAAGAAGACCCTTTATAAGACGTCATTCACAACCCCATGGGGCACATTCGCTTATCAAGTCATGCCCTTTGGCCTGAAAAACGCTGGAGCCACCTTCCAGCGTGCCATGACATATTGCTTCCACGATTTAATTCACATCATCTTGGTCTACCTAGATGACCTTACCGCTCGATCACCGAAACAAGCACAACATATAGATGACTTGCGGCAAGTCTTTTTACGTTGCCGAAAGTACAAAATTCGCCTCAATCCCCTAGTAGGTGCATTTTTTGTGTCCTAGCAGGCCGTTTACTCGGATTCATCATATCTCACAAAGGGATAATGATAGATCCCCTCAAAGTTCAGGCTATCCTTGATCTTCCTTCCCTAAAAACTCGGCACCAACTACAGAGCCTCCAAGGCAAGGCCAAATTCCTTCATCGCTTTGTACCAGAGTACGCAACAAAATCTTACGGATTCATTCACCTTCTCCACACAAAAATCCCCTTTGTTTGGGATCAACAAGCACAAGAATTGTTTGATGCACTCAAACAAGCCCTGGTTTCTGCACCATTACTTTCAGCACCAAATTTCACCCGGGACTTCATTCTCTATGTGTCGGCCTTGGACAACGCCATTGCTGGAGTCTTGGTCTAAGAAGACGATGCTCACCATGAGCACGTGATTTACTACATCAATCAAAAGCTAACATGACCCACACTGCGATATTCACCAGAGGAGAAATTGGCCCTTGTCGTCGTCTTCTCGGCCCAGAAGTTGCGCCACTACATCATCGCGAACCATAAATGTGTAGTGGCGGATTCAAACCCAATGCGGTACCTCTTAAGCCACTGCCTTCTATAAGGTCGAGCAACCAAGTGGGTAGTCGTCCTCCAAGAATTCGACTTAGAGTTCGTATCCCCGAAAAGCACAAAGGCACTCGAGCTGGCCACCCTCATGACCGATCTGCCCCCATTAACCACATCACCACCCGCCAAGGATGATCTCCCTGATTATTTCCTATTCGTCATATCCACGGATGACCCATGGTATGGGGACATCCTTCTTTATTTACGAACACAGAAGTTCGCAGCGCACTTAAACCGTGAGGATAGGCGATGCATCCGACATCAAGCCATTTGCCACTTGCTGATTGGAGATGTTATGTATCGTCGAGGAATTGATACCATTTTACATCATTGCCTCACCCGTGATGAGGCTGAAACCATCCTCAATGACTATCATAGTGGAGCGTGCGGTGGCCACCTTTCAGGCCTAGAAACTGCTCAAAAAATTCTATGCGCTAGATATTTCTGGCTCTCCATATTTGCTGATTGCATAGAGGCAGTCAAGCATTGCCGCAACTATCAGCTCTTTGCCCCAAAGGCAAGAACCCCCCCCACACCATTACACCTCATAGTCACATTCGACCCCTTTTGTAAATGGGTAATCGATTTCATGAAAATCAACCCCGTTTTAGCTAATGGTCATAAATACATCATCATGGCAGTCGATTACTTCACTAAGTGGGCAGAGGCCATGTCCACATTTGATTACAAAACTGAAACCGCAGCACGCTTCTTCTTTAACCATGTTATTTGATGATTTGGTGTTCCTAAGCAATTAGTCTCAGACCATGGAGCACACTTTCAAGATGCCGTATGGGATGAATTGTCAACCATGTTGAAATTCGAACACCAATACTCTTCATCCTACTACCCCCAGGGCAATGACCAAGTTGAAGCAGTCAACAAAATCATCAAAAAAATGCTCCAAAGGATGGCAGGAAACCATAAAACCAACTAGCATCACATGCTATTCTTTTCCCTATGGGCTTATCGCACATCCACAAAAACCGCAACCAGTTTCACCCCTTTCCGCCTAGTACTCGGCGTTGAATCAATATTCCATATAGAGTGCCAAATCCCATCTCTCCGCCTCGTAGTAGAACTTCTCCCTGACACTTCTCCTTTAGAAGAATGACTCCTCCAACTTGAGAAAACCATAGAAGACCGTCAGCTACCCTCCAAGCCATTGAAACAACCAAAACATGGTCAAAGGTCCACTATGACTCCCATGTCCACCCTCGCACCTTCAGCGAAGGCGATATTGTTCTAGTCTATGACCAACCCAACGATAAGTTGGGCAAAGGCAAGTTCGAGTCAATGTGGTAAGGCCCATACGTCATCCACCGTTGTCTCGAAAAAGGGGCATACACTCTCATTGACTCTGATGGACAACTCTTGGAGAACCCCTGGAATGGGCTCTACCTTAAGAAATTTTATGCTTAACATCACCAATGAGTCGCTTCATTTTATTTTCTTGTTTTTCAACGTTTTTTACCAAAAATCAGGGGCAACACCATTAGCTGCTACTCCAAACTCACCCCGAATCAGTTCGAGACACCTCTCACATCTCCAGACTCAAACTTCTATCTCTCGATGAGACCATCGTCTCATGTTTAATAAATAAATTTCGGGACCATTTCCCACGAGTCACCTCGATTTACGAGCCATGACATGTTGATGCAAGTGTCTATGAACTTGTACTTGTTTCACACTTCCCGACCGCTACTCATGCGATTTTTCGGTCCACCGCCCATTAAGGAATGCTATTTTTTACTTTTTTGTATTTTAACGCATAGTTGTCTCTTCAATCCACCGCACCTTACGTGCTTCTGGACCATCATCCACAAAACGATTTATTTTTCTTGCATGTATTTGGCATATAAGTGCCCCAGACTTGCACTCACATTGCATGTAGTCAAATCCATCCACCACAACACACACACACGCTCTTTAGACCTCTGTCCGAGATCCACCTCGGTTTGCGTGCCTCTGTCTCACCAACTCGCGAGCCTCTGCCGCAATCTATCCCGCGCATGTATTGGCATGTTTAAGAGCCTTCTGCTTTGTCCATACTGCGTAGATGGCCTTTGGATCACTGTCCACTGTCCCGACATGGGGCACCGCCTGTGCCACCGCAATCGATTGACCGCACTGGAGTTTTTTTTAAGCTCTTTTCTGACTCCCAAAAACAATGAAAAGATAGCCGAGCGCAGCTGCTTCCTTTCCCTCTCTCTAAAGTATAGGAAAGGGCGTCTACATCATCTCATTTACCTCCTTTTGCGGACCATGTAGACCATCAATTGAAAGGGACTTCCTTGGCGTATTCAAGCCAAGACCGTTCCCCTTTGCATACTTTTATGCTTTCTCGGGCAGAGGCGACGCACTTTATGAAAAATCTCACCACGGGTTGTCATTAAGCTCTTTTCCAGCCTTGTCATCAAGAAAAGATTTCCGAGCAAACTTGGTTTTGTTCATGCTCGTAAAAGTATTTGAATGACCGTCCAGTCAGTATAGGTTTAAAATTTTCCATCCTGATTGGACTACCAATGGTAAAGAAGTCTCTCATCCCCTCCAGGATGGATGAGCTCTCCTATATATACTTTCATCCTTTTTTGGGCACAGGAGACTACCAATGAAAAAGATCCCCCACTGGAGTCTTCTTCATGCTTTTAGACTCTCTAAAATCGAAAGCACCATCGAGCATTTACCTTCTTTTGCTTGCCAAAAATCCACGAGATTGTACCATAACGGTGTCCCTAGATACCACCCCACAGAAAAGAGTTTGGCAGCATTCCCNCTATGTATACTTTTATCCTTTTTCGGGCACAGGAGACTACCAATGAAAAAGAGCCCCCACTAGAGTCTTCTTCGTGCTTTCAGACTCTCTAAAATTGAAAGTACCATCGAGCATTTACTTTCTCGGGCTTGCCAAAAATCCACAAGATCGTACCACAACGGTGTCCCTAGACACCACCCCACAAAAAACAGTTTGGCAGCATTCCCACATTGGGTCGCCTTTGTTTAGAGTAGTTTGTAATGTGTCTTCCTTGGATCCCATCAATATCAAAAGTGTCTACCTCTTCCAAATATTTCCCATATGCAGTGACATTCCTGGTATTACAGCTATGATCCCATTCCCATGAGTCAAGTTTCATTTGNCAAGTATTTCCCATCTGGAGTGACATTCCCAGTATTACAGCTATGATCCCATTCCCATGAGTCAAGTTTCATTTGCTGCCTAGTCCACCCTACCATCATAATCTAAACAAAGGAAGTTTGATTCTATCACACTCCCCCTACCCCTCTTCAATTCTTTCCCTCCCCCTGTAATTTAGTGGGTCAGTCCACATATTGTCTCACACCTTTCGGTTATCTCCCTCATGCTCCTGGTCAAGGAAACATCATTGCCTTAACTAGGGGCAGGTCTCTTTTTGTCAATGACAACACATATATTCCAGAGGATAGACCTAGAGGTCCCTGTATCCTAGTTTCATTATCCTCATTGATGAGTTCCTTAGACCACTTGAGAGGAGTCCTTAGTGCCTCTTGGGATGGTTGTTTCTCACGTGCTTGACTCCAACTACATCATTGCACTGTTGAGATTCATACAGGGTTTGGTCCGCATAGTACTTGGTTGAAGACCCTGGATGTCACCTGACTCTAGCACATTGATGAGTCTATTCGAGGGACCTGAATAGGTTATGTCCCTTGTGATTTCTGGGTTGCATTGGAGACAGTGTTTAGAAGCCCAAACAATGCTTCGATATGCCTTTATGATTGATGCAGCATACTTGTATCATAGAGACTCTGAATCTCAATCAGTGAGTCCACACAGCTATGTACCATTCTAGATCTAGCAGACCATCATTCATGAAGATATAGCATTCCATGAGAATGCCATGGGTCCAATGTACCAGATCAGTATTGTATTCAGCCTCACATTAAGGAAACCATTATTGTATCATCAGTTGTATATGATCGGCTCTAGTATTTAGAGAATAGATCAAATTATTCTTTTGAAATTGTCATGAGCATGGGGATGCCCGCCTTGTCCATATACATGTCACACATTATTTGTATCTCACCCATTGATGGGAACCATATTAATACAAAAAGAAAAAGCCACCATGCCCTAGCCCCAGAAGCACCACCTCACCACAGCAAATCCTATGATGTCTGTTGACCATACGATGAGCTCCTGCCCTCACACATCAAGGGGCAATATGTTAACCCAAAAATCCCTCACTAAGCTCTCCATGACCTACACCACCTAAGAACACCATTTCACAACCCTCCATTAGACTCCCACACCCTAAAAAATGATTAAGGATGAAGAAAAAGGCTTAACAACCCCAAAAAGGAGCCCACAATACTCTCGTGGGAGCTAAGCCCCCCAAAAAGGGGCTAAAACCCTAAAAGGAGCTAAAATTAGGGAGGAAGGGGATAAAATCCCCAAAAAGGTGCTAAAGCCCAGAACAAGGGCATAAAACCTTAAAACCCCAAAAAAGCTATAAAAGGAGGGCGGGGGGTCACTATCAAAACACTTCTCCCTTGCATACTGTTATGCTTCTCGTGGTTTCCTTGAGACCCTTTGTCTCTCAAGCCACCCACACTCGCTCTCCTCCATATCCATTGAGCCATAGCTCCCCCATACAAGAGAGGTCCTTCCACAAGCTAGGGCATGGTGGCCCATTTCCACCCAAGGAGAAGGTATAACTGCGTTTTCTTGTTTTGTTTATTTGCTTAGTAGTTTCTTTGTTTTCTAACCTAGGATTTCATTTGCACGTTTATTTCCTAACTTGTTTTAAAGGTATTTCAGTTTATAGTAGCTTAGTCATTGTTTGCATGTTATTGGAAGCGGAACCCTAACCTTTGTTTGAAGAGGGGTTTTCCATTATTTCTCTCCCATCTTTGATGTTGTTTCTTCTTTCTTTCATTCTGTTTTTATTTTCAGTCTTTTTCCAAGAAGGAACCTACCCTTCTATCCTATAGATAGAAGGGGGCCATTCCTGTGCTTGTAGCAAGGAGAAATCCCTGCTACACTACTCACAGTTACATTACTCCTAGAGTAGTGGAGATTTTTTATTTTAAGAAGGTAAAGCATATAAAATATTGGTTAGTTCAACTAGACACTGGAACTAAGAGAAAGGTCAGTGAAGAAGTGGAGAAATGTCCATTGATTATGAATGGATTGATCACTTGTGTAGATCTGAATGTTCTACCGCTTGGTTCCTACGATGTTCTCATTGGAATGGATTGGTTATAAGCTCACAGAGTAAAGCTTGATTGTTATAACAAGACTTTTGAATGCACAAATGAAGAAGGAAACCTAGTAGTTGTGAAAGGTATTCCAAACGAAATTTCAGTAAGACAGATTTCAGCAATGCAGTTGAAGAAGTTCTGTAGGAAAGGTTTCCAGTTGTATGCATCTCATATTCTTGAACCAACAGGAGATAAAACTTCTAGGTTGGAAGAATATCAGGTGTTACAGGAATTCAAGGATGTATTCCCTGATGAGATTCCAGGCCTTCCTCCAAATAAGGACATTGATTTCGCCATTGAACTAGTGCCAGGAGTGGCACCAGTGTCTAAGACACCCTATAGGATGAGTACACCGGAGATGCTAGAGTTGAAAATGAAATTGCAAGTGTTGTTGGAAAAGAAGTATATATGATTGAGTGTGTTTCCTTGGGGAGCACCGGTTTTTTTTTTAAAGAAGAAAGATGGTACACTCAGGTTATGTATTGATTAAAGACAGTTGAACAAGGTTACTGTGAAGAATAAATATCATTTTCGTAGGATTGATGACCTCTTTGATCAAATGAGAGGAGAAAAGGTATTGTCCAATATTGACTTGAGGTCTGGTTACCATCAGGTGAGAATCAAGGATGAATACATTCATAAGACATCCTTCAAGACAAGGTATGGGCATTATGAGCTTGTAGTGGTACCATTTGGTCTCACAAATGCACCAGTTACATTTATGTTCCTTATGAATAGTGTCTTCAGTTAGTATTTGGACAAGTTTGTTCTTGTTTTCCTTGATGACATTCTTGTTTATTCTAAGAATGAGGAAGAGCATGCAGAGCATTTGAGGTTGACATTGCAATTACTCAGGGAGCATTAGGCATATGCAAAACTGAGCAAGTGTGACTTCTATAGAGATAGAATTTAGTATTTGGGTCACATTATCTCAGAAGAGGGTATATCAGTAGACCCTGAGAAGATTGAAGCCATTATGAATTATCCTACTCCAAGAAATGTGACATATGTAAGATCTTTTATGGGACTTGCAGGATACTACAGGAGATTCATTGAGGGATTTTCCAAGGTTGCACATGCCATCACTTCTTTGCAAAAAAAAGGGATAAAGTTCAAATGGACTCTGAAGTGTGAAGAAATCTTCTAGCAGTTGAAGAATCTTCTCACCAGTGCACCAGTATTGAAAGTTGCAGATCCAGAGAAAGATTTTGTGGTGTGTACCGATGCATGCGGACATGGGCTTGGAGGACTTCTTATGCAAGGAAACCATGTGATATGTTACGAGTCAAGAAAGTTGAAGGATACATTACATGATCTCAAGATGTGGAGACATTACTTGATGGGTAGAAGATTTGAGCTCAGAACAGACCATTGTGGTCTGAAGTATTTATTTGATCAGCCTACTCTGAATGCTAGGCAAGCGATATGGCTGGAATTTTTATGTGAGTTTGATTTTGAAATCAAGCACATAAAGGGAAAATAAAACAAGGTAGCTGATGCACTCAGCAGGAAGGTACAGGAAATGCATGTGGCATCCCTTAGTGTTTGCGAATCAGATTTGAGGCAGCGGATTGTTAATCATGTTGCTGGAGATGAGTTGTATGAGCAGGTAAAAGACAAATTGTAGTAGTAAGGTCTTGAGAAGAGGTATGAGGGATATAAATTGGAAGAAGATGGACTTCTTACTTATAAAGGAAGAATTTATATTCCAGATGTAGCAGATTTGAGGAGGGTTGTTATGGATTAAATCCATCAAAATCCGTATTCTAGTCACCCAGGATATCAGAAGACAATTGCTACAACTAAAAAGCAATACTTTTGGCCAGGAATGAAAAAGGACATGGCTGAATACATTTCAAGGTGCATGAAATTTCAACAGGTAAAAGTTGAGCATCAACATCTAGTAGGCTTGTTGCAGCCTTTTCCAGTTCCAGAATGAAAATGGGAAGTTATTTCCATGGATTTTATTACAGGATTGCCGATGACTTGGAGACAACAAGATTCCATCATGCATCAGAGAAAATTTCAACTCAAAATGGGCTTCCTAAAAAAAATTAATAAAATAATAGTTAAAATAATAAAATAATATTTATTAGTTTTGGAGGAAGAAAAGAAAAAAACTACTTTTTTGTTTGTATTTTCGACATATCTCCCCATGTTTTTACACAAATTTTGATCGAGAGAGCTCATTGGATGCGGAATTAAATTCCGCATCCAACGAGTACCCACTCGGGCATACTTTTGATGGACCCTACTACCCCAAAATAAAAAAATACCTGAAAAAACGTGATGATGACCCCAAAATCAAGAAATGCCTGAAAAAACATGATGATGACCCCAAAATCAAGAAATACCTAAAAAATGTGATGATGATGTCATCATCACATTTTTTCAAGTATTTCTTGATTTTGGGGTAGTGGGGTCTGTCAAAAGTATGCCGAGTGGGTACTTGTTTGATGCGGAATTTAATTCTGCATCCAACGAGCTCTCCCAATCGAAATTTGAGTAAAAACACGGGGAGATATGTCGAAAATACAAACAAAAAAAGAAGTTTTTTTTTATGATACCTATCCCCAAATTTATATTAAAAAAGTGTTTAAGACCTATACAATATTTCAAATTTAAAGCAATTTCATTGGCTAACACATGATGACATGGAATTTCAGTTAAAGTTAAAAGGCCCATTTTGAGTTGAAATTTCCTCTAATGGTTGTGATAGACAAGTTGACAAAGGCAACACATTTTATACCGGTGAAGTCTACGCATAAGACTGATGACATTGCAAAGATATTCATGAAGGAGATTTTCAAATTGCATGGATTACCAAAGCCAATAGTCTCTGACAAAGATGTCAAGTTCACTTCCAATTTTTGGAAGGGCTTGTTTGCATATTTGGGTACAAAGCTAAACTTCAGCAGTGCCTACCATCCTCAGATAGATGGGCAGATAGAAAGAGTTAATCAAGTGCTTGAAGATATGCTTCACATGTATGTCATGGACAAACCAACCAAGTGGGAAGATTACTTACACTTGGTATAGTTTTCTTATAATAATGGATAGCAAAAATCCTTGGGGATGAGCTTGTATGAAGCTTTGTATGGAAGAAGGTGTAGGACACCAGTGACTTGGGATAACCTAGTGAACAGGGTTGTGCTTGGACCAAAATTGCTCAAGGAAATGGAGCAAGAGGTTGTAAATATCAGGTAGAATCTGAAAGGAGCACAGGACATATAGAAAAGCTATGCAGATAAGCATAGGATGAATAGAGAGTTCAGTGTTGGGGATCATGTTTACCTCAGAGTAAAAGCAAATAAGAGTTCCTTGAAGCTTGGAAGTTGTGCCAAGCTATCACCTAGATATTGTGGGCCATTTGAAGTGCTTGAAAAAATAGGGCCTGTTGCATATAGAATTGCATTGCCTACTAGTACTAGATCTCATAATGTTTTTCATGTTTCCTTGCTTAAGAAATATGTACATGATCCTAACCATGTGATAAATTGGGATGTGATTCAGTTGGAGCTTGAGGGAAAGTTCCAAATCGAGCCAATCCACATCCTTGACGGGAAGGTCACAATGCTCTGGAACTGAGCCACAGGGCAGGTAAAGGTGCAATGGGAGCACTACAAACCTAAAGAAGCTACATCAGAGTTGGAGGATGCCATGCGATCAACACATCCATTTTCGTTCAATTCTGTGGAATACTGAGGCAGTACCAATGTAGCATTTTGTTCAATTTTGTAAAGCACTGAGGAGAGTGCTATTGAAGGGGGAGGGGAATATAACACCCTGGTTTTGACCCTGTTTGCATTAAATATACATGATACATCTATTGTAAATAATCATGGTGCAAAGCTAAAGGTAAAGGACCCACCATGGATTTGGTTATGTTATGTTTCGGATATAAATTGTCACCGATGGTATATCGGGACATGCAGCATACATATTAAGTTGTGGTATCATGTAATTATGCATCTTTAATTAAATAACCCAACAATCTATGTTCATTGCAACCAAATTTACAAGGGGAATGATTCCTAAGGATAAGAAAGGGGAATGTTAAACTTTGAGCCATTGGGGGTGGGAAAAGCCATGTCTCACCACCCTGTTTGTTCTACTCTTAGTTGGGGCATCAAATTTATGGCTGGAAAAACCATTATGTCTACACTTGCACTCTCTCCATGACATGCCTTCTGGGTTGAGGATGGTCTGTCCACTATCCCGATCTTGAATGTTTGTTTTCCTTAGGCAGAGCAAAGTTAAAAGGATTACAATTCCTTATGTGGGGGTTGGGCCTTTTCCCTCTCACACACCATTTTTCTAGTCGATGAGACGTCCTTCTTCCTGATCATGCATAGAGCCAGTGTTTACGCCACCATTGCCGACTATGAAGGGTGCGTTAGCTTCATCATTGATAAGGGACCATTGTTGTCCAATGTTGTTGTTGTGTCTGGACTGTGGGGTGATATACTGTTTCATCATGAGCTATGTGTGCTGTGGTTTTCTTCTGCGTGTTATTTTTCCATAGTATTGTTGGCTACATCTTTTTCCCTCACGCATATATTGGGAGTTTGTTCTTTCCCCATTTTCAGGGGTCTGTGTAAGTTCTCCAGTGATTGTAGTGGGGATTGTGTGCTGTGAGCTCATGGTTGTTTGTGGGCTGTTGTTTACCATGATTGCTGGAATGTGTTTTTTTCCCTTGTGATTTGGCTGTTGTAGGTTGTTGTGGAATCGTTTTGGATAAAATAGGGCCAAGAACGATTCAAAGAGTTGTTTTCCCCTGTTAAAACTTGAATAGCTATTTTGTTGCATGCACACAATGGCTTATCTTTAGACTGCATTGGAGTGGTGAATGAAGGCCTGATGTGCTTGATAAACCTGGTTGTTTGGGAATCACACAAATAGAACTAGTGGGCTGGCTTTCTTCTCCGCAACCCCTGAATAGAACTGGAAGGGAGGTCAGGGTCTGAGGGATTGGGTTGCATAGAAAGGATTGATTTCCTTGTGTTGGGTGTGTGTGGGTGTCTTAGAATCCAGGCTGGTTCTGGTGTAGGTGTCCTTAGCTCCTCAATGAGCTCAGCAGCTTAGAATTTATCCTTTCCTATCTCCTGGATGTCCTGATAAACCCAACTTTGTTGTCTTGGTTGATTTGTTGTTCGCCTGATAAACCCAACTATGTTGCCTTGGATGAACTGTGTACCCTGATGGTGTTGTTATCCTTTTCTATGTGTAAGCCTGTTAGTTCCTTATTCCTTGGGGAATCATGCTCGGCTCAGGGGTGGCAGAGTTGCTAAGAGATTAAATACCACGTGGGCCTATGGTTGGGTGGAACGCTGCAGCGATGTAGTTGGTTGTGGGACAAGTTCGCTATATGATAAGTATTATTGCCTAACTTGTATCTGCAACTATATTTTCCATGGATGAATTATGATGTATATGTTGAATGTTGAATCATATATGAATGCATGTTGTTTGCGTCCACTATGTATATGAATAATTAATGCATCGTAATATGTTTTATATGTTTAAGTATCATGCTTCAGCAGTATATGTATGTATGTTCTTATGCATGGGGCTAGAATCCCGGAAGATTGATGTATCTTAGCGTCCTCTTCACTGATCGAAGGGTCGGGGACATTACACTACATGGCCTACACCACCCAAGGACACCCATTCATGACCCTCCATTAGACCCCCACACCCTCAAAAAGGCTTAAGGATGAAGAAAAGGGATTAAAAACCCCCAAAAGGAGCCTAAATAACTCTCCTAGGGGATAAATTCCCTCAAAGGAGCCTAAAACCCTAAAAGGAGCTAAATTTAGGGAAAAAGTGGCTAAAAGCCCAAAAAAGGGGCTAAAGCTTGGACCATGGGCTTAAAACCCTAAAACCCCAAAAGAGCTATAAAAGGAGGGTGGGGGGTCACTCTCAAACACACACCTCTCTTACATACTGTTATGTTTCCCACAGATGCCTTGAGACACCTTTGCCTCTCAAGCCACCCACATTCCTCTCTCGTACATCCATTCTCCCCATTGAGCCATAACTCCTCATCCATTGTTGAGTGATATAGGGAGGTGCTTCCTTCCAGCCAAGGCATGGTGGCCCATTTCACCAAAGGAGGTATAATATTGTTTTGTTTATGCATTTTTCTTTAGTAGTTTTTGATTTCTGACCCATGCTTGTTTGCAGGTTTGTCTATTGACATGTTTTGTAGGTTTATGTTTTCTTAATAGTTGTTTGCAGGTAGCCAAAGTGAATCCCTAACATTGTCTGCAGAGGGGCTCACGGCCACTATTTTCTTTCTATCTTTGCTTTCTGTCCATTCCACTTTTTTTTCAACATTTTCACATGCAGGAACCTACCCTTCTATCCTATAGATAGAAGGGAGCCATTCTTTCCCCTATATCAAGGAGAAATATCTGCTACAGAACTGGCAACCATACCAGGTCGATCCCACAAAATCCAGGTCCAATTTTTTTCAAATTTCAATTTTTTCAGTTTATGCCCTAGTTTTAGAAATTTCTTGTCAAATATATCTTAGATCTAGTTTATTTCCAGTTTTTAGTATTGTTGAAGCCTCTGCAAGGCAAATTCGAGTCAATTTGGCCATGGTACAGGTTACTATCGGTCGGATCTGACTCAGGATCAGGAAAAACCCAAATCCATGGTAGGTCGCACTTATTGGGCCTGAATAGGGGATGAGGTTGCTCTTTTTGGCCTAACAGGTGCAACCAGGTTGCCCTTAAACCCTTGAAAGGTGTGACTTTACTCAGAAGCATAGACTACTTCTGTCTTTGGAATCCGTGTGACCCCCTCACCTGTTTCTGGAAAACTTTTGCGATCCCCTCGCCAAACTTTACCAGAAATGTGTGGTTTGTCAATCAGGGGTTTAATTTCAGTTTAATAGGGACTTTTAGTGTGGCTCAGCCGCCTCTATCCAGTATATTAGTTCAATTTCACTTTCTATTTTAATTTACTCCAAATTCATGAACAAACAATGTGTAAATTCCAAACAAATTTTAATGGATTAATGAATGTAGCTTAACTAAAATTGACAGTAAAATTAACATTCTTGCTTACTCTTCCTCCTATACCTAGTCATCACCCTTCAGGGTATTCTGGGATACAACGAAGGGAAAGCTCGTATAGTCCTAGGCCCTTCATTGAATATTGTTCTAAACCATTAAAACCGAATGACCTAGAAGCTAGAGGGGGTGGAGGAGGAGAGCTTCTCACGGAGCTAAGCATCCTCCCTACTGACCAACCTTGCATTCAGGAGGTGAC
>LPNX011154530.1:172035-264349 GCA_001517045.1 Pseudotsuga menziesii | reverse complement strand
AAATAAATTCCAATAAATATCTTAATTAGAAAGAGATATAATAAATATGCTTTTCAAATTCTAAAGGGTTTGATATAATGGCAATTAAGGAAAAAGATATTGAACATGCTTTTTCAAATTATATGAGATTGTTTAATATATAATTATTAACCAACTATCTTGCAAATCAAATATATTATTGACTCTTGCAAAGAAGAGGTGCATTCTACAGCCCAGTAGAGGAGAGATGTGTAATTTCTTCAATGGTCATCCTAGAGTTGACGCTTGTCTTTTATAAAAAATAATAAAATATTATTAAAAATAACTTGTAAGCTTAAATTAAATTTAAATTATTTAAAATTGCATATGTTTAAAATTACATAAAAACCATAAAAATAGATTACACATTTCTACTCTACAAAAAGGTTTTGTACCTTGAGAAATTTTATTTATCTAAATACTTGGTAAATCCCCTTTTAAATAGATCTATACTAGTCTTACTAATCAAATAAAAACAAATCCAGGGTCATGTAACTGATATATTTTGTATCAATCGAATGGAAGCATCTGAGAGAGTTTTGTAAGCTCTAGGCTAAGTGAATCCCGTTGTTAACCTTCATCATCTCGTCACTCGACAAGTAAGTCTACATCACTTAGTTCACATGCATACATATTTACTTCCTTTCTTGGACTTTAAATATATTTAAAGTATTTATGTGTGGCTCAATACACATATTAATGAACTCAATGCTTTTAAGAATGTCAATGGTAATAGCAGTTTGGAAATGTCAAACCTGTATTCTATCTTAAATGGAGATAGGATTTGTTACAACTTGTTAGCGTCGATACAGTTAACTAGTTCATGTAAACGAATGCTCATTGATTTCATATTCATATTTTCACATGGTGAGCGCTTCTTAGGCAACTATTTTTATTTTATTCTATCTATTCAGTATCATATTTAATATCATTTGTTTTCATATTATTAAATTTTCTAAATTTGATTTGATTGTACAACCCTTCATAAACCTAATCACACCTTCATAAACCTAATGGGTTTGAAGCAGTTGCCTGCAATTCTGTAGTTGTAACTGTCTATAACCTCCACAATGGCTCCATCACATCTCGACATGTGATCCTTTCTCGAATCAGTTCAATAGTCTGCCATCACCACTGAAAGAGATGTCATCCTTTCTCGAATCAGTTCAATAGTTTGCCATCACCACTGCAAGAATTGTAGCAACCTTTTTTTTTTGTAACAACGTGACTTATGCACATGGAGCCCAGTTTAAACTGATTTGCATTTTTTGTAACAGCGTGACTTATGCACATGGAGCCCAGTTTAAACTGCTTTGCAGCTTCGAATTGTGCAGAATCAGATTAGAGACTTTCAAGATGTGTAGTACAGAGACAAGGAGTTTCAGTTTTGGAAATAGCTGATGGCAATTACCTACATTTCATATTGTTTCACATGCAAACTTTTACTGCAAGATCTTTGATGTAGGGTAAATATAATGAGAAAGACATTTTGTTTTAAGAGTGCGCAGGCTACAATGTGGACCAGGCCGTCCGGGGAAAAAACACAGTTACGGTATATAATTATTCTATTGCCATTTTAGCCCGCTGGAAACGCCCGAGAATGGCACTCCCTACTACAGACTACGCTCGGAAAGTCGGTGATAAGCAAGAAAAAGAAGAATTTGAAAGAAGCAAAGAGAAGTCCCGAGAAGTACTTCACTTAGCCTTTCTCTCGCTAAAGCCCTTCGGTCTCCTCCTTCCTCACTATGCTTCGCTTGACTTGAGTTGGGAAGAGGGGCATTCAGTAGGCGCATTGATCATACCCACATGGAAGGAAGATACGGAGTCGAACCGAAGCTAATCCCACATATTATAGAAATAAAAAGAACAGGCGTTGAAACAACCGCTTATAAGAAGGAATGTAGTTGGGTACGCCGCTTACACACTCGACCCACCAGGTGAAGGAAGGAAATAGGGAATGACTCCCCTACTTCCTCGATACTTGATAGAGCGCCCTCATTCTTTGGAGTTTTTTTGCATTGGATGAGGTCTAGGGGTAAAACTATAAGACCTAGGGTGTGATTTCATGAATATTTGACCTTGGAGAGCCTCTAATGGCTAGGAGCATTACATGCAAAGCAGCAAGGTAACCCTTTGATCACATGAATCTGATAAAGGCCCGTGAGAAGTCACGATAATACTTTCATTGAATGTAGAAACTCTACTAGTGACTAGACGAAGAGCATCACCTAATTAACATTTGCTAAACAACACACAGAAACTATTTGGAACTCTCTTAGCATCAGGAGTTTGAATGTATCCTCTGAACTTAGGATCAGTTTGCACATGTATTTTGCATGAAGTTCCAGGGATTGGCAAGCCGAGCTTATGCAAGGATATTCCCTATCACCGTTACTATCGAATATTTTCTTAGCCTCACATTGTTCAGGCTCCGGCTTCGCTGCTTAAATGATTTACAACTTCACAATCTTTGGCATTTTTTAAAATGTCAGCACCACAATCTAGCCCTATCGCTTACTATTCAAATTTGAAACATGCCCCTCTAAATAAGACGCGTTGGCTGACAGAATCTCTAATTGTGCAATCCTGCAGCTGGATCGTATCCAAGGGATCTTCGTTGTCGATAGTTTTCAAAGTTGACCTCGAAATGCCTGTTTTCACCAAGAGATTTAAGACTGGGGCTCTCCAATAAACCCTCTGAAGTTTCCTTCATAGATACACAGATATCATTCTTCAAGATAAGAACAGGATTCGGTGGAATCCCGAGCTCCTCGTCTGAGGCCTCCAGCAGATGACACAGATCAAACCCAGATCCCGAAGCTACGATTTCGCCTTGATAGCTTCCATAAATATCGGAGGCCGCTGAATTATCCACAGAGCTTGAGGAAGAAGAAGACGAACTTGTCGCGTCAATCTCTTCTTCCAGGCTTTTCATCAATCTGGTTACGAGCTCCTCACTGGGCGCAAATTCTTCTTCGTCGTCGTCAGCTAAGGTTTCCTCAAATTGGAGTAGCTGAAGAAACCGGTCTGTTTCTTCTCTCTGGAACCGTTTCGGCTCCCGGACGTCATTGGATTGCGGCAGAGCCTGGGATGCTCCAACCCTGAGTTGCCCCAACCCTCGGATGCTCTGGAGCTTCTCGCATCCGCCTACATCCAACCTCTCCAAAGAAGTCAAATTTTCCACACCTGGTAGCTCTCGTATCTTACAGCATCCATGAAGATTAGATGTGTAAGCTTTGTGAGTCGCTGCAACCCTGGGATGCTATGGAGCTTCTCACATCCGCCTACATCCAACCTCTCCAAAGAAATCAAATTTTCCACACCTGGTATTCGTATCTCAAATTAAATTAAATTTACCTCCCGTCTCTAAATTCAAAATTCAAAATTAAATTTCCCGGGCATCTTGAAATTCAAATTAACACAGGGAAAATGGCGGCTACGAAGAATCGATGGCGATGTGTGATCGTACGAATTGATACCGTGGACTAGACTCTGGCAAAAAATATTTTACATGCAGCAGAGCAATAAATGCTGTGGCTGCTGCAGTGTGAGCTGTTGGATCTCAATCTGTTTGAGATCCAACGGTCCACACTGCAGCTGCCACAGCATTTATTGCTATGCTGCATAATGAATATTGTTCGCCCTAGACTCTCGCTGAAATGATGGCAAATGGCTGCCAGAAATAGTTGCCGGAACCAGATGTCGGCATACATGGAATGGATGGGCATAAGAATACCATGGAGTATCATAGGTAGTACAGAGTCGTCTTAAAGACGAATCTGTCCAGTAAATAGCGCTCGCCATGTTTCCATACCTCACAAATTCTCAACACTTTTTGTCTAGCGGCCAGTAGCCAACGTCTCTCAAGCAATGATTAGAAACTCAAGCTTAAAGATGAGAGGTTACTCTGAAATGATGATTGGGAATCAAACTCTACATCTAGTTGGTTCACATGCATGCAACTACTAGCTAGGTTCAAATTTATATGTATAAATCATAATTAATATTTATGTTGAATTCCCAACATATTTGTCCTCTCCATTAATGTCAATTGCACTTGTATAGACCACTAGGCTTGCCCTTCATTCAATTCCTTTCTAGTTATCTTGAAGGACACATGTTTCTCATGGATCAACGATTAGGTTGTTTGTGCAACAAGGTTCTGTTAGAAAACTTAGATAGATGTAAATATACAATTTTAACATTTATAAAGTGCAATCCTAAGCTAATCCCCACGCTTTATTGAGCAATAAAAACTATGACTTCAATCATATAAAGTGTTATTTCAATAATTCTTCCTATAAATATATGACTTATACTAGACGATTTAAATACCATTCATCAAACACCTTATTGACCTTTTGATTCCCTCAAATCATTAATTCTAACCTCTACCTACTTAAATATATGTACAAAATTGTCAAATATGAAATTACCATAATCCAAAGCATTTTATCACACTTACATTCACGTATACATACAAATACAAGTATCCAAAGCATTTTACCTCACTCACATGCACATACAGACATCCAAAGCATTTTACCCCACTTACTTGCACATGCACATACAGACATCCAAAGCATTTTATCCCACTTACATGCACATGCACATGCACATACATGTCAATAGTTATTCCTTTGCATTAGAGATATTAAATTTTATTTATACAAATGTGCTCCATGTTGTTATAACTACGTGAATAATAGTGTTATAACTATGTGAATAATTACGCCAAAGGCGTTAAACAATGGAGACAATAGTCTCTATATTCTTTGTCGCTTTGTCTAATTGCCTTTCGACACACGTCCTAGTGATTGGGGAGTGGTGGTTGGACAATTGTCTCGCAAGTTTGGACAATTGTTTTATTAACTCCAGTCAATGCATTACATTATTACCTTTGTTTGGTGCTTGAGGGTTCGTCCTACGCGTGTTCGAGAAGTTGGACAAGTGTCTGGTGTCGTTTGACAGGGGTTGCTGTTAATTGGGTTTCATGTTTTGACAGGGTTTTGTTAACTAGGTTTTGGATGCTAGCTTATTACCTCCATTTTCCTGTCCTACGCGTGTTCGGGCAGTTTGATAGGTTTATTGCATCTTTTGACAAGGGCTGTATTAACTGGGTGTGGATGCAGCTGGGTTTTGAGTTTTGATAGGGTTCTGTTAACTGGCGTTTGAATGTTTGCTTATTACCTCCGTTTGTTGACTGACGGTTCGTCCTGCGCATGTTCGGGCAGTTGGATAGGTGTATTGTGTCTTTTAACATGGGCTCTATTAACTGGGTGTCGATGCAAGTTTATTACTTGCGTTTGTTGCTTAAGGGTTGGTCGTGAGTGTGTTTAGGTAGTTGGAAAGGTGTCTAGCATGAATTGATAGGCATTCTGTTAGCTGGGTTTTTGAACCAGCTTATTAGGTCCATTTGCTGCTTGAGGGTTTGTCCTGTGCATGTTCGAGTAGTTGGATAAGTGTCTCGGGTGTTTTGACAATGGTCATGTTAATTGATTTTTGCTGCACGACCAGAGTGATAGGATTTAGGCTTCAGGATTGACAGGTGTCTCGGGTGTTTTGTGGACAACTGCATTCCGTGTTTTGATTGAAATTTTAACTATGGCCCTAAACGGCTGGTCCTGCGCATGAATGGATTGATGGGATTATTTCATGAAATTTTTTTCATGTACGTTTGGTGGTCAATTTTATTTTTTCAGTGCACGTCTGGATTGACATACCAATATTTTTTGGTAGTGTCCTTCACTACAATTCATTTCTTTGAAAATTGGGCATACCCTTTGCCAAGGTTTCACACCAAGGGATTTTCATCCAAGTTCCTTGGGTTTACTCTCAAGGTTTGTGGGGTTAATTTGGTCGCGGTGTTGTTTCACTACTACTCGGGTCAGCGAAGAACACTTCACTGATGTCCCTTCATTGACATGAATGCTCTCTGTCAATGCTTCTTTAATTCATTGTTGTTCCATTAATGCAAGAAAGATGGTCGTTTCATTCAGACATGGGCCTATTTCTTAATTACGGCTTATCATTATGAGGATTTGGAAGATCTTGTTAGAATTTTTGGTTTGTCGGGTTTGTTGTTGCACCACCTTTGCTTTGCACATTTATACAAAGTTTTAGGTAACCAATATTTGCTAATGTTTGGATTTGGTTTGCTTGTATTTCTTTTGTTGGTTTGTGTTTACACCATATATTTTTCCACTTGGTCAAATTCGCAGGTACTACTTGACCCTCCTTAACTATGTTTGACATTCATTGTGCTAGCAAAACATTTTCTTGGTATTTCAGTGGCTTTGAATTGAGTTTCTTATTGCAATAGGAATTTTAATCCTGATTATTTAAATATTTGAATTTAATTACAAGTTGCTTAGTTGTGATTTATGCAATGTCTGTAATTACTGTAAAACAAATTTACATTATCTTGCAAACATTTAACAGTGGAATGATTGTTGGTGTGAATTACTATATATTTAGTATCAAATTGAGGGTTTCATTTTGCAAATTGTTTGTAAATGTTATTTTGGAATGGGTAAGAGTAGTTCTAAAACATGGTATTTAGTCTAACAGGGGAAACTCTACTTATGTTGCTTACATTTGGTAGTTTAATGGTTAATGGTGTGGATTGCTATATGTTTATTGTCAAATTGAGGATTTCATTTTGCAAACTGTTTGTAATCTTATTTTGGAATGGCTAAGAGTAGTTGTGAAACATGGTGTTTAGTCTACCAGGGGAAACTCTGCTTTTTTGGAATGGGTAAGAGTAGTTCTGAAATGTGGTATTTAGTCTACCAAGGGAAACTCTGCTTATCTTGCATACATTTGATAGTGGAATGATTGCTTGTGTGAATTACTATATGTTTATTTTCAAATTGAGGGTTTCATTTTGCAAACTGTTTGTAAATATTATTTTGCATGGGTAAGAGTAGTTGTGAAATGTGGTGTTTAGTCTACCAAGGGAAACTCCGCTTTTCTGGAATATAGATTAATCCTATAGTTGAATTAATATATTTAATTGTTGTTGCTATTTTTGTTGGACCTTTTATTGCATTCTTTAGAACATATGTCTGCTTCTAAAAATACTTTTAATTTTTAGAGAAAAAGTGAAGGACACTACAAAGAAAAATTGAGCTGTCAATCCAGACATGCGCCGAATAAATGAAATTGAACAACAAACATGCATGAAAACAATATGTCAATCCACGTATGGATTGACAGATTTATAGATGTACTACCAAGAATAATTAGTCCCATATGTTCTAATTACACAAAACATGTTTGGAATGAAGTTATGAAGGATAGATTTATGAATGGAAATTTTTGAATGTTGTAATAATTCATAAATCTAAATGAAAACACTTTTATGTTTAAGCAATTGTACCTTATAAATATATATTAGCTCACTTAAGAGTTATCTTGGGCATATGCACATTTTCCCACTCTGCTTTGACTGCCAAATGATAATAACTTATTAATGAGAATGAGTTATTAATGTGAATAACTTCATTCAAAACATGTTCTCTATAATTAGGACATACGAGACTGATTAATCTTGTTAGGACATCCATAAATCTCATGACGGATCCTCAATCAACAAACAAAGGTAATAAGTAGGCATCCAAAACCCATATAACAGAACCCTGCAAGCTCTGGAAATTAGAGGGATTTCTTTACAACTTGACACCTTCCAAACCCTAAATCACAACAAAGGGGAAAGATAAATTCGTCACAGATGGAACAAAGGAATTTGAACACATTTGTTCACAATAATTTCATTTCTACTACACAAATCAAAGCTAAAGCTACCTTTAGGAGGAAGTTCGAACGCAGTATCTTCCATGGCTTCGTGAATGCGAACAGAAGCCATGTAAAAAGTCACGATCCACCATCAAAATAGTGAATTAAGAGCAAACATGAAACCTGTGAAAAAATTTAACAATCCTCGAAAACATACAAGATTTCAAACTTATAAAATGCAAACAAAGTATACCCCATAAGATCCAGAAATAAGAGGGATTTATTTGCAATTTGACACTTTCCAAACCCTAAATAGAAACAAAGGGGAAAAATAAATCTATTACGGACGGAACGAAGGAGGCTGAACACTTGTGTTCACGATCATTTCATTTCTCCTACAGAAAATCAAAGCTGAAGCCACCTTAATCAGTGTTGATTCCTGGAGTGTAATGCTGGAAAATTACAAGGCAACAATAGGAAGAAGAAAGCCCAATCTGAAAGGCTACAAACAACCCTACGCAAGGATGGTTCTATCCCCAAATTTTTTGGTGTGAATAACTCCTACTTTTAGGCCTTTGTTGACACTGTACAGGTAGATCCAAATGGATCTGATCTCCTCCTATTGGGAACATCAAGAATATTTATAGCGAAAGTATAAATGATGTTAATTTTAAGACTAAACTACTTGAGTTATGCTAAACCTAGGAAATGTGATTGGAAATAGCAGAACAATTAGATCTAAGGTGTTTTATAAATGTTATACCAAATGATATACATATGAATTAGATCTAACATTACCAGCTTCAAATAAAACAAGACACTGAAAATTGAGTTATTTTAATTATAGAACTGGAACATAATATTGTTTTTTCAATGGTATGCCAATTAACAAATTAGCATTAAAATGAAGATGGTTGTTTAACAGTTGTGGAAATAAATGATATGAATTAAATAAAGAAATTTATTCAAAACATAACTTACACATAAACCAAGTGATTAGAAATCAACACACATATCAATGTATTTAATAAGCATACAACTTGAAACATAGTTATCCAATGATTAAATGAGAAGCTAGAGCTCATTAGAGAAATTTGACAAATATCACAAAAGAAAGGTCAAGAGAAACTCACTGAATTTCATTAATATTGCAAAAAATTACAATTCCTCTAAAATACAGAGCGTCTCCAATTCTCCCCTTTGGTGGTTTTCTTCCTCCCTTTGTTGTCTTCACCCCTTGGTCCTCCTTTCATTGTTGTCCCCCCCATTGAGATCCAAGTCCCTTTAAATAATAATTACAAAAAAATACAAAGGGGCATATCTCCCATAGAAGTAGGAATTACAAAATATTGTCTTAAGATTAGCCAAGGGCAGATTTCCACTTGGTAAATATATCCAACAAATATTCAACGTCTTGATATTGTGCATGCTTGAGTTGTAATTGGGCCTTGCAAGTAAAAGACTCGATCTCTCTTTTCTTCACCTTTTCCCATTCACATAAAAAGAGGTTAACCTTCATTTATTAAGCTATAGGTGACTCAATCAACTCCTTAATCTCTACTATGTGGATGTGATCCAGCTGCTCAATACTCTCCTCTCTCTGGATCTTTTAGAACCCTTTTTACCATAGTCTTTTTTGATTTTTTTCAAAAATACTCTCCAAGAGAGACTACTGCATCTTCACCAAAGTTTGTTGTTACTTCCACAGCAGCTGATGACATTTCAGAAGCTGTGACCAAAGGCACAGGTTGGGATACAACATGAGTTGGAATGGGCATGGTTATTTGAGGAATGGAAATCGATGGCATTGCAGCATCAGAGGCTGAAGGTATAGGAATAAAGGTAGTGGATGAGGTGATAGGCTTTGAAGATGAAACAGAGGTTGAAATTACATCTGGTGTTTCTCGACATGGTTGAAAGAAATAGATAAATTATGATAAAATGACGAACAAGACAATTAATCAAATTGAATATAGTTTCCAAATTTGTGCAAATGATTGGTAAAAGGATTGAAAAACCTACCAATGAACCGATGGAGAAATTAAATCTGTTGACGGGGTCAAAAATCATAGTAAAAACCGTTTGTTGAGGGTAAAATTCGAAGTTTCAAGATAGTAAAAATTTGAAATATTAAACAAAATATTAATGGTGAAATTGATATGGATTGTAGATCTAAAAGAAATCAATGGTTAGGATTAAAATAAGGAAAAGCGGAAAAATAAACTACGGAAATAAAATTTCTAAAATCTTTTATTTTGGTTTTCACAATTCGCAATTGACATTGCGGGTTGCAGGAATGCAAAAGTGAAATATTCAACTTAAAACAATTATTGTTTTCACAATCCACAATCCGCATTGGGGGTTGTGGAATTGCATAAATAAAAATTCCAACTTAAAATAGTTTATTCCACAATCTGCAATTTGCATTGCGGGTTGTGGAATTGCGAAAGTGTAACTTTTGATTTGTGTATTTTGGTTTTCGATTTCCAAAATATGCAATGCAGGTTGAGGAAATGCAGAACCGAGAATTCAATTTTTATTGAAAAAAAAATCGACATATGTAATCCCCATTGCGGGTTACGGAAAGGAGAAATTCCAGTGCGGATTGCGGAAACAACATGTTTAAAAAAAACTATGTTTTCCACAATTCACCAAACAAATAAAATAAGAATTTTTAGCAAATTTTATTAAATCCAAAGCATGAAAAGACACGGGAATAAATACAACAATCATGACACCCAACAAACAAGATTATAAAATTCAAGATTCCCTTCATAATAAGTAAGTGGGTGTTATCATGTAAAATGGGTTCCCATTTTATCAATTAAAATGGTATATGTTGTGCCTACAACAAATGACAACTCACTGGGTGAAGTAGTTATCTTTGTAAGAATAATATTCAAAATTTCAAGGTGGAACATGTTAGAAGGAGAAAGTGTTTCAGTCTATAATCTGAGAGTGACATCATAAGATTACAATTGGACCGGCATAATTAATTTCATATGATTGACATTTCCCCAGCCCAAACCACTTGTAATGATACTCAGTTGAAAAAGGTAACTCAAAAGCAAAGATATATCCCTAGGACCAATATGTACGCATGAGAGGGAAGTTTGTGATGAACCTTAGGAAAACCTTCCATCTATTTCCAAATCATCAGACCATCAATCACCTTGAGTTATCAACCATTTATTTATGTATTGTGTAACTTTATTTCTCAATTTGTTTATCCATTTTTTTTTTTAAATTTTAAGAAAGAAAAATAGAACTACGACTTTGTTGAAACAATACCATTTCCCTGATTTGGTGCAATGCCATTCACAAACCCTACCTGGAAACTGAAAAAGTTATCTCTGTAAGGAGACTCCTTGTCTTTTAGCTTTGGTACTAAAAGAAATTACCATGGCTCGGTAACCACCTGGCAGTAATTTCAGTCCAGAGTAGAACTCATGACCATGGTCAGGATGGCTTGTGATAAGACCCGTTGTCCTTGAGTGAAACAAGTTGTATTAACAAAAAAAACAAAAGCATTATTAATTAAAATGTAAATTGCAATACATTACCTTGGTTTGGTAACCACATTTTGGTAGTTTCATTCACTGAATATCTATGAACATGATATGTTGGCTTGTGATAAGACCCCCCATATTGCAACTTACAGTTATTTAGGTGAATTTTATTAGATTTCAAGATGATCACGGTGAGATCTAGAATAGAAAAAGGTTGACCGAGCTATAAATAGATACTGTCAATCACTAATGGAACATATGACAAGAATACCATATCACTCCTATAGCTTCAATTATCAAAATGAGACATCTAAAAAAATGGTGATTCAGGTGGGAAAGTCTCAATTAAAAGGTCTGCATAGATTAGTTGTTGTATTCCCATGAGAGTACACCCTTATATATTGAATGAGTAAAATCGATCTGTCATGTCGACCCCCAAATTTAAAACTAAAATGATCTGAAATACATTGATCAACATCCATGTCCAAATGCTTTGTCAATATCATGTTTTGAAATAAATCAAAATTTAGAAAACAACCCAAAGAAAAGAAAAGAAAAACAAACCACAGCTATGTATAGATAAGCCAATGCTTACCTTAAATAAAATACTTCTTCATAAGTTGAATATTTATTGGATAGGCTTCAGAGACACCTTCTAGTGTTTATAATCGAACAATACTAGGGCCAATTTTTTTTGTAACAATGAATGGCCCTAGCCAGAAGCATTGGAACTTAGTGTAATAATTTTTATCCTTGTGTTGTTTGTCCCATTTCAAAACCAAATCCCCCACTTGGAAATCCCTGCCAGTTGAATATTTTTCATCAAACCATCTTTTGACTAACTGTTGATGTTGGTACCGTTTATTTTTGTACTTCTCCCTATCCTCTTCTAATTTAAGTAATGAATCAATCTTGTGTTGAAGAGAGAGAAGAGCCATCTTGTAAGAAAGATTGAGCCAACTGAAATGATGGGAGTAAGAGGTTTGAGGGTAAAATGGACTCCTTTCCATAGGCTAGACAGTAAGGAGAATTTCCAACAGTAGCCTTTGGGGTTACTCGGTCTTCCCAAATACAATTGAAAAGTTGAGTGTGCCAATCCTTATGATGAGTAGCCACAGTCTTCTTCAGGAATTGATCAGATTTTTATTTGAATACTTTGTCAATCCACTTCCATGTGGGTAATTATTGGCAAAATATTTGATTTTAATCCATTTTTCAAGGGTATGTTGGGTGAGATCAATAGAGGAAAAATAGGATCTGTTGTAAAAAACCAAAGACTTTGAAACCCTAAACCTAGTGACGATGTTACTTTCAAGAAAGGATATCACTAAGTTTGTATTAACAACCCTAAGGGGAGTTACTTTTACCCACCTTGTGAAGTAATCTATTGCAGTAAGGATGTATTGGTGATGTAAGGATGAAGGAGGAGCGATAGGACCAACAAAATCTAGGCCCCATTGCTAAAACAGAAACTGGACATTGACTGGTTGAAGGGGAAAAATCGATTTCTTAACCTTACCATCACATCTTTGGCAGGATTCACATTTTCTGGAAAAATCATATGCATCTTTGAACAAGGTTGGCCAAAAATATCCATCTCTTATAATCTCATGGGAAGTTGTCTCCCCGAAATAGTGTCCTCCTGTGGGTCCTTCATGTAATTCTAGCAAGATATTCTCAGTTTCCACTTTTTCAAGACACCTAAGGAAAACTCCATCATAATTTCTTCTAAAAAGCACACCATCAATAAACTGATAAGGTGCAGCTTTCAATCTCAAAGCCCCACACTTCTTGAAATCTAAAAATTGAGGAGCAAACCCATGAGTGAGAAAAAATATAATATCATCATACCAGTCAGATGTTGGACAAGAAATAAATTTTACAATATCTTCAGATGTACCTTCCTCTTGATTCCATTATAGTTGTTCTTGTTTAGGATCATTAGATTAGGAAGCAAGTAAACACAAACCTTTTCCTTTAACAGTTTTAGCAAGCTCAATCTCCAAGTCATACTCTAGAAGTGAAGTCATCCAGTGGGCATGTTTTTCACCAAGTTCCCTTTGGATCAAAACATTTCTTATTGTTGCATAAGGAACAATAACCTTAGTTCTAAACAACAGGAGATAGGGTCTGAAATGTTTTACAAACTTATACAATGTATAGGCATGCTTATCAGTTTGAGAGCAATTCAATTCAACTCCTTTAAATGTAGAACTCATAAATGAAATAGGAATTTTGATGTCCTCAACTTGTTTTTGTGTTAAGACAACAACATAAAGAAAAATCAGTAGCAAATATATAGAGAATAAAATCCGTGGTGAAATTGGGTGACATCAATGTAAGAGCTT
This sequence comes from Pseudotsuga menziesii, assembly GCA_001517045.1. Classification (NCBI taxonomy): domain Eukaryota; kingdom Viridiplantae; phylum Streptophyta; class Pinopsida; order Pinales; family Pinaceae; genus Pseudotsuga; species Pseudotsuga menziesii. The sequence goes on along the minus strand of LPNX011154530.1, from coordinate 250,737 downwards.
CTGCGATAGCTTTCCGAATTTCAACAAAAGCATCTCTCTAAATATCAGACCATTTAAATTGTACATTTTTGTTATCAAGTCTTGTCAAGGCCTAGAAATTTGAGCAAAGTTAGGTACAAACCTTTTGACGAATTTGATCTTACCCAAGAAGGACTGCATGGCTTTCTTGGAACTTGGTAGTCAAATTTTAGCAATAGCGCCCGTTCTTTCAGGATCAATAACCATACCGTATTTTGAAACTATGAACCCCTAAATTTTACCTCTTGTGACTGCAAAAATGGACTTCTTTGGGTTCAAAGAGATACAGTACTTCCTGCAGCTTTCAAACACCTCTTTAAGAGAAAACAAATGATCGTGCCTCTTTTTAGAATAAATAGTTATATCGTCAAGATATACTACTACAGAATTATGCATCAATCCTTTGATTGAAATTGATCTGGATCGTAGATCTAAAAGAAATCAACAGTTAGGATTAAGATAAGGAAAAGCGGAAAAAGCAACTGTAGAAACAAAATTTTTGAAACTTTTGATTTTAGTTTTCGCAATTCGCAATCCACATTGCGGGTTGCGGAAATGCGGAAGTGAAAATTTTAACTTAAAAAAGTTTATTGTTTCCGCAATCCGCAATCCGCATTACGGGTTGTGAAATTGCAAAAATGAAAATTCCAACTTAAAATAGTTTATTGTTTCCGCAATCTACAATCTGCATTGAGAGTTGCATAATTTCAGAAGTGTAACTTTTGATTTGTGTATTTTCGTTTCCGATTTCCGCAATTCACATTGCAGGTTGCGGAAATGCGGAACCGAGAACTCGATTTTTATTGAACAAAATATTTTCGACATCTGCAATCTGCATTGTAGGTTGTGGGTTGGGGAAATGATAAATTTGAAACTTAAAAATTTTGGATATCCTGGATTGCGGATTGCGGATTGCGGAAACAACATGTTTGAAAAAAACTGTATTTTCTGCATTTCACAAAACACATAAAACCATGACTTTTTAGCAAATTTTATTAAATCCAAAGCATAAAAAGACACGAGAATAAAGACAACAATCATGACACACCACATATAAGATAATAAAATTTGTGATCCCCTTCATAATAAGTTGGGTTCCCATTTTATCAATTAAAATGGGATCTGTTGTGCCTACAACACGGAGGAATTTTGATCGCAGTATTTTCCATGGCTTAGTGAATAGGAACAAAATCCCTGTAAAATAGTCATGATTCACCAGTAAAATACTAAATTAATAGCACGCAAGAAACCTGTGAAAAATTTAATGATCCTCAAAAAATAGAAGATTTCAAACATGTAAATTGCATACTGAGTATACCCTGGAATATAGATTAATCCTATAGTTGAATTAATCTCTTAAATTATTGTTGCAATTTTTTGGGACCTTTTATTGCTTTCTTTAGAACATATATCTACTTTTGAGAATACTTTTACACTTAACGAAAAAAGTGAAGGACATTGCTAAGAAAAATTGGGCTTTCAATCTATACATGCACCAAAAAAACTAAATTGACCACCAAACATGCATGAAAACAATCTATCAATCCATGTATAGATTGACATATTTATGGATGTCCTACCAAGAATAATCATTCCTATTTGTCCTAATTACAGAGAACATGTTTGGAATAAAGTTATGAAGGATAGATTTATGAATGGAAATTTATGAATGTTGCAATAATTCATAAATCAAAATGAAAACACTTTTACGTTTAAGCAATTTTACCTTCTAAATATATATTTACTCACTTAAGAGCTAACTTGGGTAGATGCACATTTGGCCACTCTGCTTTGACTTCCAAATGAGAATAAGTTTTTAATGAGAATAACCACATTCCAAACATGTTCTATGTAATTAGGACATATGGGATTGAATAATATTGTTAGGGCATCCATAAATCTCATGACATACCCTCAATCAACAAACAAAGGTAATAAGCAGGCATCCAAAACCTAGTTAACATAACCCTGTCAAAAAATGAAACCCATCTGCATTAACACCCAGTTAAAAGAGCCCCTGTCAAAAGATGCAAGTGACACCTATCCAACTCCTAAATATGTTGGGACGGGCCCTCAACTTGCTTCGGCATCCAAAAACATCCTTGATCCTTGCTACCCATTTTCTCAATTATAGAATTGGATCAGTTGTGCATCAAAACAAGTTGAAATGGGATTGGTTATCAATCCATATTTCTCCTTGCTTGACTATGGAAACCTTTACAAATAAATATGAACATGCTTCCCATGTTTTCACTAATGCAATTAGCAATTGATTTGCACACATTTTTTCAGTTAAAATTTTCTTCTATCACCTTTCCTTCAATGTTCATTTTTTTAGCAAACAATTAGTCTACAAAAGTTCCTTCTGCATCCAAATTGTGCTCCATCCATGCAACCCATATGATATAGAGATGTGAATATATCTTTATGCATGCTTTATTGTGGAAACCTTATATAAAGATTAACATGATTTACATGTGTTTACTAATGAAATTAGTATCATCTTTTTTTGGGGAAGATAAGAAACCTACAATGAGATTACAAAGTAATGCTCCATCATTAACCAACTAAGAAACAACTCTTCCAATTTGCATTTCCATTGCAAATTGTTCATATTCCATGTGCTATAAAAACAATATTTTTTAACTCTTGAAGTCCTAGCTACTTGCTTAGGCATTCAACAACTTGTTCTCTTCGGGCCCTAAATATCAGCATGCTTGTCATGCTTTGAATAATGAAATTAGCAGAAACTCTTGTCAAACCAAGCGATAAATCTATCCAATTGCCCAAATATGTGCAAGACACACCCTCAAGCAGCAAACAAAGGTAATAAGTAGCCATATAAACCCACTTAATAGAACCCCTTTCAAAACAATCATTACACCTTTCCAATTGCCCAAATACATGCATTATGGACTCTCAAGCAACAAATTAAAATACCAAGCCTTCTTATTTACTAGACTTAACAAAACGACAGTCCAGCTATGCGAGACACATGTCCAACTGACATTTTCCATGCAACAAAACATTTGTGCAAATTCATTTTTTTAGCAATAAGGAACCATGTTCATCTGATTTCAAGACATTTTTGATTTATAACTTTGTTGCAAATATGTTCTATGTAATGAGGATATTTTCTATAAAATCCATACATTTTTCTCTTGTGGAACAAAGGAGGTTGAACACCTTTGTTTGTGATCATTCCATTTCTCCTATCCAAATCAAAGCTAAAGCCACCTTCAGGACGAAGTTCAATCACATTATTCGCCAATGGATTCATGAATGGGAACATGCCCTGTAAATAAGAAAACAAAATCCGTAATCAAAGTAGTTAATTAATATCAAGCATGAAACCTGATAAAGAAATAACTATCCTCAAAAAATACAAGCTTGCAAACCTAAAAAATGAAGATTGAGAATACAAGATTTGCAATTTGATGCTTTTCAAACCTAAGTTGCAACAAAGGGGTAAGAGAAATATATCACTTCAGTTTTATATTTTTTGTTGTTGTGATGGCAAGTCGAAAATGGTGAAACAAAAAAAACAATAACAAAAACCAGAATGAGTATACCCTACAAGATCTAGAAATCAAATGAAAATTCTTTGCAGTTCAACCCCTTCCAAACCTTAAATTACGACAAAGGGAACAAATAAATCCAACACTTTGAACGATTGCATATGACAGGTGGAGAACATCTTAATATTGAGGCCAATGAATATAAATATAGGTATCGATGCAAAACTAATGCAAATGAATATTTTAAAATGCATAAAACCCAAATCAATTGCAAAGTAGAGTTCTCCATAAATATGCAAAATGAACTCTATGAATACAAGTCCTACCTACTTGGTTAGGAAGTCAACAAAATGTTGACTGAACCCTCTTTGTATCAGCATGTTTTTCATGTTTTTCCTAATTAAATGCTCAACAATTTTTTTATACCTCTTATGGGGAAGCCACACTCATTTTACCAAATAAGGTGTCATCAAAATGTCACTCTCCATATTGTCAAGGAATTTTGGGGACCTGATCTCAATTGCTTCATCCAAATGTTTCATCCTTGTTTAACCTTAATAAGAAGTATAGAAATTCCCTTTAAAGCATTTGATATGTCTTCCTCATGAGAAAAATAGCGCTTTCCCTTATCATAATTTGCTTAGAGATCTGTCAATCATTCTTTGTTTCACAACTAGTTTATGGAATATGCTTGCATCAAAACCCAATGGGCCTTTTAAGGCCACACTTAAAAAACCATCCAAAACAAGAAAAAAAAACTTTCCAAAATACATTGCTCAACTTATCAGTTGCGGAGCTTGTATGATCGAAAATCACCCCACTTGCATTTCATGAAATAAAACTTTTCACATCAACTCTTTTAAGCGCATCAGAAATTATTTCATGTTATTTTATCTCAAGAAAATACATGCAATTTAAAATAAATATTTTACAATTAATGCATTGTCTAATAGGACATTCCTTCAAAATCACCTTATATGTCATTCACAAAATTAAAATAGTTACTATCCTTATCGTTGTTTGCTTGAATAATGTCCAAGTTTTATTCTTTCCAAGTTTCATGCTTTCCTAGATTATAGCTTCATCCTTAATCATGTAAGATCGAAAAAAACCTCATAAGATAATCCATAATTAAGAACAAATGTAATGTTTGAACAAAACAACCAACATTCTTTCATTTATAGATCAACGATGCATTAATGGAGCATTGAGGGAGACCATTCATGTCTATGAAGGGACATCTGCATTGTGTTTTATGTAGCAAACCAAATCCAAACATTAGAAAATATTGGTTACCTGAAACTTTGTATAGATGTGCAAATCAAAGGCGGTCCAATAGCAAACCTCATAAACCAAAATTTTTGACAAGATATTCCAAATCCCCATAAAATAAGTCGTAATTAATAAATAGGACCATGTGTGAACGAAACGACCAACTTTCTTTCATTAACGGAGCAAAAATGCATTGAGAAGCATTGACAGAGAGCATTCATGTCGATGCAGGGACATCAACGAAGTGTTCTTCATTGACCCGAATGGCAGTGAAACAACACCGCGACCAAATTGATTGCACAAACCATGAGCGTAAACCCAAGGCACTTGGTTAAAAATCCCTCAGCATGAAACCTTCACAAAACCTTTGGCATGAAACCTTCCCAAAACCTTTGGCATGAAACCTTCCCAAAGGGTATTCCCAATGTCCAAATAAATTTGCAAAGAAATGAACTACAGTGAAGGAAACTGCCAGAAAAATATTGGCCTATCAAACCATATATGCACCAAACCCAATTAACATAAACCCCTATTAAACCATATGCCCCACCTGTCTAGCTGGATGAACACCTACAAGGATGGACCCTCAAACATAAATAGTCTTTGTTGTAAGCCTACTTATTTACCCGAGCTAACAATACATCTGTGCAAACATTAGAGACCTATGTCCAACCACCATTTGCCAGTAACTAAGACACTTGTCAGCATGCAATTCAACAAAGCAACAAGGAATCTAGAGACTATTTCCTCCATTGTTTACCCACAAACCCTAACTATAAAGAAAACCACTTGGAAACAAATTGAATACTTGAAAGCCCTCCACATTAAACCTTTGCAAAAATCCTTGAGGTGAAACATTCACTTTTTTCTCTTGTTACATAACTCAAAATATAACCACTCTATTTAACTATAATTGACAATAGCTTGTGTAAGGATTTATGTCAGAATTCCACCTTAGCAACAAACACATTATTACCATATAACATCCTAAATATAGGGATGCATAAACATATACAAAACATTTCACTATTATGATGAAAACTTAACAATATTAGGTTTTCTCATATGTAACCTATCTAAGATGTTACAACAATCATTATTTTCCCTGCCATATATTTTAGGCAATGGGTTACTTTGTCTATGTATTATAGATCTCAAAATCGACAATGATCCTTGGGTTTCAAAGGCACAACTAGAAAAGAAAGTTTGTAGAACAAAAGTTTACATTTTGTTGACCATACCTTTTATGAATGGGTCATTTGGGAAAAAAAAATCCAATGGCACCAAACGAACGTAATAAGCCAATACATTTACCGGAGTTAACAAAACAGTTGTCCAAATATGCAAGAAAACTGTCCAACCGCCACTCGCCAATCATCGGGATGCATGTCGAAACACGTTTAGACGGAGTGCCAAGGAATATAGAGACTACCATATCCATTGTTTAACTCAATCTCAAAATAGACAATGATCCTTGGATTTCAAAGGCACAACTAGAAAATAAAGTTTGTAGAACCAAAGTTTTCATTTTGTTGACCATACCTTTTATGGATGGGTCATTTGTAAAAAAAACAAAAAATAATCCAATGCATTATAAAGTCCTTTTTTTGATAACTATATTTTGCATTACAATGCAAACAATTTTTTTTTGCACATATGATCTATATTTATTCTTGTTATGTTTAAACTTTCTTTTCTATTTGTGGATTTCAAAGGCAATGGCGGTTGTCTATTTTCATATCTATACTATGTATAGACATCTCTTTGTTGTTTTGTCTTTCAATAGAATATAATAAGGAAAATAAATTATGAAAGCAAAAATGTTACAAAAAACCTATTGAACCAAATTACCTAACAAAAACTTTGAAATCGGCATAAGTTAAGGCGCATTTAAGAAAAAATCCCATGTTTGAACAAAATGACCAAACTTCTTACATTGATGGAACAACAATGCATTGATGGAGCATGCAGGCCAACCATTGACTTTTCTAAAGAGACAATGATGATGCGTTCTTCGTAAACCCAAATGGATATGAACAAACAAGCTACTTAGATACCCCAGAAACCCTAATCGTATACACAAACCACTTGGAAACAAGTTCAATACTGGAAACCCTTGTACATGATAACTTTGACAAACGTTCAGTTGAAGTGTTCTCTTGTTACAAACTCCAAATATAGCCACTCAATTTAAGTACAATCAACAATAACATGTGTAAGGTTTTAGCAAAAAAAACTCAATTCAAAGCTGTGGCAAGAGCAAACCATTTTTTTTCTAGCACAAGGAATGCCAAAACAGTTAAGCAGGGTGAATGCTACCTACGAATGTGATCAAGTGGCAACATCTATGTTTTAAATTTTTTTGTGTAAACAGAGACCATCAAAACCAATACAGACAAACCAAATCCAAATAAGTAGTGACTATTGGTTACCGGAGCCTATGTATAAATGTTGCAAAGCAAAGCGGTTCAAAAGCAAACCCAATAAACCAAAAATTCTGACAAGATCTTCCAAATCTCATAAGATAACCCGCAATTTAGAAATATCCCCATGTCTAAAAAAAATGAATATCCTTCTTGCTTTCATGAATCCTTCATCGAGAGCATTGATGTCGAGCATAGGACATAGGTGGTGTGTTCTTCATAGACTTGACCAGCAATGAACAAACAAGTGACCAAACTGACCCCACAAACACTAAGCATAAACCCAAAGCACTTGGATGAAAATCCCTCGTCCTGAAACCTTAGTAAAAAAAACATGCTTGAACATATCTACATCGTTTAACTATTCTGATAAATATGTGCCAAACGTAGGTTATTTTCATATGTAAACTATCTAATCTATTAGAACAAACCTTCTTCAACTTGTGGCATACCTTCCATCAAATGGGTTACTATGTCTATGTATTATAGATCTCAAAATAGACAGTGATCCTTAGGTTTCAAAGCCACAACTAGAAAAGGAAGTTTGTAGAACAAGAGTTTTCATTTTTTTTACCATACCTTTGATGGATGGATCATTTGGGGAAAAAATACAAGAAATTATAAAGTACTCTTTCCAGAAACTACATTTTGCATCACAATGCAAATTTTGATTTGCACATATGATTTGTAGTTGTTTCTTGCTATGTATAAACTTTCCTTTCTATTTGTGGATTTCAAACCCAATGACCATTGTCTATTTTCATATCTATACTATATATAGACATCTCTTTGTTGTCTTGCCTTTTAATGAAATATAATAGTGTAAATTATTTAGGTGAGCACCATTAGTAATTTAACATGCTTTCTATAAATGCATTTCCTACCTCTACTCACCCCTACAGAAAGGAAATGCAAATATCAAAGAAAAGATGTTGCAAAAAATCTGTTGGACCAATCTTAACACACTCTTTGAAGTCCTATTTGATTCCACAGGAAATAACAACCATAACCTTATGGAGAATATGCTAACTGAATATGTTGTTTCAATCTTGCTCCATGGAACTATGAATCATTTCCCATTCGTACAAGTTTTCACATAAAACCAAGTGAACTCACTCAACTCATCAACTATTTGGTTCTGAATTTGTATCTCAGATGGTCTTCACAAGCATGAGTCATTACTTCCAATTATATATAATAGTCTTGTAGAATATGGGAAACTAAAAGAAGGAACTATAATCAAAGTCACCCAATGTACATGCAATGTTGTACATAATGTAATGTATGTTTCATTTCCTCGATATTTTTTCCCACTTAATGGATTTTACACCCTTCATACATCAAATTTTTGTTTCCCCATTCCTCCCTAACGTACTTCTTCTTACCAAGACTATCACATTGCTTGCACTTGAGGTTGTCACAGTGGATGCACCAATTATTGGAGAGACTTCATATGACCACTTATCTATATAAGAATCTCCCTCACAAAGTAGTTCCTCTCTTCCAAAGACCAGTTTGCTTCAACCTTGCACCCCTTCAATCGTGAACCCTGACTCAATAAATGCAAACCCTTCCTTAACCACATTGGTTATCTGATTCACATCACTTACCTCTTCTAATAAAGTTTGGAGCATTCAAGGTCGAGTAATTTCCAAGACAAACATTCATGAATATAGCAATCAACGAGGGCCTAGAAAAGTGTTCGGTTTTGACCTTGTTAATGCTTCACACGATGAAATACATATCTTTGAATTCGATGAATTGGCACTTTCTTTGTATGACAAGATTCAAATAGGAGTGGTCTACATATTATCAAATGGTACATTCAAAGCATCCAATCCAACATACAACCATTTGAAAATCTATCATGGTACTTTCCTAGGTTTCTCCTCAACCATCCAACCATGCTTAGAGGAATAACCCTTAATACATTTACATTGCTTTCAATTTAAAACTATTTAGGACATCCACACTATACCTGTCAATTCCATGGTTGACCTTCTTGGACTTGTAGTTTATGTTTCGCCTGTATTAAGTATACAAAAGAGGGATGGTTTAGAGAAAGTATGATGCATGGTTGGAATCCACGACATGTCAGGATACAACATTGACATAAAACTTTGGGGATAGCATTTCCAAATTGAAGGATCCCAACTTGCTAACCTTCGAGGTTTAGATACTCCCCCAGCTTTAGTAATCAAATTCTGTCGTGTTAAATAATTTAATGGGAAAATTGTTGGAACTATGTCGAACACAACTCTTTTTATAAACCAAAATATTAAAGAAACCACCCTTATGCAAACATGGTTTTATGACAATGGATTCCATTTAGCCTCACCATCTTTTAGTCAAAAATTCATTGCCTCTCATTCTGCTCCGCGCAAGCGCATGACCATCAGTGAGTTACAAACTCTCAAGCCTTCTAAAAAGGAAATTTGGTATTCTGTTTTTGCAACCATCACAAATGTTAACATGGATGACTTTAATTTCCTTGCATTCCCTTTTTTCGTTGATGGCATACTAATGCATGAAAAAAAATTCCACAAAGTTGGAAACATTTGGCATTGTGGTAAATGTGATGGGGATTTTCTTGAATGTGACTACTGATACATACTATGGTGTCGTAGAATTATGATGATGTTGCAAACCAACTCATGGGAGTTTATGTGAAAGACCTATGCCTCCTCTCAACTGAAGCAACATCAGTTGTTGAAATAGCCCAAAATATTTGCAACAAACAATTCCTTTTCACTCTTTCAGTTAGAACATATACCTTCCGTGGAACTACATGCCTAAAGGTTTTAATTGTGATGACTGAAGACATTTCATCGGCAACCTCACCTGGTTCTCTTTCTTCATAAAACCTTTGTTTCTTTCCTCCCTAGACATCCAATTGCAGAAATGCTTTCCACTCGATACTCAAGCATCCATTATCATATGTAATGAATTGCCTCAGTTCTCACAGTTATCCTTATTTCATACTTCAACATAGAAGGGTTGAATTTTTACTCCATTGATAGTTTTTCCTTTCAAAGTTCTATCTTGCTTTCTCATACTTCCATTGTACAAACTATCACTTAACATTTTGAACTTAAATGGTAGATGCAACCTATATGGTGACTTTTGAATACAATACTAATTGACTGTTAGGTTTATTTATAAAATAAGTTCCTTAGTTCTCTTCTTTCTTATAACAACTTGTCATAGTTTTGTTAAAAACTGTTATTACATTAAGTATTTTATTTTCATACATTCTTTGTCATACAAAACTATTTTCTTTTATATTGTTGCTTTCTTACACTTTTCAAGATAGAACTTGAAAATTATATTTTCCCCTTCAATGTTACTTTTAACCTATATGATTGGTTCCCAATATGAAATTACTTTACATTTCCTTCAAGTCTTGTGTTTTATATGCATATACTTTTAAATTAACATATATACAAAATGTTTCCCTTCCACCGATGACACCTTCTAAGTCTTTAACAAGTTTACACTTTTCTTGTAGGAATCATGCCCAATCATGACAATGAACAAGCCAATGCACGAAGAATACTTGTATATGTACAGAACAAAAATAAAAAACAACAAGAAACAATGTATTCTTTATAGATTTGCTCATCAAGCTATAGAAAACTCTTCTTCTATTTATTTTGGCCAACCTCCCACCGCACCATCCCCTCCATCCCCCATGATAAATCCATCCAACGCCCCTCGTGATGATTCACATCAACGCTTTTGTACAAAATTGGACCAGCTATCTCACGTGAATGTATGCTCAATTTGTAATGAATGTTACCCTAGCATTGCAACGAAAAAATTCCATGGTGCATATGGATTTTCTCATTATATTTTAGAAAGAAAAGGCCATCGATTTTCATTGGAAAACAATATGGACCCGGGAATACAACCACCTTTCCTTACAGTACTTACACAAGTTGAATAAATGCTCATTTGTCATTCTAACCCAATCCTACAAGTCACGCATGCTCGTGGTGGTAAATATAATTATTCTAGCCATACTATTTGCTTCCCCCAAGAAATTTCCAATATTTCCACATCACTACCCCATTTAATACCAAACCTTGACATCCTTATTGTTCGCAAACACAACCCTACAAACAAACCATATGAACTCTTTGTTAGTCGAACACGTGTTCTTACTGCTCTTGAATACAAAATGGCTAACGATCCGTACTACAAGGATGTTCGAGTTAACCAAATTGCATTAGCTTCTTTTCCTCTTGTTTCAACATACATTTCACCTTTTATTTTCCATGTCAATAGCGATGATTCACTATCTCATCAACAAAGCTCGTCCTCCGCAGTGAAACCACCAAATTCACTTGAACCCTATGAATTAGAATCCTCCTCCTTTCTTTCAACACAAAGAAATTCTAGAACTAAGTTGAGGAAATTAGATGCTTCTTACGTAAACCAGATATCCCACTACCACCTTCCATTGATTTCCCCCCTATAGGCATCTCCCCTATCAATGAGTACAACATAGAAGACCTTCTTTCAATGGCCTTTCCAACCTTGTTTCCCATAGGTGTTGCAATGCTTAAACAACCACGCATTCATCAACTTGAGATGCATGAATATGCACTTCACCTCATTCACTATCATGACAACATATTTGGCCAAAATACTCGCTTTCACTACTACATATACAATCTCATTATGTGGCATCGAAGTCATGGCACTACTTCTGTTTTTGTCAAATGATAACCTTGAAGATACACTCCCTCCCACAATACTTGAGCTTGTTAACTAATTGCAAGACCTTCCTGATGACATAATCGCTGAAAGGGTCACATGATTTGGGTCTACATTGCATGGAACACATTCATATTGGAACAAAAATAGATCTAAAATCACAAATATGATCAATTAATAAGGCACACCAATGTTCTTATTCACCCTTAGTACTGCTGATAGAAAATGGTCAAATTTGCATGTTTGACGCCTACCCGACGACCTGGCGATTCATATCAACACCGTCAATGTAATATTCATAACATTATATCCAATCCACATATTACATCACAATACATGCATAATAGATTCAACATATTCCTTGAAGAGGTGCTTCAAAAAGGCCTTCATATAACCGATTCTTGGTGCAGGTATTTTACTATATCTTCCTGCTTGTCCATCTATTCATGTTTGTCACTCTAAAATATTGCTTTCTAATGTATTCCTTTTTCTCCCTCATAGGTATGAATGGAAACATAGGGGATCCACACACATTCATGGTTTTATTTGGTTGGCAGATGCACCAAATATGGACACATTGGACTGGGAAGATGTTGTTGCAGTTGAATATGCAAAACATTATTTTGACACGTATCTTACAACCTGTAATCCTCATACCGATCACTTGCCCACTTTTTGGTTACATCAATCTGCTACAAATGATCCATGTAGTCTTGGATAAACATCCATACTTGCATCAAACTACTTGGTTGACTATGAAGAACTTGTAAATTGTGTTCAAAGACACACCAAATGTTCAAAATCAACTCACCTTCATAGAAAAGGAACATCTCTTAAATTACGTTTTGGTTTCCCCTTTGACCTACAAGCTACTTATTCCTCGTTCATTGATGCAAATGGGTGTAAAACCTACAATCCTTCAAGAAATGATTCCCTTGTAAATGTTCACAACCAAACCATGCTTTCAATATGGAGGAATAATGTCTATTTCCAACCTGTTCTTTCTAGGATTGTTGTCCTCAAATACATTTCAAACTATGCATCAAAAGTAGAGCCAAAATAAGAAATCTACCATGCTATTCTCTCTTGACTTGCACATGAATCACCAAGTGATGACCATGTTCTTCAACCAATCAGTAGATTCCTTGAATAAACAATTGCAAAACGAGACATCAGTGCACAAGAGACTTTCCACATGCTCCAAAAACTCCCTCTTGTGCTTTACAGTCATTCATTTTTTACCCTGAATGTGAGCCAAATTGTTTTATGTCGTGTCTTTAATGACACAACTAACACCCCTCAACCCCCCCCCCAACCCTCGCGCCTTCATTTTTGTACACATGAAAATACCCTCTACTATTGAACATCTAAACCTACTTGAGGCTACTCGTTCTTGGTCTTTCTTACCTAATAGGAAAAAAACCCATGGAAACCAAACTTGTGTCACAAGATTGTTTGAGTCTTGCTGCAATTCACTTCCATTCCTCCCTTTGATTCTTCAACTTTTGAACCATTTTGTTGGAGCAAACTTCTTCTATACAAACCTTTTCATGCCCTCCCTGAGGACAATGGAACCATAAGTTCTGAAATTATTTCTCATTGGCATCGCAGTAAAGACACATATTTTGTATGGCATGTTGAACGCGTACTAGAATATCCCTCTACACCTCCATCTAATTATTCAACCTCTGATCCATTTCCCTTTCCCTTTCCCCGTACCATTGTTGAATGGGAACTTCTCTCTCAAACACGCTTAGGCAACGACATCCATATTGATGACCTTGAAATGCTTGGACATCGTGATTCTGACGAAAATCACAATTGGGCACATAAAAATGTACCTACACATTTTCATGAATCCACCATATCATTCATTGAATTCAATCGCTTGTCCACCAAACTACATGAATACACCTCAACATTGTCCAATTCACTTGATTCCTTGTCTCCCACACAACGCATAGCGTTTGATCTTGTGATTTCCCACGTTAGAAACACTACACCCACCTGCCCAGTCAAAATGGTCATTCAAGGTCCTGTAGGAAATGGAAAATCTTACCTCATTTCTTGCTTGAAAGTTTCACTCCAAATAGCATCCAAACAAAATCCCTCCCCATTGCTTCTACTAGATCCAATTAGTGTTGCTACCTTTAACATACAAGCACTTACAATACATTCTGCTCTTCGAATACACATTGTTTAGATGCACCCTCTTGAAGGCCAATTCCTTTCAAACCTTCAAGAAGAACTCTACCATATTCGATATATTATCATTGATGAAATGAGCTTTATTGGCCCAAAACTGTTAACTCTAATTGATTCATGTTTACGTGAAGATTTCCCCTTGCGCTATACAGTCCCATTTGGTGGTTGTTCCATGATCCTTCTTGGTGACTTTGGCTAATTGCCTCCTGTAAAGTACATCCCCATGTATGCAGGTGTGTCCCTTGGGAATGCTCTCTGGCATACATTCAATACTTTTGTCACACTCAACACCATTTTTCACCAACAAGGAGATAGCCCTTCCCAAATTTCCTTTTGCGGACTCTTATTGAACCTTCAAAATTTAACACCAATTCTTGAAGACTGGGCACTCCTAATGACAAGAACAACCTCATCCATTTCACATGTAGAAAAATGATCATTTGAACAATTTACCCACTTGTATGCCATTAATAGATTTGTAGCACTGCACAATAAACACATGCTCAAACACCTTAACATGCCAATTGCACATTGCTTTGCAAAACAAAGGAGTAAACATGTCTGTCAATCCATAGATGATGAACAATTTCCATTAAAGGTCCTTGTTGTTATTGGTCAACAAGTCATGCTAACTACTAATTTATGGGTTGGAGCAGGCTTGGTTAACGCCTCGCTTGGAAAAATCATTGACATTGTCTACAACTCCAACAATCAACCTCCTACCTTACCTTCCTTTGTTGTTGTTGGATTCCTCCACTACAAAGGACCCCCATGGGATGCTTCTAATCCTACTTATGTCCCCATCTCTCCCATAAGAAGAGGATCAAGTCAACAACTACCACTTCGTATGGCATGGGGTTTAACAATTCTTAAAGCACAAGGTATGACCCTACAAAATTAAACAATATATATTGGAAACATTGACAGACAAGGTCTCACATTCACTACAATATCAAGAGTTAAATCTCTGCCAGGCCTTCACATATCTCCAACTTTATCTTTTTATAGATACTCTTGAATGTAATACAATCCATATGTCCAATGTAGGAAACAAGAGGAAGCCTTACTTGCTTCAAAGTCTTTACAACCACATTCTGCTTGAAGCTTTTAAATGTTTGCTCTAAGGATGTACTATTTTTCCTCTAAACATATACTTGCCATCAAAACACTATTTGTATTGTTCACACTTATGTTTATTAATCTTGCACATTGATCTAGGAACAAATAATCAATCTCATCAAGAAATAATCAACAAATAACTCATGAAATGGTGTAATTAGTCTACAGAATAGTAACCGCTCTGTATATTCAATAAACAATGAATAATTACAATTACAATGTCAAGCTACAACTTGAATGAGTGAGCAATTTTAATACCTAAGGAGGTCATTCGAATTGAATGAGTGAGTCTAGCTTAATTGACTGTAAGCCATTGGTTCACACTCAGTGAACCACTGACTAAAACCCTAATTGACTCACCAAACCCTAACTGAAGTCAGAGTGCAATAAATGACTGAGTCTCAACTGAAAGAGATCAAACACATGTCATAGCAAGCCAACCATCAAGTGCTAGTGCTTCAATGACTTCAATGAACCTCGATGAGGTTAACTGAAGCTGAACTGATCATCAAAAGTTGGTGGAGGTGCCCCTGTTGACTCCAGATCATTAAATAATCATTAAATAATATATTTAATGAGAGGAGGCACCTTAACTGACTTGTTGAACTGATTGTAACCACCAGTTAGCAATTAGGTGCATTAATATCACTCAGATCACCTCCGGAGTGCTCCAGTTAGCCTCCCCGAATGTAGGAGAAGGCTAAGTTAGCCTCCTTGACTGTAGGTAGGCGTGGGTGTGACTAGATGATGTCAATTAATTCTCCACTGATGTTAATTAATGTCAATTAAACTTAGGATAGTGGTTTAACTAGGCCAATTTGACCAAAAAGAGTGTGTATGGTGGTAAATGTCTCCAACACCCCCCCTTAAGATATACTCAGGAGGAGTTAGAAAACACAAATGCATAAAAATGCTAGGGACCTAGCAACTAAGGCCATAGGTCGCCCTGTACAATGCTGAAATTGAAACAATGCTCAAAACAAACTAAGTGAGGAAAAGAGGGAAAATCCAGTGGGAAAACCCCCCCCTCAAGCTGAACACTGAAAGTAGTCTGAATCACCCTAATGAACTCACCCCCAACAGTGAATGGAGGTAAGTGAACTTCTTTTCTGAAAATATCTTGGTGAAGATGTCTGCAATCTGCTCATCAGTCGGGCAGTATTGCAAAATGATGGTCCTGTCATGCACTAGCTCCCTGATGTAGTGCATGTGAATCTCTACATGCTTGGTCCTCTGCCTGGTAACTGGATCCATGGATATCTTAATAGCACTTTTATTGTCACAAAAGAGGACAGTGGACAAAGTACTACCAAGATCAAACTCTGAAAGAATGCCTTGCAACCAAACTGCTTGGATGCAAGCATTCACCGCTCCTCGATACTCGGCCTCTGCTGAAGATAGTGCTATGGAAGCCTGCTTTTTGCTTGACCAGCAAATGGGCCCACCACCAAACATGAAGACATATATGGAAGTAGAATTCCGATCAATAGAATCACCCGCCTAATCAGAATCTGTGTATCCAACCAGCTCTAGCTCGGAGTCTGCAGCATAGTGAATGCCGTAGGTCCTGGTTCCTTGAATATACTAGAGGATCCTCTTGGCTTCCTTCCAATGAATATCATGAGGCTGCTGCATGTATCTTGATACAGAATTCATGGCATAACAAATACCAGGCCTAGAATGTGTCAAGTACAACAAGATACCAATCAGCTGTCGATAGATAGTGCAGTTCATGGGAGGTGTGATTTTTCCTTCTTCAAGGCTGATCCTTGAAAGGAAAGGGAATGGTGCAGGCCTACATTCAGCCATGTTAAACTTGAATAATAGGTCTGAAGTGTATTTGGAATGAGTGACCATAATCCCATCAGAATTTTGCTCGATTTCGAGCCCCAAAAATTGTTTTAGAAGCCCCAAATCACTCATTTCAAAGGCATTGTGGAGAGCAGTTTTGATGGCTGAAATGGAGGAAACTGTGCTACCTGTGATCAGTAAGTCATAAAAATATAAAACAATTATAATTATATGACCATCATGCTGCTTTAAATACACATTTGGATCGGATCTACATCTCTGAAAGTTTTGCGAGAGAAGGAAGGCATCCATCTTGGAATACCACTCTCTTGGGGCCTATTTTAACCCGTATAGTGACTTCTTTAGCTTGCAAACCAAATATGGATCAGTGATGTATCCCTCAGAATGATTCATGTAAATCTCCTTATGAACATCTCCATGCAAAAAGTCTGACTTAACATCCATGTGATGCACCTCCCAGTGCTTGGATGCTGAAATTGTCAAAACAAGGCAGATGGAGTCCATTTTTGCAACCGGTGCAAAGGTCTCATGGTTGTCCACTCCTTGGACCTGAGAGAAAAATTTTGCTACCAGCCTTGCCTTATATTTTCAGGTGCTTCCATCAGCCTCAACCTTGTTCCGAAACACCCACTTGCATTGAACCAATTTCCTTCCCGGAGGAAGAGAAACTAGCTCCCAAGTAGTGTTTTCTAAAGAGAATTCATCTCTTCATCCATGGAAACTTGCCATCTTGGATCATTCCGAGCATGGTAGTAGGATTTTGGATATGAACTAATAATCAAATAGCATTTTTTAGACAGCAAATTATCAGGACAAGAGAGCGCAATACCTGCTCTTTGGAAATCAGACTAGGTTCTCCTTGTGTCATCCAGATTTTCGATGTTGTCTCCTGTGGAGGAGAGTGTCTGTCGGGTCCATGTAGAAAGATGATTTTGCACTTCAGGTTCTTATTCAACATATAATTATTTCTGTACACTGATATCAGAAATCAGAGGATCCAAATCAGGGTCATCACCCCCAATTTCATCATCCAAATAATCAGTAGAATAGGAAGGAAAATCAACAGTTTTCTCCTTCACTAGTTCCACCTCCTGAAGAGGCTCATCAAACTTGACACTTCTCTCGATGATGATATGTTTGGTCTTGATATCTAGTAGCTTGAAACCATTATATTCATTAGGACACCCAATAAATAGACATTCTATGCTTTGTGTTTGCAAAGCCCTTCTTTTATCAAGCGGAATCAGGGCCCATGTAGTGGACCCAAACACCCGTAGGTTCAACACATCCGGCTTGTGTCCGAAGTATGCTTCGAAAGGGGTCTTCCATTTCATGGATGAATGTGGCACCTTGTTCTGAATGTATGCTACAGCATGCATGGCTTCAGCCCACAAATTTGCAGCAAGCTTCTTAGATTCCAACATACAGGTGGTCATCTCCTTGAGAGAACAGTTCTTCCTTTCCGCTACTCCGTTTTGCTGGGGCGTGTAGGGAATTGAATGCTGGAACTGAATACCAATTTGGGAGCATATGTATAGAAACTCATTACTGAAATACTCCCCTCCATTATCATATCTCAAGATCTTGATCTTAATCCCAAAGGCATTTTCGAACAAGGCCTTCAATTCAGAATTTTTTTCACATACTTTTGATTTCTTTTTGAGAAAGAAAACCCATGTATACCTTGAAAAATCATCAATAAAAGTAAGGAGGTACCTTGATCCATTCATGTATGTGATAGGCATCGGACTACTGATATCAGAATGTATCAGCCCCAATATGCTTGTAGCTCGGTTTGCCTTCCCCCGATCGAACTTGTGCTCAGGGTGTTTTCCAATCACACAGCCCTTGCAAATTCCTGTGGTTGCCTTGATGACCGGGAGGCCTTCAACCATGGAGTTTTTCTGTAATTGCTGCAAATATTTGAAATTAAGATGGCAAAAACTCTCATGCCACAACCTACTTACCTCATTTCCATGAGTTAGCAGAGCGGTGGGATTTGCATCCGCAACAAAGTGAGAGAACTCATAGGCCTTGGCATGATCATTTGCAAGGCCTTTTGCAATGAGTTTCCCAGATGCAATTTCTGTTATCTCAACATCATTTGGGCTGAAAGAGACTCTCTTAGGCAATCCTGTATGTGTCATATGATAGACACTAAGGAGATTTGCTGCTAGAGACGGTACATACAAAACATTAGAGAAAAAACCATTTTCAAGATATACAGTACCTTGTCCTTCGGAAATGATGGTGGAGTCATCTCCCATGTGGATGGGAATGGATTTTTCGGTCTCCAAGGATGAAAAGGAGTCTTTTTCAGCCATCATGTGATTCAAATCTCCAGAGTCAATCAACAGTGCTTTGGACTTCGAAGTGCTTGCCATGAGGGCATGACTTTTCTCATGTTGTGGTTCCCAATCTTGGTGATCTCTCCTCCGAAAGCTCTCCGAAAGATTGATGTGATTCCTCTCAAGGAGAGAGGTTGCTTCATCAAGCTTCTTCTTCATGCAGGAATGTTTAGGGTGGAAGCCCTTCCCGCAATAAGAACACTTGGCTTTCTCCTTGCCATGGTGCCCTTTTCCTTTGTTCTTTCTTGAGCCGGAAGGCTCATCATGCTGCTGATTTTCAACTCTAGGTTTAGGAGCATCAAACTTAGTTTTTTTGTTCTTTTTATGCTTACCTTTACCCTTCATATCTTTGGGCCTCGAGACATGTAGGGCTTGATCACGGGAATATCGGATGATCCCCATCTAGACAAGCTTGTCATGTTCACATGTTAGGGACTCAATGAAGGCATTGATTGTAGGCATGGTCCATCCAGGGGTTGTGAGCTTCCCGGCATGGAATGTAGAAACAAAAACTAAATAATCAGCCCCAAGTTTGGAGAGTATGGCGAGGATGAGCTGATCATCCTCCTTCTCCACTTTGCATTGCTTCAAGAGTAAAACAATATGCTTGAACATTGTGAAGAAACCATTCAGAGTCTCGAAATTGGATGGTTGGAGAGACATGAGTTCATTTTCAAGCTAGTAAACCCTCAAGTCATCATGCTTTCCATATAGAGATTCCAATTTGTCCCATACTTCTTTCGGTGTCTTCAATCCTGCAAGATGGAAGAGAAGGTCTCGGGAAATAGAGAGGCACAAGAAACCGAAGGATTCATCCTTCTTGTTCAAGAATCTTGATTTTTCTATGGCACATCCAGGCTCATCTTCAGTGTCCATGGTGATTCTAAAAAGACCTCTAGAGTGCAGCTGAATCTCCATATCACCTTTCCATGAGTGGAAATTGTGTGGAGTCAAGAGATTTACTGAGGAGGCCATCTGGATGTGCTGGAGCGAATGCTTCACCTGTAGAAACTTGAAAATCAAAACAGAAAGGAAAATGTAAGGTCGGACAACCTACACATTCTAGGCTTTCATCACACCCAACATAGTCAATCAAGCAAGCTTGATCAACAAGTTCTTTACTTGGGGTATTAAGTGGTAAGCCCTGGCTTCTGGTGCAGTGCTGGATTTTTGAGCTATTGCTCACTTTTCATGTAGAAATCTATCAAAAAGCTAGTTTTTGAGAGATATATCTTTGTCTCACCGTATGCTCTGATACCATATTAATCTTGCACATTGATCTAGGAACAAATAATCAATCTCATCAAGAAATAATCAAAAAATAACTCATGAAATGGTGTAATTGGTCTACAGAATAGTAGTCGCTCTGTATATTCAATAAACAATGAATAATTACAATTACAATTTCAAGATACAGCTTGAATGAGTGAGCAATTCAAATACCTAAGGAGGTCATTCGAATTGAATGAGTGAGTCTAGCTTAACTGACTATAAGCCATTGGTTAAAACTCAGTTAACCACTGACTAAAACCCTAATTGGCTCACCAAACCCTAACTAAAGTCGGAGCACAATAAATGACTGAGTCTCAACTGAAAGAGATCAAACACATGTCACAGCAAGCCAACCCTCAAGTGCTAGTGCTTCAATGACTTCAATGAACCCCGATGAGGTTAACTAAAGCTAAACTGATCATCATAAGTTGGTGGAGGCGCCCCTGTTGACTCCAGATCATTAAATAATCATTAAATAATATATTTAATGAGAGGAGGTACCTTAACTGACTTGTTGAACTGATTGTAACCACCAGTTAGCAATTAGGTGCATTAATATCACTCAGATCACCCCCAGAGTGCTCCAGTTAGCCTCCCCGAATGTAGGAGAAGGCTAAGTTATCCTCCTTGACTGTAGGTAGGCGTGGGTGTGACTAGACGATGTCAATTAATGCTCCAATGATGTCAATTAATGTCAATTAAACTTAGAATAGTGGTTTAACTAGGCCAATATGACCAAAAAGAGTGTGTATGGTGGTAAATGTCTCCAACAATGTTGTTTCCATTATTGAATGTATTGTTACAATTGCAAAGAAATGGAATGTGTTTCTTCTTGAGATGTATCATTTACTTATATGTTTCACCATTTATTGGTTCAATTCAACATACCAATTAACCACTTTATCGCATGTTCCTTTGTTAGCATCATATGAAAATTTGCTTTCATGTACTTTAATGTGTTATTGCTTGTTGTTTCAACATGTCCATGTTGTATTACCTATATGTGTCTTATTACTCTAAAAATTAAACTTTTGTTCTCAAACAAGTGAACTTGGTATACACTCTAATTTGTTCTTTCATGTAACATGCAATATTTACAACATCTTCATATCTATTTTTCTGCTCTAGTTGTCAAACAGATTTCACTATGACATTTTTTAGTACATTTCCATATTACTATCAACAAATTAAGGATCAAAGGGAAGTATTACAAGAGAAAGAGAGATACTTCAAATCATCCTCTCTTCTTCCAATTAATTACTTTCGGCCAATGATTCATCTGCTCCTAAAATTGAAAGACCTGCTCCAACGTGTTCAGTTTGCTTCCTGCAAAACATATCTAGACTTACCATACTTGAGAAAAATTTCATACTACTGTCAACAAATAGACGAGCATGCAAAAGCAATGCAACATATGGAAACAAACTTTGAAGAATCGTCCTTGCTTCTAACTAGCTGCATATTCCCAACCACAAAGTTGTTCTCTTTATTGAAGAAACTTCTTCATTTTTTTATGCATATACATGAAAGAGATACAACCAGGTATATACGACAAGATTTGGTGCTACGATATCCACATCTTGGTCCTTCAATCTCTTGTACTTGGTGTTGTCGTCGCCATAACTCGGCATGTATATATGACTGACCTATACTTTCCTTGTCAATTTTAGTATTCTAGACACTTACCTACTTTGTTTTGGCATTTTTTTTCTAGCAACTTATACTCTTCCACTTTTATATATATATATGTATATATATATCTATGTATGTATGTATGTATGTGTTTTTTGTTGAGGGTCTATCCTGCGCTTGTTTGATCATTTGGACAATTGTATTGCGTATTTTAACAAGGAGGTTTGTTAACTGAATTTCAATATATGCTTATTACCTCTATTTGCTTCTTGAGGGTCCGTATTTTGCGTGTTTGGTCAATTGGCCAAGCATATTCTGGGTGATTGGCGAGTGGCGGTTGGACAATTGTCTCGCGTGTTTGGAGAGGTGTTTTTTTAACTCTAGTAAATGCATTGGCTTATTACCTTCGTTTGGTGCTTGAGGGTTCATCTTGTGCATGTTCGAGCAATTGGACATGTGTCTGGAATGGTTTGACAAGGATTGTTGTTAATTGGGTTTGTATTTTGATAGGGTTTTGTTAACTGCTTTTTGGATTCCTACTTATTACCTTCATTTTCATGTCCTTTGCATCTTCGGGCAATTGGAAAAGTGTATTGCGTCTTTTGACAGGGGCTATGTTAACTGCGTGTTGTTGCAGCTGGGTTTTGTGTTTTGACAGGGTTTTGTTAACTAGGTTTTGGATGCCTGCGTATTACCTCTGTTTGTTGATTGCATGGTTGTGTTAACTTGGTTTCAGTGCACGCTTATTTTTTCATCTAAGTGTAGCTTCCTTGTTTAACCCAAAACCCATCTGTTGCAGCTTTCATCAATTTTAAAGGTCAAAATTCTAGGCATGTCATTAGTTTATCGAATTCTAGCTGACATGTGTCTTATGTGTTTGAACAGGTGTTTTGTTAACTGGGTTTTGATACAATTTTTTTTCATACCCTCTAGTTGCTCCTTATGAGCCCGTTCTGCCTTGCACATCTAATTTTTTTGTGTTTTTAGCTTGTCCTTGTTTAAATAAAAATGTTGTCCACTGGATTCTTTAGTTTCACTGTCTAGGTTAAAATGTTCCTCTTGCCTCTTGGTTTATATATGTACTCCTCTGCCTTTGTAAACCAACCTTTGATCTTTTCCTATCTCTCTCTCTCAGGTATGTACAAACCCTTGTTAAAGGGTCACTTTTGCTTCATTTGTTAATTTGCTTAAGAGGCATAGACAATTGTAAAAGCTTACTTTCTGAATATAAGGAAGGTCCCAATTCACCAAGTAACTTATCAGATTTGTATTTTAAAGTCACAAACTTGAAAGATATACAAATTATCTTTCACTTTTTCAGATGTTCATTTTTCTACTGTACTTTTTTTGTTCCAATACTATTCTTGTAAAACATTTTTACAAATTAGCTACTTAAAATGATTTTTAAATGTATCACCTTAGAATACGAAACAAAACCAATATCTAATTGTAAAAAAAAAGTCTTATTGTTTTAAAATAAAAGTCTAAATGTTCTCAATCATGCTTCAAAGCAATGTTTGCTTGGTCTTATGGCCATTTCCCAAAAGTATAAAGTTGATCCTAGATTCATTGTTACACTTCTAAGCTTATGTCCAAGGGGTGGAATGAAAGGATTCTCTTGGAGACTTGTTACAAGTGACATGTGGACCATGGTAAAGAACATACTTTAAAATTGCTAATCTCATTAAATTTTTCATGCTTTTCTTGTGCCATCATTTAATAGACCTTGCATTTTGCAGCCACAAGAACACTTGGAATTTCCATAAATTGTCTCACTCAAAATCCAGACATACAAGCCTTGATTCCTTTCAATTCATACAGGTGACTCTTTACATTGTCATTCATTACTCCTTTTTTCTTTATTCTTTGTAAAATGTTACATATACATTTTACCATGTTCTGTTTTATTTCATTTTATCTACATATTTTGACAAATGAACAAATAGATTCAGTACTATTTTTACTTGTATAACCAACTCATTATTTATGTGCTTATTGTAGCACCAAATATGACTATATCTTAGACCTACAGCTTATCCCCTTAAAAGTATTAGTTTCCTTCATTGAAGGGACTATTCACCAAAGACAAAAAGGCCATTCCACAGTATATATGATGGTAGAACTTGAACTGTATGGTAAGATTCCATCTATATCATTGATTAAATCCCTATGGTTCTCTTAGCTTTTCTTATATGGTTTGGGTTTTATACCCATTTTGAACAGTAATTATTAGGTACAAGTACTTGGGTTCAAGGTTTATGGTATGCAATCTTGTGCTGAACATGTTTGCAGATTACACAGATTTAACAGGAAAAATCGTGAGTATCATGGTCCAGTGCTTGCAAAAGCTTCCTGCTAGTAGTGAAAAAATTCACAAACAAATGTAATATTTATACCTTCAATTACCTTCTTTTCAGTTATTTCTATTGCTTCTTAGTGTTTTTTGTAAATAAATTGGGGGTACTTTCATGATGTGTATACTTCTTATTTAGTTAAAAATATTCATTTCTATAATTAAAGTCAATTGGGAACATCAACTTTGTAAAAAATGCAAGGAACAACCCAGGTTTGCAAATATTTGCACCATTTATACCTCACCACCACCACCACAACAAAATATAAAACCCAAGTGACCAATTTCTCTTTCTCCTTCCTCGCAATTTATTTCACAATGGATGGACAATCATAGCCAAGTTTGTACAACATCCTGCAGTAAATTTTGGTCCAGTTGCTCTTTTTCCACATCCAAATGCAGGTTAGATAGTTGATATTCTGTAAAATCTAATAATCAATATGTTTACTTGTAAAAAACCTATGTTTCCTTGGATGTTTAGAATTGGAGCATAGATGTAGGAACAACTCAACATCTTAATAATTGAATATGTGTAGTATATTTTTGTCCATAATATGAATAGTCACATGTCTCTCATCTGGTGGGTTGAAAAGAAAATGAACACTCGGCGTTCTCTCGACGGTTCATTACCTTTATCATCAAAGGGAGAGGTTTCTGCGAGAATCAAGCCAACTTCTATTACAGTAATAGTGACGAGGGACGCCTGAAATCAAGCCTCCCGATTCATACTTGGATTTGATTGACCAATGAAAAATAAAGTGTTTGAGTCTAAAGTTTTCTTCTTAATGATCTCGGGTGCTTTTCTTCAACAACCTATAACTCCACCCACAAGAAACCATGTGATGACGCTATCCAGGGTTGTTCAAGTTGATGAGACATGTGACATCATTACTCTTAGGCTTTGTTATCATGATTTTTTTTATTATTGTTACATATCTTCCATTTATTATTTCATCTCTTCTATTTATTTTCTCTTTTAAAATAAATTTGGTGAAAATTCCAAAGTATTTTCCTTTCTAATGATAATAACGGAGGTAAAGGGAACAACCTAGACTTAGTACATGACCCTGTATAGCATGGTCAATTACTAGCATTGTCTTGGGTTCAATAGCACTAAAAAATTGTCTAAAACTTAGGGTTTATTTCACTGCTCATATGTCCAAATTCATGGCCAAAAATTAACTGTAGCATCTCGGAAATGCAGGCGCCACTTTCAAATACAAATGGCTTTGCTCCTTGCCCAACTGAAAAGTCAGAAAAAAATTCCACAAGAAATATTGAGGGTGAATTCTTTGTTGGGAGAATTATTATTTTTTGTTCTTCTACAATATTTTTGCATTACTCAGTCGATAAAAGTTAAAACAATAGTTCTTATTAATAGATAAGCTCAACATATTGTTAGATTACTTTACATACATTAAGGTTTTGTTCTCTTAGCTTTGGAGAATAATGGTGTACATAAGCAATGGATGTGACCACAAAATAACCAGAATCCATCTATAAAGGTGTATCTTTCAAATGGACATCTTTCAATGTCAATTGTAGTAGATGGATCTCATTTAAGTTGTCCATTTAAGTTGAATAATCTTTGGAAATTATTTTGCAGGCTACAATAAGTGTTCAACCACATTTTTTGCATCCACCTAATGGTATCCTTATGGTAAATGACACCAGTAACAGAAACGTAGAAGAAGTTGTTCCTTGCATGGTTTTTTCAAAGAATGATTCATATATATTGTTTGCTTCTAGTGGGAAAGTGGCATTGTTCAACTTCTTAACATTTGGGGTGAGGAATAGTTTTCTATCAAAAGGCATATTTGAATTTGTTTTTTAGACTGTTGGTATATCCAGTGCGCCTATTTTTTCTTTATGCTCCTATCTACATTTGTGATTCATCTAAATTATTGAACTTATATTATGTAATATTGTAAATCAGGTATTACATTATGAAAAGTTCCTTTAATTCTAAGTTTACATAGAAGTTGAATGTATCTTAGTTCTCTTTATTTATGGTTTTTTAAATATGTAAAGAAACCCATGTTGATGCAGGTCATGGGAAGATACATGCTCCCTCCCCCATCAACAACATGTCTAGATTTTCGCCCTTTGGACAATGACATCATTGCAATTGGAATGGATGACTAAACAGTTCAATTTTTAGTGATTCACTGAGAAAGGTATTATAAATTTACATTTTCCTTGTAGCACTGCATGACCTCTTATGTTCTTACTATACTAGAATGTCATTAATGATATTGATTACAGGTAAACATGAAACTTAAGGGGCACGAGAGCAGAATAACTGGCTTGGCATTTTCTATAGCTTTAAATGTTTTGGTATCTTCTCGAGTTGATTCAAAGGATTGTTGAACTTTTCACAGGTTTCATGCATGTTATTAAATTATCATTTTGATGGTGGATCATGAATTTTTTTAACAGGGCTTATGTTCCCATTTGTGAAGCCATGGCGAATATCACAGTGAAACTTACTCCTAAAGGTGGCTTCAGCTTTGCTTTGTGTAGGAGAAATGAAATGATTGCAAACAAAGGTGTTCATCCTCTGTTATTCCACAACACAAAAAAAACCATTGTAGGCCTCATTTTCCAGTTCAGTTCCACTGTTACTACTCAGAAACGTATATTCATTCGCTTATGTCGTTTGTTCCCTTTTTATCTCCAGTCTCTGATGTTCTCTTACAATTTATTGAACATTTATATCATATTTACATTACATTTAAAAATTCTAAATAACCATTCATAGAGTTTTTCCATATGGTATTTTGTCATTTTTCGATCAAAATGTCTGCTCCAATCGAAAAATTAACATTGACATCAATAAATATTTGCATACTTCATATGCATTATCAATTTCAACTTGAATTTGAAATGTATTTTGTCAAAATTGTTCTATTTGATTATTATGTGTTTTTTTGCAGCTTCTCCAATCGACTATGCAGAACTATATACATGTCAAATGCAACATTTTTTCTCAACAGAAGATTCAAAGAAAACTTGGGGATTTGTAAAAGCCATAAAGGATTGTTTCCCTTTCACAAGGAAATGATAGAACATTAATGTATCTAAACTCTTAATGCTAGTTTGAATTTTTTCCAAAATCAATTGTAAAACTTTTTCTTTGAAAAGCTATAATATCTTTTTTTTTTTTCTATATAGATTTGTTATATGCTGAGATTTTTAGTATTCTTTATTCTTATTAATAAATGTGTTTTCCTATTTTGTAATGTACTATTGTTTGCACGAAATATATTTTCCTAAATATTAATATTAAACAAATTCTTATTAGCTTAAACTTAATTTTCACTTTCCATATGTTTATCCTCTCAGCATTCCTTTGCACCTCCTGGTTCAAGTGCTAGTATTAGGTTCTTGGCATACAACATTTTATTTGCATGTTGACTTTTTTTTCCATGTTTCCACATACTATGGAAATTGTGAAGTGTTACAAGATGGAGAAATTTTGATTTTATCTCTCTTTATCCCTTGATTGACTCTCATCACGAGTATGTTCACATAGTGTCCTTTAAAAAAAAATTAAAGCATATATAATGACAGAAGCGATATGAGTGAGGTGGCTAATTCTCATGCTAAAATAGAGTGTAGGGCCTGTATTAACTTAATTAATTAATTCCCATTGGAATTGTCAAGCAAACTTTGTACTGATGCAAAGAGAAATAAAGAACAAGAATTTGAATCTATGTACCACCAAACCGTGCACTGAGGCAAAGAGAAATCAAGAACAAAAACTTTGAATCTATATACTACCTATACCAGGAATAGTTCTTCATTGCATGAAATTTTGATTTGGCAATGTCAGTAAATGAAAACATATTGAAAACTAGTATTATCATTGAAAAAGGATAATAAATGTACATTTATCTAGTCAAACATGTAGGTTTTTGTACTTGAAAATGAAAAATCTCTTCCCACTTGTTAATGGTTTCAATTTTACAAGAAAGGCTTGTAGTTTGATACCTGAAACCTTCATTAGCATAGCCATTTAACTTGTGGCCAATGAACACCTATAGGTCACAATTTAAGTGCCACAAATAAGTTATATGTTACTTGTTTTAGTTAAATGGGTTGTCTACCAAGAAGTGCTGCTTGTTTATGCATCAACTAAGAGTCATCCATGCATTAGCTACCAGTTATTTATGCATCGACTACCAATTATCTATGCATCATCTACCAGTTATTTTTTATGTTATTTTTTCTTTTATAATTGTTTATTTTGAATTTGGAACCACTACCATAAAATCAATCTTGACGGTACACTTGTCTCTTCCTCATGCAATCTAGGAAAAGCATATATGCTAGTCCACCCCAAATTCTAAGATATAAACATCTATTGGTGTAATTAAACAAATCACATAAATAAAAGAGAAGCACGCAATTAATTTGGATACTAGTAATCAAAAGTTACATTCATACATAGTGTAAAAGCCACTCTAATAAGACCTCTCAATCCAGACTATCAAGGAATTGGGTAACTTGTGAATTTCTTTGTTGGAAAAATGTGCAGAGGATTATGTTTATTCCAACAATCACGTATATTCCTTGTATAACAACTAAGCTTGTTGAGATATGGTTTATTTGTTGGAATATCTTAGTATTTGTTTAGTTGGAGCCCTATAGAGAACCACATACCAAAATATCTACCATTAGAAATACTCTTTATCAATGCAATAAAAAAAATGAAAGCAATCATTGTAGGTAATAGTAATCCGCGGTTATCCTAGTGTTACACTGAAATCTTGCACTCTTGATCCATGTGTTAACCCTTTGCCTAATCCCCAAATTTCTCTCTGCTAAACTGGATTGATGCTGAGGTGTTTTCTGTCTTTTTTCCCTCTCTTGGAAGGTCGACGCTCTTTCCCTTCATGCTAGGAGCGCCGATGGTGCTTTTCCCCTTCATGCGAGGCGCATCGACGGCGGCGCTCTATCTCCCACTACTAGGAGCGTCGACAGCCCTTTCTCCCTTTTTGCTAAGTGTGTCAGTTGTGTTTAGAGGGAAAAAAATGTAGCTTCAAGACTCTTCTCGAAGGTGGATGAGGTGGAGCTTTATCCCTATTATTTAGGTGAGATGGAATTTCGGTTCCTAACCTATAGGGAAGTTCCCTTTGATCCCTTCTCCTAATCCTCAACCTATTCTATCCCTTTAGCCTTATAAATTGAACCCTCTCTCCATTTGGAAGGGAGGAAGGACTATGGTACTCTTATGCTGGTGGAATTTCTAGGTGGATTACTATCTTGCTTTGGGGGCTTTGGCTTGGATTGTTGGATGGAAGATTGCAACGTTAAGGCTAGGCTGTAATGTTGTCTCCTATGTAATTCTATGTATCTCCTTGATTCCATTAATACAAATCTCTTTCCATAAACATTGTTGTGTTGATGATGTTTATAGCTTTCTTCCTTAACTATTAGCTTAGATCAATTATATGTTTGGATATGCATATACTATTTTCTTGTTTCCACATGCTTTACAGGGTTTTGTAGTTGTAGATCTAAAGATTCTAGAGCTTGGATCAACAAAGAGAGAAGAGGATATGCATATTTCAAGTAGGCGATATATCTGTTACTTTTCATTTCCATTTGATCTAGGAAAGTAGATTGTATTCTGTATTTGATTTGTTCTAGATCCACTTGGACTAGGGAGATTTGGCTTGATTCCAATTGAGTAGATTTATCCGATAACAAATTTGGTGACTCCGCTGGGGAGCTTACATAGATATGATTTCTTTTGTTTTGATTTCATATCTTTTTATTCAATCCTTTTTCCAGCCTCTAGAGACCTTACCTCATTTATATTTTGTATTTTAAGAGTTTCTTGCATCCTCTTGATGCTCTTTGGATCACTATCAAACCTTCTGCCCTTCTTCCATAGGAAATCTGGATTTTAATCTGTTTGTTTCTCAACCGGCACACTTGGGTTGTGTGGACAGAGCGTCTTTGATATCATTTTTTAATGTCGGGAGTGTTGGCTCATAGGCGCTCTTTTCCTTAGGGGACAGAGCACCGCGGCGCTTCTATGCAGTCTTGTAGGTGCGTCGACCCATAGGCGCTCTTTTGAAGTGTTGTATGCGCATTGGTCCTTTCATATGCGCTCTTTTCCTTAGGAGACAGAGCGCCATAGTGATTCTATGCAGCCTTGTAGGTGCACCAACCCATAGGCACTCTTTTGAAGTGTTTTATGCGTGCTGATTGTCTCATAGATGCTCTGGTGCAGTACAACATGTGCGACAACCCTTATAAACTCAATTTTTGGCTCAGATTTCCTTCTTTTTGGGTTTTGGTTTGGTGGATTATGGTTTTTAGGCTGCATGTGATAGTCATAGATCCCCTAGATCCAACATTATCTCTTCCTTCCCTCAGTCATTGAGTTTCTTGGTTGCATTTTGGTTTTTTTGGAGCAATTCTTGATTGTTTTGGAGTTGTTTGGGTGCTTGTCATATTCCTTTTGATTTCTAAATGAATGGAGTGTTGTAGGTGTTCTCTCTTTTTCTATTTGTATTTATGAAAAGAGAATTATCTTTTTCTTTATTGTTCAGATTCTTTTTTTTTAAGAGAAAACTCAATCAAAAGAGAAGCAAAATTTATTAAAAAAAAACAAGCCCAAACAGACCCCCCTTGCTCGTGTATGAATTCACAGTTATTTTCAAGAATTGTATTTGATGTTGATCTTTAAAAGCTTCATAGTTTATTTTGAATAGAACTTGGTTTTCTTAGATCTCTGATTTCTGTCTTGTTTTAACATAAACCTCTTTCCCTACCTTAGGTAGTTTTCATCGAAAGAGAAATGTGCATTGTCATGTAGCTAGGATTTGCATTCTTTTTACATTTCCTGTCTACACATCATGCATCCACCTAATCTCTCAAGATAAAATTAATGCTAGATTAGGTTTAAAATAATTTAGTAACTATGTGTAAGTTAGTGACGTGTTCGGGCGTCGTAAAACGTAGCAGCTGTCGTTAATTTGTCTGCACTACAACCCGGGACTCACATTGTCATTCCACATATCGTCGGTATATCGAACAGCCTTTCACGTACCCTTGAGGTATATCGAAAGGTACTTCACGTACTCGATTGTATATCAGAAGGCCCCTTGTGAACGGTTGTGCATTAGACAACACTACTACCGATTTGAGCTGCCCCATACCTAGTGTATATTGGGAGACCCTCTTAGGATTTCTGCGACCACCTGAGTTATCCTTTTGTCCTGTCCTATGAGGTTCCTGACTTTTGATCCACCTCTATTCACATAGTTTGCTTGTGGCTTTTAGACTTGATTAGTGTTTGATATTGTGTGGTCTTTCAGATATTCTTAGAGAGTTAAGATATGGGAGACTCTCCCAGGACCACCAGTCAAGAGAACCCTTTTCAAGGTATGTCTTTTGTTTCTCTCCCTTGTGGAGCTATTGGTCCACCCTTCATGGCTACTTTGAACCTTCCAGGATTGACTATAGGATTACTTGTATGGTTATTCTCCAATCCTGTCATACCAAATTCACCCTTTGTGTCAGATCCTGGTCCTTTACCGCATGAGCATCAACCTCATGTTAATCCTTCCCTTTCTTCCTCAAATGTTAAATCAACCTCCCTTTATCCTCTTCATCTGTTGAAAACTTTGAAGTTAGTAAACAAGCGGGTAAGAAGAAGACGAAAAGGAAGGCTAAGAAGAAGAACACTAAGAAGAAGGTTAGAGTTCCAACCTCTGACCTTCATGTTGGAAGCCTACCAGCCACTAGTAATCATGCTGGGAGTATTGATTTACTTGTTTCCAGCACCCGTAAAGTTAAGTTCCTTTGTAGACTTTGCAAGGGTGATCACCTTCTCAAGGACTGTCTTGGTCTTTCCCTTGTGTTAGAAGTGTGGTATAAACATCATGTGTCATCAGTCTCTGATCATCATGCTGATGATGCCCCGTCAACCAGTGACTCTTTGGTTAAGAGTCGAAAAGGAAAGGTCAGGTATCCTTGCTTTCTATGTAAGGATATTCATCACACTTACCTTTGTCCTTGGATGGATGAAGCTTCAAAGTTGTTGGAAGATCTTATTGTTCCTCAGCAACAGCTTCCAACTGGTTATTGTAAGTTGTCCCTTGACACTCCATTGGTTGATTAAGCGGTCGATCCAAGTCCATCCTTGGTTGATCCCACTCTTCCGTTGAAGAGTGAAGTTGAAGCAGTCGATCCAAGTCCATCCTTGGTTGATCCCACTCTTCCTTTGGAGAGTGAAGTTAAAGTGGTCGAGTCGATGTCATCTGCACCCAATCCCACTCTTTCATCAAAAAGTGTTGAGACTGAAGTAGTCCCTTCGACATAGTCTTCATCTTGTCCCTCTCTTTTAATCGAGAGTGAAAACCATCCTACTGAAGTTTTCGTAGTTAGTTCTGATTGTTCTATGCAAGAAGAAGTTTTGTCTCTTTCGACATAACCCTCTCTGAGTAGTGAGGTTATTTCCTTTGACTGAAGTAACCTAACAGAATGTCGTCTTCATTCGAGTGTTCCTTTCCAGATAGTTGTGCAAGTTACCGCTAAGAGTATACTTTGCACTATCATTGATGAAGGGGCTTATGTTAGTATTCTATCCTCTACTGCTTGGCAAGCCATAGGTTCTCCTCCGCTTGTGCCAGCTACAGAACAGATACTAGATTTTAATCAAAGACCTATAGTGCCTTTAGGGATCCTTCCTCAATTGCCTATAACTTTGAAAGGAAAAATTGTTTGTATCAATGTTATGGTAGTCCAAGGACCCTTAGATTTCAATCTGCTTCTTGGGCGTGATTATGTTTACGCCATGAAAGCTATAGTGTCCACACTCTTTCGAGTGATGTATTTTCCCCATGATGGGAAGATTGTGACCATTGATCAGCTTTCCTTTGTTAAACCCGATCATCTTATGACTCCTAGTCATCAGACTTCCCTGAATGTCCCGCATGTTCTTTTGGTTCCTTCCCCTTCTAGTTAGCTTCTCCCCATCATAGGTAAAATGGGGGGCATGGCTTCAGTCTCTAGATATCATACTGGAGTTAAGTCACTAGCTTTTTATGTAAGGGGGCAACCCACCAACCTCTAGACATCATGTTGGCTTAGAAATTCCTATGAGCATAGTTCTTATCCTGTGTCAAGCTCATTAAAAAATGAAACAGACATTGTGAGCATAGTTCCCTTTCTCACATCAAGCTCGTTAAAAAATGAAACGGATGTCCTTAAGCATAGTTACTTTCTGTTTCAAGCTTATGTAAAAATGAAACAGGTTCCCTCAAGCATAGTTATTTTCTGTTTCAAGCTTGTGTAAAAATGAAACAGGTCACCTTGAGCAGTGTTTATTCTTGGTTTCAAGCTCGTTAAAAAATAAAACTGACCTTGAGCAAAGTTCCTTTTTCGTGTCAAGCTCGTTAAAAAATGAAACGGATCCTTACATTGTCTCAAGACTCAATGAATCTTGGGGGGCATGTACCTTGTCTCTTTATTTGTGTTAAGTTACTTGACAATTATATTGGGGGAAAGTACCAACCACTAGACATCATGTTGGGAAATCACCCATCAATGGAAGCCATTTTGAGCATACTTTGTTTTAGTTTCGAGCTCGTTAAACCATGAAACCACCTTTTGAGCATAGTTCATTTTCTATTTCAAGCTCGTTAAAAAAATGAAGTAGGTTTCCTTAAGCATAGTTTACCTTTTGGTTTCAAGCTTGTACAAAAATGAAACCATGATTTGAGCATAGTTCTTTTATGTTCCAAGCTCATTAAAAAATGAAGCAGATACCCTGAGCATTCTTTGAATTGATCTTTGAGCTTGTTAAAAACCGTAAGATGGCGTTGAGCTTACTTTTCATTTTTCGTGCTCTGGTTAAAACATGAAAACTTGTTTGAGCTTACTTTATCGCTTTTTTGTGCTCTAATGAAAAAGGTTCCGAGTGCCTTTTATACCTTAGGTGTTCTCGTTAAAAACTCAGTGAAGAAGTATCGAGTATAGTTTTATTGTTTTTAAGACTCGTTAAAATTAGATTATGAAAAAAGAACTCATTCTGAAGTTATATTTAAGCTCTTTTTATTCTCCTCAAAACACAAAAAGATCGCCAAGAGAACTTGTTGCTTTCACGCTTGTAAAAGAATCAGAATGGTTGACTAGTCGGTGGTAGGTTATCTCTTTTTCGGACCGACTATCCTTACTTATGAAAAAGGACCTTTTGGAGTCTTCTTAGTCATTTCAGACTCTCTAAACATGAAACGAAAAATGAGTTTGCTTTCATCGGACTCGTAAAATTAAATGATGAAGGACCCTTTTTGGGGAATGAACCCATCCTTACTCAGGTTCATAAAACATATAAGATTGGACTCGTTCGAAGGATGAGCTATATTGAGCGTTTGTTACCCTTTTCCAGCTCATTAAAAAGCAAAGAGGCACTCATCAATCATGATGGGGAAATTAAGGAAAGAGTTTGTATTTTGTTATGGTAGTACATAGTCACTCTTGAACATGGCACTCATTTGCATATGCATTTCAGCACTTGGGTAATCCGTTTGTCTTCAAGTCCTGCTAAATTCCTAGATTCTTCTTACTCCTTTGAGTTGTCCAAGAATACTCTCACCGTCAATTGCATTGGGGGATTGGTAATATTCTTGTGTCAATACTACCAAGTCATGCCATGCCCATGTTCAAGAGAAGTTTGGTCATTTATCCATTGTCTGTAGTCAGTTTACCTTCTATCATGTTGGTCATCCTTGATTCAGTCTCATACAGCACTTTGTTGTCTGGTTTACTCCAAAACATCTTTGATCGTGTTTCGTGTCGGTGATGGGGGATTCATCATGGCCCTCCTTCGACGGGTCTATTCCTGTCGACTTCAACTCCTTATCCAGGAATTAGACTTAGAAACCAAGTCAAGTACCTTGGGCCTACATGCCTTAATGGTAGGCTACCTCGCTTTCAACATGAGTTTACATCATTGACACTTGATTGAAATATCTCATCGAGTGTTCGACTCCAATTCCTTTATTCACATTCGATGGTATGTACTGAGATACCTTGGGAATCATTGACATCAATGGTGATCTCCCTCGCACTTGTTAACAGTTTACATCATTGACTAGTAATCAAGTGGTTTCTACCATGTTCGATGTCAATACATTGTAATCACATGGTTAGATTCGTATCATTGCGGGTTCGGCTAGAAGACCCTGGGTTGTCAGATATCTTCGCCTAGGTTGCGATGGAGTTTGTTTTGATTCATATTATACATATCCACTTTGTATTGTTCATGGTTGTGTTATCATCTCATCATGGATCTACGCTTGTGTCTAGTAGCCATGATTGTGTTCAGTCGGTCTCTACTACCATGGATCTGTATTGTATTGGTCGGCAGCCATGTTATGATTCATATGATATTTGAGTCAGTGGTACTACAGCAGCTTCCAGCTAACATCCTTGCCTTAGATTTATTCATTTTACAAAGCATTCACCTATCACATTCCTCTAACTTCATGCTTCAGGGGGCATTTTGTTACACCGAAATCTTGCACTCTTGATCCATGTGTTAACCCTTTGCCTAATCCCCAAATTTCTCTCTGTTAAACTGGATTGATGTTGAGGTGTTTTCTACCTTTTTTCACTCTCTTGGAAGGTCAATGCTCTTTCCCTTCATGCTAGGAGCACCGACAGCACTTTTCCCCTTCATGCTAGGCGCGCGGCACCAGCGCTCTGTCTCCCACTACTAGGAGCATCGACGACGCTTTCTCCCTTTTGCAATGTTGATGTATTTGTAACTTCGGAATCTATTCATCTGTATTTCTTATGTATTGTAACTTGATGTTTATTCTGGGATGAATTTGTGATGTACTTGAGTCATGTCATACCCCAATTTTTATTCCAGGAAGTTTCTATAATGTGAAAGTCATGTCAAGTCATTGTGGGTAACCCTCCTATTGGTTAAGGGTTAAATTCCCCACAGTTATGGGGCCCTTGGGTTATTAGACTATCCTAGAGAAGTCGACCCTAGGTGAGTCATTGCAAGTCAAGGCAATAGTCCCCACCATTGTGTTACCCTCCTATTGGTCGGAGGAGGCAAAGTCCCCACAAGTGGTGGGGCAATAGGGTTATGTTATCTCCCAAAAAGCGCATCGTCATTTTGGGTGATAGAATGTGTTAAAATTTTATTTCTGTGAGTCTTGGATGTGCCAAATGTCAAGCTACATATCAATCATCGAATTCCAGTCCACATATCAATTCATAAATTGATATATAAATAAAACCCCCGCTGAGTCAAACCCCAAGACCGACTGCAGGTGTCCTGGGCGTGGTGAAAGTCTTTGCATTATGGAAAATCTGATTGATCGAAGATATCTGGCCTCTAATCGTTGTCTTGATTCAATCCGTGGATGAAGTCACAAGCCAGGTCGACACATCAAACCGCGCCTATTGTCAGTTTCAGATGCCAGATCAATAACCTAGAGACCAGATGTACGCATATGATGTTTGCAGATGCTATAATTAAGAACAGATCAAGATGCAAATGCCTCGAGTATAATTATGGGTGCAGCATTAGCACGAGTCAAAGGAACTTCCCAAAAGTTAAGGAATTCAAAGAGAACTTCTAGGAACTTTTTGAAAGACAAATGGTAGTTTATCCCAGATCTGAAGGGCAGAGTATCCCAACTTTCCAGAATTCCAGGCATCGATTGCCGCATCATCAAGATTGATTTTTATCTATATCAAATCGATCCCAGAAGCCTTGGGAGGCTTAGCTCCACTTCACCAACTATCGGCACGAGAATGGGACCAGCATATTAACATTTCCTTATGATGAGGGATCATTCCCTATCATTTTGCAATTTCTGTTCTAGTTACTATTTTTAGCTTAACAGATCCATGTTTTGAGGATCTGAAGACTTTTTGTAAAGGCTATAAAGCCTAAGAACTCAGACTGAGAGAGGGTTCAAGTTCGGATACATTTTGGGCTATGTACTTGACACTTTCTTGCTATATGAATCACAGTTTTCTTTGGTCATTAGATATCAGTCTGTCCACATTTTCCATTATTCTACATTTGATTCTATTCAGTTCAGTTGTTCAGGACTGTCATCTTCTGATACAGCTCATGGATGAATTAGATCTTCTTTATATTCTTGTATGACCCTACAGCTCTGTATTTGGTTATCTTGAATGTCTTTCTTCATACCTTGATTATTTACTGTAGCTGATATTTAATTTCTCGAAGCACTGGCTTATTTAGAGGCATGGCATGTTGTCTTACTGCTTAGTCTTCTAAGTTATCCCATTGATCCACACTTCGATTATTATAATTTCTTAAGTTACCAGGCATACTTAGCCATAACCAATAAGTAGTTT
The DNA here is from genome assembly GCA_001517045.1 of Pseudotsuga menziesii. NCBI lineage: Eukaryota > Viridiplantae > Streptophyta > Pinopsida > Pinales > Pinaceae > Pseudotsuga > Pseudotsuga menziesii. The sequence continues at coordinate 212,675 of LPNX011154530.1, read as the reverse complement.
CCTGGAGTGGTAACAAATTGGCGCCGTTGCCGGGGAGCGAGTTGAGAAGCTGAACTTCCTGGGAGATGACACAGATCTATTCCTTGATGATAGACAAGGATTAGACACTTCACTGGTTATATATCTTCTATCTGGCGACTCCACAACATCATTCTGGCTCCAAAGAGATCCAGTTGCAGAGCAAATCCACAAGGACCCCTGGTGTCTCCGGTATCAAATCCAAATCAGATTTTGAAGAAGGAGAAGAAAATCAAAGGTCAAGCTGTACAAGAAGGTCAATCTGATAACCCTTTGTCCCACTTTTTCAAACCTTTGGCTGCACCCTCCCCTACCTTTGTAAGCTCGACTGCTGCCACTTTCTCTGCTGTACCTAATACCACGGTCACCATGGCTGAAGTGGGAGGAGGTCTCACCAAGATGGAGCAGATCTTAATTGCTAGATATGCACCTTTGCAGCTGCCCCATCCACTGTCCCAGATGCCTACTAATGATTATCAGAAATATATGCCTAAATTTTTTGGGACATGAGAGTGCACAGCAGAAGAGCATCTTGAAACATTTTATGCTTATGTTGAAAACATAAACGTCGAAGCAGAACATGTTTGGATGAGGATCTTCGTACAGAGCTTGGATGGAGAAGCCCGGAAGTGGTTCAAAAAGCTACCTGCTGCCTCTATAGGAGACATCACAGCACTTGATGATGCCTTCTTGAAAGAGTGGGGTGATAGGAAAGATTATATGCATTATATTACTGAGTTTGGAAATCTCAGGCGGAAAAATGGTGAGTCCATATCTGACTTTTCTAAAAGGTTTAATAAGCTGTATGATAGGATCCCAGAAGTCATCAAAACCTCTGAGACCTCTGCTCATATTACTTATTCCGGAGCTTTCAATTATCGATTCTATTTATTATTGAGAGAAAGAGAGCCTGAAACTCTTTCAGCTATGCAAGAAGCTGCTATCAAAGTTGAATCTAACTTGCTAGCCTCTGAAAAATTAAAGGGGAATACTGATAGGAAGAAAATAAGTGAAGAGGCTTCTACTTCCTCAAATTCTAATAAAAAGTTGACAAGCTAGCAAAGATGCTTGAAACCTTGACATATGAAATGTCAAAAATTAAGCTTGATGGTAAATCTCCTGCCAAGGGTAGAAGTCAAAGTGACTACCCGAACAGAAACCAAAATCAGAATCAAAGTTGGAGGAGAAACAACCAGCAGGTTCAGCTTATGCAGAGAGAGAAGAATCCTACTGATGAACAGAGGATTAGAGCACCATTCTAGAATGCTGTCCTTGATGAGGAAGATGAAGATGAATTCCAAGAGTTAGAGGAAGATATCCATTGTGTTGAGGATGGAGATGAGCAGATTTTTCTGACAGAGTCTGACTATGAAGGGTCATTGTTCGATCAGCAGTTGAACCAGCTCTATGAAGATCAGTGTGTGTTACAGGCTGATGAACATACAGGGTATAATCTGAGATCAAAAAAGACTCCCAGAAAACAGAGTACTCCAGCTCCTCCGAAGAAGACTGCTGCTCCTGCAAAGCAGCCAGCCAAAGATGTTCAGAAAGCACCCCAGTCCCAGTCAATGGTAAGAGCTCATTCTTCTAAACCTGAAAAAATTTCTTCTTCATTCAATTTAGAAACAGAAATTCAAAAGCTTAAGATTCCAGTACCCCTTGTCGAATTGATGAAGAATGAAGTTTTTCGAAAAAATATTTGTAAAACCCTTGATCACAAATCTGTTTCTTTTTCTTCTGATACCATAAATATGTCTGATGATAAGCCAAACATTGTCTTGGGCCCTATGATTGAAGACAGGGATGAAAGTTTCCCTCCTTTTTATATCTCTTTAAATATCCATGAAAAGGCCTTGCACAATTGCCTCCTAGATTCAGGTGCTTCCCATAACCTGATGTCCAAAACAGTCATGCATGGATTAGGATTAGAGATCACCCGCAGTTACCATGATTTGTTCTCCTTCAACTCTAGGAAGGTGAAATGCCTCGGGTTGATAAAAGATCTTGTTGTTTCTCTGTCCTCAGCCCCAATGAAAACCATGGTCATGGATGTAGTAGTTGCTGATATCCCACCCAAGTTTGGGTGCTTACTGTCTAGGTCATGGATGAAAAGACTAGGAGGAACCCTGCAAATGGACCTTTCCTATGCCACTATCCCAGTCTTTGGTGGAGAAAATAAAAGGTTATACCGTGAGTCCCAGCTCTCTTTCATCATCAGTGATGAAAAGAACCCAGCAAACCATCCAGTATATTCAGTGGACATGGGAATGGGCTCCTGTATTCTGTAGATTGATGATTCATTACCCGAATCATTGTCATTGAAAAAGCCTATGGTTCAGCCCATTGACATTAGTGAAAAAAGCGGGGTATGGACTATGTTTTTTGATGGAGCATGCACCAAAGAGTCTGCTGGAGCAGGTATTGTCTTCATCTCTCCTTCAAAGGAGAAGACACGGCTGTCATTCAAGTTGGATTTTCAGGTAACTAACAATATTACTGAATACGAAGCCCTGCTGTTGGGGCTGAATTCTGCCAAAGAAATGAAGATCAAGAAGTTACATGTATTCGGAGATGCTGATCTAATGGTCCAGCAGGTCAACAAATCATTCCAGGCAAAACATGTCAGGCTCAAGGCCTACAGAGACGAGGTACTCAGAATTATCCCTTCTTTTTCTGAGTTCAAAATAGCACATGTGCCCAGATTGATGAACGAAATGGCTGATTCTTTAGCTGTTTCAGCATGCACTTTCATTCCTCCTCTGCCTCCTAAATTATCATATGAGATTCAAATGAAATATAGGCCATCATTGCCTAATAACATAAAATTTTGGAAAGTTTTTGAGGATGATGCAGAGTTGACCAGATTTCTGAATGTCATAGATGAGTTTGCTAACCTCGAAATTGATGAAGACAATCAGAATGAACAGGCTGCTGAAAAAACCAGATTTAAAAGCAAAATTGGGGCACACGAAATAGTTCAGCTTTCTTCTAACAGAATTCCTAAGGGGCTGGTCCCTTTGGAGAAAATTTTTGACAGTAATGACGTGGCTGTCAAGCTTGAAAAATCAGAAGAAGAGTTTGATGTTTGCCCGCTGAATTTGTCAAGTAAATCAGATCCGAGGTTCGTAAATTTAGCTTCTCATTTAACAGAACAGCAGAAGTCTGAGTATGTTGGCCTGTTGAAAGATTTCTCCGACATCTTTGCATGGAAGTATTCAGATCTAAAGACATATGACACCGAGATCATTCAACACAAAATCCCACTGAACAAGGATACCACTCCTTTTCGACAGAAGCTGAGATCTTTCAGTCCAATGTTGCTGCCCACAATGGAAAAAGAAATCAGAAAGTTGCTTGAGGCTAAAATCATTATCCCGCTTAGATACTCAGATTGGATTGCAAATCTTGTCCCCGTGAGAAAAAAGAATGGTGAAATCAGACTCTGTGTCGATTTCAAAAACTTAAACAAGTGCTCCCGAAAGGACAATTATCCATTGCCCAAAATGGAGCACATCTTGCAGAAGGTTTCAGGAGGAAGTGTCATGTCTTTTATAGACGGTTTCTCGGGATACAATCAGATTGTTGTCCATCCTGAGGACAGAGAAAAGACAGCCTTCACGACTCCATGGGGCACATTCATGTACCATAAGATGCCTTTTGGTCTCATGAATACCGGGGCTACTTTCCAGCGGGCAATGGATATTGCCTTTGTCGGAGAAAAGGATAAATTTGTCCTTATATATCTCGATGATATCACAGTATTCTCTCACAGTCATGATGATCATTTGCTGCATTTGAGAAAGGCATTCGAGAAGTGCAGAAAATATGGGATCTCATTGAATCCGAAGAAGTCATTTTTTGCACTGAAGGAAGGTAAACTGCTCGGTCACATTGTTTCATCAGAAGGGGTTAAAATTGATCCCAAGCGAGTGGAGGCAATCCAAAATTTGTCACTGCCTAGATCCAAGAAAGATGTCCAATCTTTTCTTGGCACTATCAACTTCATTCGCAGATTTATATCAAATTTTGCAGAATTGACTAAGCACATTACCAGCATGTTGAAGAAAGATTCTGAAATCAGATGGACTGAACAGGCAAAATCTTCTTTTCATGATATCAAGGAAGCAATCACTTCAGCTCCGGTTCTAATCAGTCCAGACTTTGAAAAAGAATTTTTCATATTTTCATTTGCTTCACATGACACTATTGCAGCTGTTCTTTTACAGAAAAATGATGATGGACAGGAGCAGCCTGTTGCCTTTTTTAGCCGAGTGCTCCGTGATGCTAAGCTCAAGTATGAACCTATGGAGAAGCAGGCATATGCATTGATCAAAGCCTTGAAGGCATTCAGAATTTACATTCTCCAATCTAAGGTAATCGCTTATGTTCCCTCTAGTTCAGTCAAAGATGTTTTGGTTCAACCTGACATTGATGGCAAAAGGAGCAAGTGGGTAGCAAAGCTGATTGAGTTCGACACCGAAATCAAACCTGTCAAGCTGGTCAGAGGGCAAGGACTTTCTCGATTTCTGGCTGAAGAGAATTGCAAAGCATTAAAGATTGATGATGAGAAAGTAGGTACAGCAGATTTCCAGTTTGAAATTTCAGCAAATCAAATGAGTACAGATTTACAGGTAACATCCTATATCTCAGACTGTGAATGGTACAGGGATATTATTTGCTTTCTGCAAAATTTATCTTTTCCAGAGGGACTAACCAGAACTCAGGGAAGAGCTCTCAAGCTCAAAGCTACAAATTTCTGCATCAAAGATAACCTGCTGTTTTGGAAAGATCCTTTAGGGGTTCTCCTGAGATGTGTGACAAAAGAGGAGTCTGTCAAGATAATGACTGAATTTCATGACAGTATCTATGGTGGACATCACTAATGGAAGACCACAGTCCACAAGATACTAAGAGCTGGCTATTACTAGCCTCGGATGTTTTCTGATGTACTTGCTTTTGTTAAAGCATGTGACAAGTGCCAAAGATTTCAAGGAAAGGAACAGCTGAAATCTTTACCTTTGAAACCCATCACAGCCATTGGCCCATTCCAGCAATGGGGCCTGGACTTCATTGGAGAAATACATCCTTCATCAAGCAATCAGCACAAGTGGATATTGGTTGCCACAGATTATTTCACGAAATGGATTGAAGCCATTCCCACGAGAAATGCTAATCATAAGGTTATTATTGACTTTCTGTTTAGTAATATCTTTTCAAGGTTTGGTTGTCCCAGGAAGCTGATTGTAGACAATGCTCCTGCCTTTAATGACCGGCATTTGGTGAGTTTATGTGAAGAGATGGGGATCAAACTAGCTCATTCCACATCATATTACCCATAGGGCAATGGACTAGCTGGGTCTTCAAATAAAAGTTTGTCTTGTATCATCAAGAAATTGCTGGAGGAAAACAAGAAAAGTTGGGACAGCAAGTTAAAATTCTCCTTGTGGGCTGACAGAGTGACCAGCAAAAATTCTATTGGCACATCTCCATTTAAGCTAGTATATGGTACTGAAGCCATGTTCCCGGTCCAACTTGTGTTACCGGTGACTAGTTTCCTTCAAGAGGTCGGCTCTGAACCTGATGATCACACTAGGAGAGTTTTTCAATTGGTGGAGTTGCAGCAAGAGAGAGAGCATCTGATAGAAAAGTCTGAAAATCACCAAATGAAGGTAAAAAACACTTTTGATAGGAAAACAAAAACGGGGATGTTCAAAACAGGTGATTTGGTCTTGAAGTGGGATGCAGCTAGGCAAAAGAAGGGACAGCATGGTAAGTTTGATGCTTTATGGACTGGTCCATACGTTATAGAAGAGGTATATCACAACAACACTTTTGTTCTTCATCATCTGGATGGAGAGATTCTTGCAGGTGGCCCATTTAATGGGCGGTTTTTGAAAATCTATTTCTCATAAAGGCCTCTGGCCTTTTTCATTGTAAATATTCATCATTTTTGTTGTTGTTTAGAGTCAGTTTGTCAAAATAAACTCCATGCCCAATGGGAGTGCTAGATTAGGTGTCAGTTTTATTTTCAGGGATCTTCTTTTTCCTGAGTGTTGTCATGAGTTTAATCTTTCGAAAGTAGAACTTCAGGGAGAGTATGCTGCTGTAGAAGATATCTCTCATCATGACCAGGATATTGATGATGTACAGGATGATGGCCATAGTATAGATGCTTCAAACAGTTATACATCCACTACCTTAGATTCTTATCAAGATCATATTGCCTCCTTTGAAAAATTGAAATATGATGAGCAGATTGAAAGTTCAACAGGTGAAAGTATTAGAGCAACAATAGATGTTGAGAGCAGTCCACATCTTCCAGATTTGCAGACTAGGGAAAATTGCAATATCCATGAGGAACAAAATTTGCAGGGACTGCCTAATCTTCAGTTTGAAAACCAGAAATATATTCTTTCTCCTTATGAATATTCTATTTCAAATTATGATGAGCAACGAGGTGGGGACTTTCCAAATCTGTTTCATGATGTTATTGTTGATCCTGTTATTCAAGAAGCTTCATCTCTGTCATCAGGATCTTATCTTGATTCTCCTATATTCGACCAAGATGGTGATGAGAAAGGAAATGATAAGGTTTGTGAAGACTCATTTTTTTTTTATTCAAATTTCATCTAGCTTTTCTTTTCAGCCGAGAGATGATCAAAAGAGTATTGATGCTTGTCATAAATCTGTTGAAAATCTTTCTAGTCTTGATATATCCCGCAAAGATATGATTATTGGAAAGGAAATTGCTTGCTGTGTCAAGCCAGCATATCATCTTGATGAAACCATATTACAGGAATATCAGCAGGAAGCAGTCGATTCTTTTGTTTGCAGAAATGAAAGTTATGTTGTTAAGGAAGATCTTCATGATACAAATGGTTATAATGAGAATTATATATCTGTAGATGCATCAGATATTATCTCTGTTGCACATGCTGCCTTTGATGTGTATGAACAATCAGTTATAAAAGAGGATTGTTCCCAAATTTTTGAAGAAGTTTCTTATGACATTTTTCCTCCTGTGATTCGTGAGAAGGATTTGAAGATTGCCTGTCTTTCTTTACCAGATACAGAGGTTTTTTGTTCACCTATCTTTGATGAGTATGCTGTTGAAGAGAATATTCTACATTATGATCAAGAAATTGCTAATTCACATCACGATAGCCATGAGGATGCTATTAACATTGTATCAAATTCATTTATTAAAGATGACTGTCATGATGATCAGATTGTTTCCCAAAAAGCGCATCGTCATTTTGGGTGATAGAATATGTTAAAAATTTTATTTCTGAGAGTCTTGGATGTGCCAAATGTCAAGCTACATATCAATCATCGAATTCCAGTCCACATATCAATTCATAAATTGATATATAAATAAAACCCCCGCTGAGTCAAACCCCAAGACCGACTGCAGGTGTCCTGGGCGTGGTGAAAGTCTTTGCATTATGGAAAATCTGATTGATCGAAGATATCTGGCCTCTAATCGTTGTCTTGATTCAAGCCGTGGATGAAGTCACAAGCCAGGTCGACACATCAAACCGCGCCTATTGTCAGTTTCAGATGCCAGATCAATAACCTAAAGACCAGATGTACGCATATGATGTTTGCAGATGCTATAATTAAGAACAGATCAAGATGCAAATGCCTCGAGTATAATTATGGGTGCAGCATTAGCACGAGTCAAAGGAACTTCCCAAAAGTTAAGGAATTCAAAGAGAACTTCTAGGAACTTTTTGAAAGACAAGTGGCAGTTTATCCCAGATCTGAAGGGCAGAGTATCCCAACTTTCCAGAATTTCAGGAATCGATTGCCGCATCATCAAGATTGATTTTTATCTATATCAAATCGATCCCAGAAGCCTTGGGAGGCTTAGCTCCACTTCACCAACTATCGGCACGAGAATGGGACCAGCATATTAACATTTCCTTATGATGAGGGATCATTCCCTATCATTTTGCAATTTCTGTTCTAGTTACTAGTTTTAGATTAACAGATCCATGTTTTGAGGATCTGAAGACTGTTTGTAAAGGCTATAAAGCCTAAGAACTCAGACTGAGAGAGGGTTCAATTTCGGATACATTTTGGGCTATGTACTTGACACTTTCTTGCTATATGAATCACAGTTTTCTTTGGTCATTAGATATCAGTCTGTCCACATTTTCCATTATTCTACATTTGATTCTATTCAGTTCAGTTGTTCAGAACTGTCATCTTCTGATAGAGCTCATGGATGAATTAGATCTTCTTTATATTCTTGTATGACCCTACAGCTCTGTATTTGGTTATCTTGAATGTCTTTCTTCATACCTTGATTATTTACTGTAGCTGATATTTAATTTATCGAAGCACTGGCTTATTTAGAGGCATGGCATGTTGTCTTACTGCTTAGTCTTCTCAGTTATCCCATTGATCCACACTTCGATTATTATAATTTCTTAAGTTACCAGGCATACTTAGCCATAACCACTAAGTAGTTTCCTGGAGTGGTAACAGGTTATTAGACACTCCTAGAGATGTCGGCTCTAATAAGTAATTGTTAAGTGAGGCTGACATGTTGGAGTGGGTTCCAAGTGAATGGAAGAATATAAATAGAGAGTGAGTCTCTCTATTTACAACACACACACTCACTCATTGAGGTGCATGAGTGAGAGAGGAGAATCTCTCTCAGTGTGAGAGAGAGAGACTGCTGCTGTCAGGAGATCATCTTACTGTTTTGGGGGTCTTACTTTTGGTGTTGATTCTATCTCTGAGGAAGTTGTGGGTTTTTCTCCTTTATGGTTTCCCCGAGGAAAATTCTTTGTGTCTCTTGTCTCCTTTATAGTTTTATTCTCTCAGTTAAAGATCCTAAGATCATAATGCTAGCTTGAATGTTGAAAAACTGACATGGTATCAGAGCTAACCTGAGAAGAAGACATTGTGCAGCTATAGAAGCTAGGGATTCTTACTTTTTGGGTCTCTCTCCACAATCCACCAACAAAAAGTATGCTAGGATGACTCTCCATTGAAGGGCGCATCTTTCTGTCGAAGCGGAATTCGATTCCGAGCATTTTCAAGTTTTGGTGTGGAAAATTAGGGCTCTCTACAGAAGAGGAATTTTTGAGTGAGCCTAGCATAGGATTTTTCTTTTCATCAAAATCTAATTTTAGAGACCTAGATCAATATTTTTGGTTGGGTGAAACTCTGAAAAAGTCAAACCCTAGTTTGACCCCGAGCTAGAAAAACCCTAAATACTAAAACTGATAAGTTTTGGTACATTCGCTATATCCCTAGATTGACATATTCTCAGGAATGAAAAAATGCAGAGGCAGAAGATAAAATATTTATTTACACTATGTCCAAAAATCATCCTCAGATTCGCTATATTATGGGAGATATGATCCCTCCAAGTTAGGGTTCTAGCCTCTTCCAGAATTCATCCCTAAACAGGACACCTGGGGATAATTGCTATATCTTGGGCTAGGGAGGTCCAACTAGAATTCCTAAAGATGTTCCAGAAAGGGAACGAACTCTACTTTCTGTGGTCCAAAGTTGAGATGCAGAAGATGAAACAGTGACATGTGGAAGTCCATTCAACTTCGCTATTCTGAACAGTCCTGTGAAAGGTCATCTTGGTAAAAGGATCATAAATATCAATTGGTGAAACCAATTCTGATGAAACCTATGGTGTTGGATCAGGGACATGCGAGGTTACCTCAGTGAGAAATTTAGGACATAAAGGAGAAGGAATTTAGGAGATATCACAGAAACATTGACAGGAATTTCTGCAGAAGAAATAGGAAAACTAGGGCTTCCTGTTCCGGGAGCTTCCCTCCATTGTTTTCAGAAAAGGAGTACATTGGACAGCTCCATTTGAAGAGATATATCTTTCTATCTAATCAGATCTGAAAGATTCTAAGTTTTAAAAATTAGGGTTTCTTTGACAAACCCTAGATTAGCCAGCTCTGGAACCAGGACGGACACCTCAAATCGGTAAGAACTAATCTTTTGCTATTTTCATTTGAGGTTCTCATTTCAAAGAGATCTATCACATTAGATTGATAATAATCTTGGTGAAGTTGACAACTTCCAAGCATGGAAGTATATGATCTCTCTGAAGAAAATGAATTGGACACCTACATAAGTAGAGAGGTTCTAGTTCCAGAGGGAGATGAGGCTAGAAGCCTTACACAAGAAGAACTTGGTCAAGGCCAAGAAGAACATTGTTGATTCAGTCACGGATCAACTTGTACCACAAGTGTCTACCCTAAAGACACCGATGATGTTTGATCCCTTGACCAAGCTATTTGAAGGGAAGAACATAAATCAGAATATGACCTTAAGAAACCAGTTAAAGGAAGTGAAGATCCAGAATGCAAAGACCATACAATCATACTTTACAAGGGTCTCTCAAATCAAAGAACAACTTGTAGTAGTAGAAGAAGAAGTGGAGAATACAGAAGTGGTGATAGCCACCTTGAATGGCCTCCCAGGATCATGGGATTCATTCATGCGAGGAATGTGTGCCAGAAGAAAGTGATTACTTTCAGCAGACTCTAGGAAGAGAACACACAAGAAGAAGAAGCTCGACTCATAAGAAGAGAAGAGAAGATGGGAGAAATTGAAGATCCAGCTCTCACCATCCAAAGAAGATCCCTCAAGTAATGAGGAATATGAAGATCTCAACTCTTGAAGAACCTCTTATCCATCTTAGCATTTGGATAAGAAATGATGCATTTATGAATGAAGAAGACGATGAAGCCGAAGGCTCAAGAAGGAGCCTACCCACAAAACAAATAAAGATAAGTATTCAATTGTCATTTCATGATATTGTTTTGTTATGCATTTGTTTATATTCAATTGATGTATTATGCATGATAGAATGTTTGCATTAATGACAGTATACTACTAGTATACATGTGATGGGTAAGTAGCTCATGGTGCTATACAACTCTCCATTGCTACTTATCTAGAATGAAACCTCTTTGCTGACATATTAGATTAGTGCACAATCTCAATGTTGTCCTGGTAGAGATGGAAGGCATCTAGAAAGTTTCAGTGAGATATGGATGAATGATGTATTGGCTAAAGTAGTTGCATGATCATATATTTATGCATAAGAACTTTCCAGTATGAATATTCCTTATGAAATGTTTCTAGCCATACAAATGCATTTGACTTGTAGGAAAGATCGCATACACAATCACCTGCAAGCAAAGAAGAATGAGACTTGTTCCAAAGAACAAGTGACGACAGTTCAAGATGAATATGACGAATGCAATGACATCATTAATAAAGAACCTTCTAGCTATGAAGATGTAACCAAGAAGAAAGGGAAGATCAGTTCAAGAAGAATGATGTCTAGGATTTAGTATCAAGACCTGAAGAGAAGTTTAGTTCCATCATACAGTAGATGGAAACCTCATGGGATAACACATACATAATGAGCTCGATGAATATCTGAACCTATGCTACAAGGTTGATAGAGGATGACAAAATCACAGATGGGTGTGAGAAGAACTTTTGAAAAAGTTCAAGATATAGGATCTTGGTATCCAGTGATCCTAGATGGATACTACTTGTCACTCCAGTACAGAATGTTTCAGTGCATAGAGTACAAAAGACAGAGGGAGAATGATGCTCTGCTTCAAAGGGAGTGACTGCAGAAGATCCTGAAGTTTGACATGGTACGATAGGATGGACAAATTACTGATGACTCTAGGCTTTACTAAGAGTAAAGCGGATTCCAACCTTTGCTTCAAGGTTGAAGGCGGAAGACCAGTGATGCTCCTGTTATGTGTCGATGCACTATTTTCTAGGCATGGAGGTGTGGACAAAGGAAGTATGAGATTCTGAAGAGGTTCAAAATGATGGACTACATGACCACACCTATGGCATCGAAGCTAAAGCTATTGAGTGTTGCGTCATCAGAGACGGTTGATGCCACGATGTATCGTCAGATGACTTGTTCCTTGATGTACCTGACGAATACGACACCAGATATTTGCTTTGCTATGAACACATTGAGACATGTTCACCTAATGGTTGCAAAGCATGCAGTGAGGTACCTGAAGGGTACAGTTGATTATGGGCTCAAGTATGAGGCGAATCAAAAGATTATGTGGATTCGTATTGGGCAGGCAGTGCCATTGATAGGAAGAGCACTTTGAGGTGCTACTTCAGTATGGGATAAAGTGTGATCTCTTGGTTTGGCAGGATGGAGTCCTGCATGGCGATGAGTACATCTGAGGAAAAAGATGTTGTCACTTGCTATTTGGGAGGTATGTTTCTTTTGAAAAATACTGTTTGATTTGGTTGATCTGACTTGCATTTGTTGTATGATGCAAAGAGGAGCAGTGATCCAGATCAAGATCTCTTGAAAGAAGGATTTCTAGCATAGTGGATGAGACAGGTTGCCCTCATATGTAATTGGTCTTGGTGAAGCTCGCAGGTCATCCTTGGACGTAATCAGCCCTGGTGTGATTCTATGCTAGAAATGGCCAAAGTGAAGTTTGAGTACTTCAAGGAGAAGCTTTGTGTTCTTGATATTGAGGTTCCCTCCAAGGGGAAATGATGAGACCTGTAGCCATTCTGACATGGTGAGAGGATTGGTTCCTTCCATGGTCAGATGTAAGGGCTGAGCCATTCTGTCATGGTGAGAGGATTGGTTCCTTCCATGGTCAGATGTAAGGGCTGAGCCATTCTGTCATGGTGAGAGGATTGGTTCCTTCCATGTCAGATATGAGTGCTGGCCATTCTGTCTAGCAGGACAGATGTAAGGGCGACTGCCATTATGGGAATGGAGATACCTGGTCAGTTACCAGGAAAACTCAGTCTAGGACTAAGAAGCCATTCTGATGTGATAGAAGGATGTGTTCCCACTTGATCAGATGTAAGGGCTGAACCATTCTGTTATGGCTAAAGGATTAGGTTCCTCCCATGTCAGATGTGAGTGTTGGCCATTCCGACGAGCAGGTCGGATGTAAGGGCAACTTCCATTCTCTAGGAGAATGGAGGCACCTGGTCAGTTACCAGGTAGCTCAGTCGAGGACTGGGGGCCATTCTGATATGACTGTAGGATAGGTTCCTACAAGATCAGATATGAGTGCAAGCCCTTCCATCATTATGGTAGGATGTGTTCCATCTTGGATGGATGTAAGTACAGAGCCCTTTCGTCATTGTGGTAGGATGTGTTCCAGCCTGGATGAATGTAAGTGCATAGCCCTTTCATCATTGTGGTAGGATGTGTTCCAGCCTGGATGAATGTAAGTGTAGAGCCCTTTCATCATTATGGTAGGATGTGTTCCAGCTTGGATGAATGTAAGTGCAGAGCCCTTTCATCATTGTGGTAGGATGTGTTCTAGCCTGGATGAATGTAAGTGCAGAGATCTTCCATCATTGTGGTAGGATGTGTTCCAGCCTAGATGGAAGTGCAGAGATCTTCCATCATTGTGGTAGGATGTGTTCCAGCCTAGATGGAAGTGCAGAGACCCTCCATCATTGTGGTAGGATGTGTTCCAGCCTAGATGGAAGTGCAGAGACCCTCCATCATTGTGGTAGGATGTGTTCCCGCCTGGATGGATGTGAGTGTTGTGCCTTTTTGACGAGTAGGTCAGATATAAGTGTTGAAGAAGAGCTGCATGGAGGCTAGGCATACAACCAGCATGAAAAAGGGCTGGCTCTGTAGAACTTCCTATGACGAGAAGAATCATGAGATAGCACATATGATGATGACCAGAGGAGATACAGATTGAGCTATGATCCATATCCAGTTATGATGGCTCCGAGAGATCCAGATCGAGTGATGATCCAGATCCAGCAGTGATGATCTAGATTCAGTGATAATGATCCAGATCCAGTGATGATCCAGATCCAGTGATGATGATGATCCAGATCGAGTGACAATCTAGATTCAGTGATGATGATCCAGATCGAGTGATTATCTAGATTCAGTGATGATGATCTAGATCGAGTGATGATCCAGATCCAAATAAAGATGACTTGAAGATGAATATGACTTGAAAATGAAGATGACGAGAACTCAATGATGATCCAGATGATACAAAGAAGAAGACTTGTGCTGATAAATTGTGTCGAGAGAATACCTTCCTAGTTAAGAGGGAGTGTTGATGTAATTGTAACTTCGGAATGTATTCATCCGTATTTCTTATGTATTGTAACCTGATGTTTATTTCGGGATTTATTTGTGATGTACTTGAGTCATGTCATACCCCGATGTTTATTCCGGGAAGTTTCTATAATGTGAAAGTCATGTCAATTCATTGTGGGTAACCCTCCTATTGATCAAGGGTTAAAGTCCCCACAGTTATGGGGCCCTTGGGTTATTAGAATATCCTAGAGAAGTCGACCCTAGGTGAGTCATTGTAAGTCGAGGCAATAGTCCCCACCATTGTGTTACCCTCCTATTGGCCGGAGGAGGCAAATTCCCCACAAGTGGTGGGGCACTAGGGTTATTAGACACTCCTAGAGATGTCGGCTCTAGTAAGTAATAGTTAAGTGAGGCCAACATGTTGGAGTGGGTTCCAAGTGAATGGAAGAATATAAATAGAGAGTGAGTCTCTCTATTTACAACACACACACTCACTCATTGCGGCGCATGAGTGAGAGAGGAGAAGCTCTCTCAGTGTGACAGAGAGAGACTGCTGCTATAGGGAGATCATCTTACTGTTTTGGGGTTCTTACTTTTGGTGTTGATTCTATCTCTGAGGAAGTTGCAGGGTTTTCTCCTTTATGGTTTCCCCGAGGAAAATTCTTTGTGTCTCTTGTCTCCTGTGTTTTATTGTTGTGCATGTTATTCTCTCAGTTAAAGATCCTAAGATCATAATGCTAGCTTGAATGTTGAAAAACTAACATGATAAGTGCATTGGTCGTGTTTAGAGGGAAAAAAACGTAGCTTCGAGACTCTTCTCGAAGGCGGATGAGGTGGAGCTCTATCCCTATTATTTAGATGAGGTGGCATTTCGGTTCCTAACCTATAGGGAAGATCCTTTTGATCCCTCCTCCTAATCCTCAACCTATTCTATCTCTTTAGCCTTATAAATTGAACCCTCTCTCCATTTGGAAGGGAGGAAGGACTATGGTACTCTTATGCTGGTGGAATTTCTAGGTGGATTACTATCTTGCTTTGGAGGCTTTGGCTTGGATTGTTGGATGGGAGATTGTAGCGTTAAGGCTAGGCTGTAATGTTCTCTCCTATGTAATTATGTGTATCTCCTTGATTACATTAATACAAATCTCTTTCCATAAACGTTGTTGTGTTGATTATGTTTATAGCTTTCTTCCTTAACTGTTAGTTTAGATCAATTATATGTTTGGATACGCATATATTGTTTGCTTGTTTCCACATGCTTTACAGGGTTTTGCAGCTGTAGATCTGAATATTTTGGAGCTTGGATCAACAAAGAGAGAAAAGGATCTGCATATTTCAGGTAGGTGATCTATCTGTTACTTTGCATTTCCAATTGATCTAGGAAAGTAGATTGTATTATGTATTTGATTTGTTCTAGATCCACTTGGACTAGGGAGATCTGGATTGATTCCAATTGAGTAGATTTATCCGATAACACATGGATGCAGGTGAAACATAGACCATCCAAACGGGACACCTGGTGCACAAGCCACGTGGTGAAGGCGAGCGTAATAAGGCAAGTGACGGAGGGGTTAAATTAAATGCAAAGGAAGGTTGCATGCCGCTGCCAACCCTATGAGTAGTTGCAAGGTCACTTCCCATTTGAGTCGAAGCGGCAATAATTTATTTCATGTACGATCCATTACTAACCGCCATGATGGTAGCACCTTGCATTATGAGACATGCTATACTCATCCTAGTGGGCATCTTCATTCTCCTGTGTCTGCTTCGAGCTCACCCTGTTGTAAGTTTGCATGCCATTTTGCAAAAGAAAATGCCCCGGCAACGTGGTATCCTGTGCATAGGCAGTACTAGAAGAGGAGATGGTCTTCGAAAAGCCACCATTGGGGACACAAATGGATTTGCTAAGCAGGTTTCCATGTCGGTAAGATGCTTGATCGATGAATGGGAGTCCAAAGTGGTCTCAGACCATCTTGCTTCTGGAAAAAGTGGAGGACGCATCAACCACTACTAAATGATGAAGAATATGTTGGGATTGTTATTGGAAGACATGATGGTAAAATGGAATGTATCCAAGGGTGTAGCACATGGTTTGCACACCATTATATTCCAGGCAGACATGCAGCTTAAAGCCCTGGAGGAGAATTTCAACCTAAGACATTATTCAGTGTTTCCTAGCACAAGAAATGAGGAAAATACTAGTGCCAGGAACCAAGGATAGAAAGGTGGTACGTCCTCTGCTGCTGCGAATTCTCCTGGACCATCTCATGAACGAAGGGATTTCGTGAAGAACACTACTCTTGTCAAGTGTGGATGTGATACCATAACCTACGCCGTTGCTGCTACACCGATACAGGAGTGGCGGTCCTCGGGTGTTTCCATGTTGGTCAAATTCTGGAAGAAACACCTGAGGACCATGCGGAAGACGCATCACCATAGATGCCATGTCATCATCTCTAGTTCACTCTGTGAGTTCAAGTTTTTTTGGGATTCTTTGCTTTTAAAATGTGTTGTCTTCACAACCGTCAATTTTTAAGTTGTAGTATGTTTGTTAATGTTTCTAGCTACATAAAGAGAAGTCAATTTTATTTCTATGAACACCACAACTCCAGTTTTTTTTGAAAGATTAGGCGAGTGGTCTATTAGTTTAAGACCCTATAGCTAGTTTTTTGTTGTTCTGTACTTTCCTTTGTCACTGAGAATATAATTTTTCTCTGTTGCTTACAAAAAAGAAATTAGTAATTCTCAATTTTTTTATGTTTTCATTTTAAAACTTATTTAACAATGACATAGATATTGTATTTTTCTTTAAAAAAATATTGAAGTAATAGTTATCTTCAATTTTATTATGCTTAATATGATTTCACATTGAAGCTTACTTCAAGTGACATAGATATTACATAAACATGATGTAGTGACATAGATATTCAATGAATATACATGACTTCATGTGCTACATAACATGATATAGTGACAGATATTCATGAATATAATGCATGAATATACATAACTTTCCAATACAACTTCACATACATAACTTCAAGTGGATTGGAAAGTTTTGTATATGAAGTTGAACCCTGTGGAGCCAAGAAGCTTTAGTGAATGGATGGTATGCTACCTTAAGAATATTTATTCGTCATGATTCTACATGAAGTCTATGTTTGCCCAAAAAAAGCTTATGGTAATAACAAGTGTACGATTTAAGCTAAAAACTGATGTTATATAGGATTTTTATGAAAAAATAAAATTAGTAAATTAATGTAAATGAAACTTTCAATCAACTTAAATGTAGTAATACCTTTAAACCAAATATTTAAATAAAAAAATGCACTATGAACATTAATTGAATATAATATAAGGTCGAATAAAATCATTTGAAAAACGAAAAAGTTTTATTAAATTGAAATGAAAACTTATAAACTTATTAAATTGAAACGAAAACTTATAAACTTTGATTACACTAGAATAAAAGCAAGGAATCATGTGTATAGAAATAGAAAAAATGGTAAGTCAATTCATTAAGAATTTATAATTTTAATTAAAACTAATCTAAAAAATAAGAAAATAAATATTTATTAGTAAAAAATATTAAAAAAAGCACGCATGCACACAATAATACACCTAAAAAATTTTAAAATGTAAAAATAATAACCAATATCAACATTTATTTGGAACATATATGTGTGCCTGCTTTGGCTCATACAATTTAACGCATGTTGCAGTAGATGAAGCAGAAAAACTGCCTTAAACTTATGTTTTAAGAAAAAATATTACTTTTTTCAATCTTGAGGTCGATAACATTATCTTTCTCTTTTGAAGTTGACACCATTGTTGTATATTGTTGACAAATGTTGTGTGTCAACAAATTATGGGGTGAAAAGACTTTGTTGTTTCCTTTGCCTTCACTCAATTCTCATCAAGGTCATTGGAAACACACTAAAATGCAAACTTGTAGGAAAAATGGGAATTTATAATGTTTTTGCAAACTATTTCATGTTAAGAGTCAACACCAGACTCACAAAGAACAAGATGTACATCATCAATTTCCAGTTCCATTCAATGTTGATAGCAATAAACTAAAATACAAACTTATAGCAAAATAGGGAATTTATAGTGTCATGTGAAACTCTTTCATGTCAAGAGATTCGAATTCATTTATCAAAATGAATTTGAATCTCTTGATCATAGTTTTTTTAGTTCATTTAAAGATGTTCAAAATAGATAGCTAAGAACTATGTTCAAAATAAAATTGGCATATATGTGAAATGAAAAAGGTGCATGTGGGGTAAATGTAAGGTGAAAATTATGTTGGAAGGGTTCATCTTCTTAAGACTTGGGTCAAATACCTTGTTGTCATATGACCACTAAACTCAAACCAATTTTCTTTTCATGTCCCTATCCTCTTGGCTCCACATTCTGAACAAAACTTCCAAATATCTCTTAAATATGGTGAACCACATTTATCAAAATATTTTGGAGGGATCATTGGCTAGAAGCTAGCCACAAAAGCTGTAATGGAAATAACCTTGCAACTTATCACCTAATTGAATTCTCATAAACATAAATTAATATTTCTATAACAACAAATAAGTCAGAAATAGAATTAAGACAAATGCTCTCTAATTCGCATAACTTTGGCAAGCATGCATTGCATGATTCAAGTCATTTGGGATACTTTAGTACAAATTTTGACTTGGAAAAATGGCTACCTAAATTGTAATTTTCAGAGGGAGAAAGGGAAGTGCTTCTATTTACATAGAACTACATTCGATTACACTAGCTCATTTAATGTCATACAATCAAACACATACATAAATTAGAAGCATGATGGATATCAACTCAATCGCATTATCCCCAACCAATTTAGTTGTTAGTTGTTAGAGGATTATTAATTGAGTGGCATATATGAAGGAGATTTCGTACATGAGTCGTGTTAATAATTTTCCTTTGTGACCTACTAATGGATCATGCAAATGTGCCATGCATTTGGCTCCGTGTATTAAAAAGTACTGAAGAGGGCTAGATGGCAGTTAGCCTTACATCATCCCTGCCACAGTTGCACCTCCAATCATAATGCCCTTAATTCAATTTAGTTGTTTTTAACCTCTTTTTGTCTTGACTTAGAACTGGTATCACATGTTCACAACTGAAGGCGGCTTCAACAATTGTTGAGGGCTACATTAAACTCCATGGGTTAACATAAAATAAGGGATTTAAGAAGAAAAAAATGGAAATTCACTAAATTTGCAAGCATTGCAAACAGCATGTTAAGAACAACTCTTTCGAAATTTCATGGGTTTATAAGATGAATGAATGAAGAAAAAGGATTTAGAAGTAACTAACCTCTAACATTGTGATCCTCCCCTAATCGTGGTGGAATGAAAACTTCTCTAGTTTGTCTCTACTCGAGTGTAAATGAAAAATTCCCTAGTCAGTCTCTACTCGCGCCTAAATGAAAATGTTCCTAATCGGTTTCTGCTCGCACCCAAATGAAAAACACCCTAGTCAGTCTCTACTCAATCTTTGTAAGCACGTTGTCAAATCTCACTTGATCCTTGCTTCCTTGTACACAGAATCAAATTTTCAAAGGTATGATCTACTTTTATATCCAAGTGGTTGCAACCTATGCATCTAGACTAAATTCCTTGCATGTTCTACTCTTTTTCAATTATGTGTTTATTCTATCCACAAAACATTCATTGAAATGTGAGTTGTCGTGTAAATTGGTAATTCAAAGAATGACCATACAATCTAAAATATTGGGACCTTGAAAAACCCACGATTAACACCCATGATCGCCTCATGGTCTGTGCAGTCACCTACACTGCCTTTTCCCCCTTTGACATTGGCTTCCAATATATTTTTGCTACTGCAATACTCCCTTGGAGGGATTCAGTAGATTTTTTATCCTCTAAGAATTAGTGCTATATTGAAACAAATGCATCAAATCCTAGCAAAGATACAAATTTTAAGTAACATTATTGAAATTTAAAAAATCACATTTTCAAAATTTAGTGAGTCCAATATTAGTTGCAAAAGTATATTAAAATGTTAAAAGGAGTTATTAGTTGAATAAATATCAAATAATCTATAAATAAAAAACTACATTTAAAACTATGAGGGAAAATAAAACAAGGAAGCTAAAAACTTAAAAGCATAAATTGAAGAGAAATAGCACAACAAGATAATGTCGAAAGAGGTTGGCCATTCATGCCTTTGTATTTTGTCCAATTGGTGACCATAGAAGGTTTCAACCAAGATGAGAGATGAGGGATTATGAATTTGAACCATGGGAGTATTAAGTGAACATTAAAAAATATGTGTCCTCAACTATTGATCTTCCGATGGACATCCGTCGCATGGCCAATGGTTATTGGTAAGCCATTGGTGTTCCAAATCTTACCTGAAAACTATCAAAAACCATCAGTAGACTAACGGTTAAGAAATAACAGTATACCATTTGATGAATGCATGTGATTTAAAAAAAAATACACAAAAACTAGATATTTAACCTGTATTTCGACGATCCACTTTTATTGTCAGATAATTTCATCGAATTGTGAGCTCAAATGTTGTAGTGTAGCAGTTGCAACCTGGAGCTATCATACAAATTTATCACCTACCCAATCACCCATTTAAACATTTTCGAGGTGACAAGGTACTTCATTGTACTTCATAAATTTATTGTTATGATGTTTAATGTTAATTTACATCTATAGACATGTTATACCATTCAATTGTAACAACATAAGTAAACATATATAGCAGTATAATCACTATATTTCCTTCTAAAACATGCAAACATTCCTACCATGAATGCATCCATACCATGACCATTAAATCCATTCATGGAAATATTTCATCATAGAAATTAACCAAACACATAGCATAAATAATAACAATGCAATTCATACAAATGGAGAAACTTGTATTTTTAAAGGGAAATAGTCCCAAACTCGTTCCAAACAAAGGATGTTCCTCCCAACCATAGGCACACTGCCATGTTTCTCTTTCTAGGAAAATTCCACACCCAAGTTAGGTATATCAATCCACAAGGCGTGAAATCTCACAAGTCCTTCACTCAGCCCATAACTCATCTTGAACGACAGAGGAAATTTCCAAAAACAAACACATATCCGATGCCAAATCCGATTTACCTTTTTTCCAATCTCTAGCACTCATTCCTAGCAACCTACACAACACAAGGAATGGTATCACTATCCCAATTCCCTTTTAGTGCAACAAATCTTCCAATGTTCTTAACAAACAACATTGCAACATCGAGAGTAAAGAGTTTGAAATTCAATTTCACGATATGCTTGATTAGATTTTTGTACCATGTGTGAGGTTCTTGTCTTGGGCCATATAAAGACTTGATGAAATTGCATACCTTACGTTCCCTTCACAACAAAACCTTTCAGTTGATACATAAAGATGCTCTCTTTCAAGTGTCCATTCAAGAAAATGTTATTCACATCAATTTGATGAACTTTCCATCCGAGGATGTATGGCAGCTCATTTTATAATTGGGGGGAGTATCTTCATAGTCAATGTCTTGTCTATGTGCAAAACCTTTTTCCACAAGTCTCACCTTATTCTTCTAAAGTGAGTCATCTAATTTATACTTGTTCTTGTAGACCCACTTGCATCCAATTCGTTTGGTTCCAAGGGGAGGGTCTTCCAACTCGCATGACCATTCTTGATGAGAGCATCACATTCATTATCCATGACTTCTTTCCACTCATCATGAGAATCATATTCTTCAAAGAAATTTGGTTTAATCCTAGTAGATAAATCAATTCACAATCATATGAAATGTACATATCACCTACATCACTTGAATTTGAATAATCTACATTACTTCCATCTTCTTGTCTTGTTGAATTTTTGGTTCTTGTCTTTATGAATTCATTGTGATGAACACTTTCAAGTGTCTTCATGACCCAATCATTTCAATCACATCATCTAATTAAACGTCCTATTATGGTGAAGTGGCAAAAACTTCTTCATGGATGGGAGATAGTGCTACACAAGTAGATTCCAAAGCTTGATCAAAGACATGGATCCCCCTTTCAATATGTGGAATATCATTATCAAATTCATGATGTCTTTATTGTTGTTGTAAATGTGACTTCGGAATATATTCTTCATTTTGTTGTATTATTATTATTTTTTATTCTATTGTTATTATACCTCCTTTGGAGATGTTTTTGCTTCGTTTAGACATGTTATTATTATACTTAGTCATGTAAGAATATTGAGGTAAATCCTCCATTGTAAGTCGAGGAGATAGTCCCCAAAAGAATAATGTAAAATGTTTTTTTGGTCTCCCACAAGACTCAAGTCATCCCAGTCAAGCAAGAGAAGTTGATCATGTTGGGAAAAAGGTCACCCACATAAAAGAGTATAAATAGGTAGGGGCCCTCCCTCATTTGGACACATAGAAAGTGAAAGCAAGTTCGCTCCAAAGAAGAGAAAGACAAATTCACTGAGAAGAAGAAGAAGAAGTTGCAGAAGTGATCTTATATCTTGGGTTTTCTATCTTTGTCTGGCATTGTACTAAGTGGAAAATCTATATTGAAGAAGTTGTTGGTTTTTTCTCGAGACAGGGTTTCCCCATGGTAAAATATTTGTGTATATTTTTGTGTTGTGATTGTCTATCTTTAAATGATCCTATTGCAATATATTATTGATAAAACATATTTTAATTAAAGTGCAGACTCTAACATGGTATCAAAGCCACCATAAAATAAGGAACTGTGCAGCTGCGGAAACTAGGACCTCCAAGTTCTAGCACTTTTCTCCACAATTTTTCCAGAAAAGAAGGTCAATCTAACTTTCCCCAATGAGGTGGATCTTTTGGTGGAGAAAGGTTCCAGTTTGAAGAACTTTCCATTTTTTAGTGCAAGACACAGTGGGAAAAGGACACCACTAGACATCTCTTCTTGAGGAGGAGAATCTTTATATCCATGCAGAATTTCAAGATTTCAAGTTTGAAAAATTAGTGTTTCTCTATCAAACCCTAGGTCAGTCAAGTCAAGAATCACTTTAGGCATCTCAAATTGCTAAGATATATTTCATAGATATTTCCATTTGAGTTTCTCATTTAAAAATTATGAATCACACCAAGATTGAGGATAAGCTTGAAGGGGATGAAAACTTCTGAGCATGGAAGTATAGAATTTCTCTTATCTTAGAAGAGAATGATTTGGACAAGTATGTCACTATGGAGGTTCCAGAACCAAAGGGAGATGATACCAAAGTAACTCACATGAATAATATTATTAGAGCCAAGAGGATTATTAGAAACTCCATCAAATATCATATCATCCCTCATGTCTCATCATTGAAGACTCCCAAGCAGATGTTGAATGCATTGATCAAACTATTTGAAAGGAAGAACATCAACCAGAAGATGACCTTGAGGAATCAACTCAAGAATATGAATATCCAACACCCATAAACCATTTAGTCTTATTTCACAAGGGTTTCTCAAATCAATGAACAAATTGAAGCCATTGAAGAAAATGTTGAAGAAGGAGATATTGCTATGACTACCATGAATGATCTCCCAAGGTCATGGGACTCGTTCATCCAAGGGATATGCACCAGAAATAAGCTAATCAAGTTCAGTAGATTGTGAGAGGAATTTACCCAATAAGAAGCTCATTTAGTTTTAAGAGAAGAGAATATGGCAGACGATGATGATCAAGCCATAACAAATCATGCAAAGAAGAATAGAAGCAAGAGGGAGGATCATCCTCACAAAAGGCCCAAAAGCTTCCAAAAGAATCATATACCTCAAAGGGACTACTCCAATATTAGATGTTTCACATGTGATGAGAAATGCCACTATGAAAAAAATTGTCCTAAAAACAAAGGATCCACTAAGGCCAACACGAATAAGAGGCATCATGCACATACTGTTTAAGATAATGAGCCAACAAACAAACGAACAATCAATGATGAAGAATATGTTTTGATCTCATCTTTTAAAGGTATTGTCACCCATGGAAGCAATGATTGGCATGTGGATAGTGGAGATTCAAATCATATTGCATGCTACAAAGAATATCTTATCAACTTGTTAGAACATGAGTCACCTAACTGTTGGGCACCATTTTGACCGATTTTTGTCATCTAAATACCTTCCAGTTTCCTCCATAAACCTTCATACTGATCCATAAAACCTTAATTTCATTCACAAAACTTTGGTCAAAGGTATAAATGTTGTTGCTTCTTAACAAATTGAATTATGAGATTTTTAAGGCATTTAAATTAAGGTTTTATTCAAAATTACAGGATGTGCTAACTTCCCGTAATTTCTCCTAGGTTGGATACTTGCAGGCCAGCTAGGTGTAAACTGAGAGATGGGAGAAATATCCTCGATGTCCAAGGATGGTTAAACTTCCAACGAACAGATGATATGGTTCACATAGGTGTCGAGTCAATGCCGGTCAAAGATGACCACCTGTGCTACCACTTAGCATAAAAGCAGGACAGTTCCGATTTTGTCTATTTTGATAGATCTGATGGAGGATCTCGAGGGTTGCATGTCATTATTAGTCTTCCAGATTTGTAGCATTTCTAGTTTTTTTTTAAAGATTGTATTAGTATTTGATTTTACATATGAAAAAGACCTTGCTAGATCATAAACGTATAGCGTGGAATCAAGACTGTGGATTTGATTACTGTGTATGCTCAATTCAATATGGTGAATGCAATCGAAGTTTAGAGCTCTGTGATTTTTCTTTGCATGTGTAAACGAAGCATTGGAGGGCCCCCTTTTCCAAGTCTACACGCCTTTTTTATATCATTGCCAGTGGTATGTTTTATTTCCTGTAGAATTCGATTTCTTCACTTTAACTACTTATACATTGCAGAACAAGTTGGATTGTTTGAACAAGGTTATAAACCCTGTTATTTAATCATTCACATGTTGTAGGAATG
Organism: Pseudotsuga menziesii; assembly: GCA_001517045.1. NCBI lineage: Eukaryota > Viridiplantae > Streptophyta > Pinopsida > Pinales > Pinaceae > Pseudotsuga > Pseudotsuga menziesii. The sequence continues at coordinate 187,621 of LPNX011154530.1, read as the reverse complement.
GTTCATACTGCTTATTCAATATCAAATCGTTGTACATTGCTTATTCAATGATGAATTATTGAAGACAGTTATACATTGTGAATGTCTTCCTGTAAGGGAAATTAATGTTTGACTGCTTTCAATATTGAGATAATAGGCAGAGTATCGTGATCTATATTTTAGGGTTAGGTTTAATTTGTTTTTTGTATCTCAAAACATTTCACATATGAATTGTTGTTTAACTCAAAGATCAAATGAAGTTTCTTCTGTAAGGGATTTTTTGTATTTCAAGTCACAGCATTCTAGTTTTCAATAGGTTTGTTTCATAGGTAAACTAGATTTCCAGTTAGGTCTAGCTTTGAGTCTCTATATTTAGGATATGCCTCTAAGTCTACAAACTCTGGATTGACATAAACTCAAGGTCTAATCTACACTAGTGGATTGGAGCCCAACATTTGGCGCCGTTGCCGGGGAGGCATTTTAGAAGCAGACTTAAGAACTTTAGTTCTCTGATAAAAAGAAAAATTCAAAAAAAAAACACACAGAGTATATTTTAGTTTTATTTCAAGACAAAGAGACGAGAAAGGAGGATTTATCAAAAACCCACCAAAAATAGAAGCAACGGGAACTTCTTTATCTGATAAAAAAGGATTCATTACAACAGTTGATACTTTTAAAATGGCTGGGGAAGAAACATCAAAAGGACCAACTGCAGAACAGAGAAGGGAGTATGAGAGAAGGTTAGAAATGGAAAATAAAATAAGACAAGAGAGAAGGGAAGAAGAGAGGAGACATGAAAGGGATGAAAGAGCAGAAGAAGATCAGGAAGCTACCTTTAAATTCCCCATCTTGGACACTAGCATCATCCTAGGGGAAGAGGTAAAGATGAAAAATATCCCACCATCCGTCCTACCAAATTTCTATGGTATGACTTCTGAAGATTCGAATTCTTTCCTATTCGAGTTTGATATCTTGTGTCAAACTTATGGATATACTAATGACACCCACAAGCTTTGTCTTTTCCCTGCTACTCTTAAATAAACTGCCTTGAAATGGTTCATGGGATTAGGAGAGCATTCTATAACTAGCTCGGATGAGATGAGGAAAATTTTTCTTAGAAAATATCAGGCATATTGTAAATCAAAGGATTTAAAAGATGAAATTTTTAGAATGTCTCAACAGGAAGATGAAAGCTTGGAAGAGTATCTAGAAAGATTCTCATACAACCTGCAGAAATCCAAATACAATTCTTTGACACCTGAGATCATTCGGACAATATTTTTAAAAGGAATAAGAGAAGAATATCTGGATATTTTGAATGTTATGGGCAAATGTGACATCTCCTACTTACCCTTTGATGAGATACAAGACTTATGTCAGAAGTATTCAAGAGGAAAGGCTAGAAATGGGAAAAGGGATGTAACTTCCAAAGTAACTAAATCTGCAACCAGTGGTATCTCCAGAGCTGAGCTTGGGAATCTGTTAGAAGATTTTAAGACTGGTCTATTGAGTACCGTAGGCACCCAGGTTGAAACATCAAAGACCAAGAAAATACAAGAACAACAAGATCAACAAGATCAAGCCCTGTCTATCTGTTGCCCTACATGTATAAAGAAACACCCATCAAAATAATCTCCTTTAAATATTGTTCAAATTTGTGGCTTATGTACTTCAAATCACAAAACCGATGATTGCCCCAGATTGAAAGAATTGCAGGCAGCTCGAATGGAGGAGAATCAAAGCATGGAGTCTCTCTATTTTATGGGACAATGAAGACCTTGGCAGCCACGATTTTCAGGTATGTCTCAAGATTCTATGTAGCAGTTTCATTCAAATTATCAAACTCCTGTTCAAAATTCATGGAGTGCACCCATGCCTTGGCAAACTTGGTCTCCTCAATTAGCCCAATCTGCTCCAAATTGGAGAGGGTATACTCATGGTAACCAGACATATCAACAGGCCTATTTACAGCCCTATCAATAACCTTCTGCATATCCCCAATACCAGCAGAATAAAGCCCCATTTTTCCAACAACCTAATCTTGCTCCTCAACTAGGCCAACAACCTCAACAGCTTCAATTTCCATCCAATCAGCCTCCACCTTGGCCAACACAATTGCCATCCCAGCCAATCCCAAATCCAAATAATAAAATGGATAAATCCATGTATAATGTTGATGATGGAATGGCACTTCCCTACTCAATCCTCCCACTTCAAAATATCAACTTAAGATCTAGAAAAACTTTACAAAAAGAATCTCCTATTATTTTAGAAGAACAAGCAGAAAATGAGAAAACTCCAAAAAAATTAAATATAGAAAAATCACAGTAAAAAAAGTCACAGTCGAAAACTCACAGTCAAAAAGGGAAATCATTAGTACCTTATATACCTCCCTTTCCAGAAAGGTTGGTCAAAGAAAAACTTTCAATCTCCCTACCTGATTTTGATGTTTTGAATGAGTTAACCAATGTATGTGTCAAAATTCCCCTACTGCAGGCTATAAAGGACATTCCAATCTATACTAAAGCAGTTAGGGAATTATGTCTTAATAAAAGAAGGAAGGATCCATCAAAAATTCATGTGGTAGGAAATTTAGCAAGATTAATGTCTAACATTGTTTTTATTGAAAAGTATGTAGATCCTAGAATCCCAATGGTCACAATTACTGTTAACAATTTTTCAATTCCAAAAACATTGATTGATCTAGGTGTTTCCATTAATGTCATGACACTAGAGACAATGGAATACCTTCATTTGAAAAATCTCAGACCAACCACTACAGTTTTGGAACTAGCTGACAGGTCTAAAATTACACCTGAAGGGATCTTAGAAGATATCATTGTTTCTTTAGACTCCTGGGAGTATCCTGTAGATTTTATAGTGCTGCAACCAAAGTCTAATCTAGGAGGGCATCCATTGATTCTTGGCAGACACTGGTTGGCAACAGCTGATGCTTTCATAGCATGTAGATCAAGAAGTATGCTCATTTCACATGGGACAAAGAGAAAACAAATTACACTTTATCCTTCTGCCCAACGACCTTCTGCATTAGATCAGTTATCATGGATTAATGAGACCAAAGAACAGGAAGAAGAAGTAATTAAGCATGTCCTAAGTATCAATCAATTCTTTGATTTTCAAGAAGAAAACAACGAAGATTTGCTAGATTACTTCATTGTTGAACCTAATATTTCTGAAGAATTAAGAGACATGCAGTATGCTATAGCAGATCAAGTTTTGGGACAAAATTTTCAGGAAAATTGCATAGTACATTCTCTAGCATTGGCACTTCATGATATTTTTAATGTTCATTCAATCACTGATGTCCAAAGCAAAACAGTTGAAATCAGTCCAAGAAAACATTTGAATATAAGTGCACATCTTACTACATCACATGAAGAACAGTTGATTACCTTGCTGAATAAACATTCCCATGCATTTGCTTGGGAATACACTGACATGCCAGGCATTCATCATGAAACATGCACTCACCACATTTACACAGATGATAAAATCAGACCTCTCAGACAACCGCAATGTAGAATGAACCCCATACTAAAAGAGATAGTCAAGGAAGAATTGCATAAGTTATTAAAAGTAGGATTTATTTATCCTATCTCTGACAGCCAATGGGTTTCTCCCTTGGTTGTTGTTCCTAAAAAAAATGGTAAATGGCGGATATGTGTAGATTACAGGGAGTTAAATAAGGCAACATTAAAAGATTATTTTACATTGCCCTTTATTGATCAAGTGTTAGATGCCTTAGCTGGAAAGAAATATTTTTCATTTCTAGATGGTTTCAGTGGATATAATCAAATTACCATTGCAAAAGAGGACCAGGACAAAACCACCTTTACATGTCCCTAGGGCACATATGCCTACAAGGTTTTACCTTTTGGCTTATGTAATGCCCCAGCTACCTTTCAAAGAGCAGTCTTGGCCATTTTTGCAAATCTAATTCATGAATGTGTTGAAGTCTATATGGACGATTTTTCTGTGCATGGAAGTGCCTTTGAGGATTCCTTAGCAAACCTGGAGAAATTTTTAAAAAGGTGTGTTGACTCAAATCTTTCCCTTAGCAACGAAAAGTGTTTTATGATGATGACTGAAGGGATAGTTTTAGGACATCACATTTCTTCATCTGGAATAAAAGTAGATCCTGCTAAAATTCAAATCATTGAAAATCTATCTGAACCAACAACTCAAACAGATGTAAGAAGCGTTTTAGGGTATGCAGGCTATTATCGTAGATTTATTGCAAATTTCAGTAAGATAGCTCTGCCATTGTTTAAATTACTTTCAAAGGATGTACATTTCAAATGGGAAACTAACTGTCAATCTACATTTCAGACACTTAAAGAGAAGCTCTCAACTGCTCCCATTTTAAGGGGACCAAATTGGGCATTGCCCTTCCATATTTCTACTGATGCATCTGATACTGCAATACGGGCCTCTTTGGGACAAAAAGAGCATACCATGACTTATGCTATCTATTTTATCAGTAAAGATCTGACACCTGCAGAATTGAATTATACAGTCACTGAAAAGGAGATGTTGGCAGTAGTTCATGCTGTGAACAAATTCCGTCATTACATTACTGGCTGCGAAATTTTTGTCCACACAGATCATTCAGCTTTACGATATTTAATGAATAAATCTATCACTAATGGTCGGATAACCAGATGGTTACTATTAATGCAAGAATTCAATATCACTATTTTAGATCGGCCTGGACGAGAAAATCAAGTGGCAGATTTCATGTCTCGCTTACACAATATTGGTGAGGTTGTTCCTATTTTAGATAGTTTTCTTGATGAACACTTGTTTGCAATTTCTGTTATCACTCCTTGGTATGCTGATATTGCCAACTATTTATCATCAGGACAGCTACCTCCATCTATGTCATCTAAAGAAAAGAAAAAGATTATTAAACAAAGTGCTAGGCATATATGGGTCAATGGTGATCTCTTTTATACAAGATATGATCTAATTATCAGGAGATGTGTATGACAAGATGAAGTTTTAGATATTTTGAAAGCATGTCATGATGAATCGTGTGGTGGCCATTTTGCAAAGAAAAGAACAGCATACAAGATACTCAATTTGGGGTATTACTGGCCTTCTATTTTCAAGGATTCTAAGAAGTATGTTAGGAGCTATGATACTTGTCAACGGATGGGACGGCCAGTTCGCTCTGATGAAATGCCACTCCAACCACAAATCCTCATAGAACCATTTTAAAAGTGGGCTCTTGATTTCATTGGTCCGATTCATCCACCATCACAAGGGAAGAAGTACATTCTGGTATGTACAGACTATGTTACAAATTGGGTGGAAGCCAAACCATTACCAAGAGCCACAAAACAGACCGTGGTAAACTTTCTTTTTGAAGAGATATTTGTCAAATTTGGGGTTCCTAGAGAGATTGTCACTTATCAGGGTGCCCAGTTTACTTCTAAACTAGTGCAGGAGATGGCAGCAAAGTACAAGATTAAGCACAGAAAATCTACACCATACCATCCACAAGCCAATGGCTAGGTGGAATCTACAAACAAGACTTTGGAAGGAATCATAACCAAAACTATACAAATGCATAGGAAGGATTGGTCAGCTAAGCTTATTGAAGCTTTATGGGCATACCGAATCACTTGGAAAAACAGTACTAGTTTTTCTCCTTATCAGCTCGTTTATGGTAAGCAAGTCCTCCTACCTATAGAATTTCAAATTCATACCTTCAAGTTAGCAACAGATTTGGGGATGAATCTTTCTGAAGCACAGCAAGAAAGAATACTTCAATTGAATCAACTAGATGAGATGAGACAGGCTGCAATAGAACACAATATTTTGATACAACAACAGAGAGCCCAATGGCATGACAAGTTTATCAAAAAGAAACAATTTCACATCGGTGACTGGGCATTATTGTTTGATTCGAAGTTCAAAGACTTCAAGGCCAAATTCACAACTCATTGGCTTGGTCCATATGAGATTGCAGAGGTATATGACAATGGCTCAGTCAAACTCCAAACCATCGATGATGAAGCACGTACATTTGTGGTCAATGGCCATCAGCTCAAACTCTATACCAAGCCCATCAACAAAGAAGATTTCATACAACAGATTTCACAGCAACGGGAGATGGAAGTGCTGGATAAACACACTTTTGTTTCTCCTTCACTTTCTTCTTAGCTATTTTCTGATTTGATATAAAATATATATATATTAAAAAAAACAAAAACAAAAATAAAACATTAAAAATAAAAATAAAAAAAAACAAGAAAAAAAAAGGAGTTTAGTTGTGAAAACCAGGCCACTGGCACAACATAAACTTGAATTTTCCTTGGAAAACCAAGTTCGCTTGGCCATTGAAAATTCATAAAAATATTTTCAAAATTTCATGCCACTTAGGCAGTTTTTTTTGCATAATAAACTTCTTGTTTGAATTGAGGACAAGTCAATAAGTAGGCCTGTGAGGGGGATAAGCATTTTATGCTTTCTATTTTTCTTCTTTCTTGGAACCCTCCAAGTCTTTTTCAAATGCAGAGGGATTTGACTTCCAACAAAGCAGAAGGAATCTGAGATAGTTCCAAGTCTTTTTCAAATGCAGAGGGACCTAACTTCCAGCAAAGCAGAAGGGACCTGAGATGGCAGACATCTTTAAAAGTAGACATCAGAAGGACATATGTGAATTAGAAACAAATTGCAAACCAGCTACATCAAGCAGCAAGCACAGCATAAAGGGATATCAAGCAAAGTCTGTAAGGATTTTAATTTTTATGATTTAAAAGTTGCATGATTCTTTGTTTTTAAGTAAATGACATATCTACCTATCCTCATAAGCCTGACTATCTACTCTATCATCTTCACAATCCATGCCAACATTCCATTCACTTCTCATTATCCTACCCTAGGTGTCAAAATGGTGGTCAGAATCAATCCCAGAAGCAAATTTTCAATGGCCAAAATATACACTGCATTCTACAGGCAAGGTTTCCTTCTCAACAGGAAGTGAAATGTTTTAAAAAAAAATGGAATTCAAATGTTTTTTTTATATATATTCATACTCCAGATATTAGTGCATTATGCATTAAGTTGAAATATATATGGAATATAGAACATTGATATAAAGATGGCTGTGTGTATTTCCAAAAGGTGAAAAGAGTCCACTCCAAGTGAAGAATCCCTTCATTACAACTCATTAATGAAACATTGGGGTATGCAAAGGAACTGAAGCACATTGTATAGAGATGAATTAGTTCTAAACCTTACCTTTAATCTTTCTCCTTGAGAATTTGTATCTGAACTAGTGATTGGATAAAAAGTGGCATGTTCAAATAATGATTATAAAGAACGTGGTTGTATGCCCCCATGAAAATATACAAATGTGCCTGGAAAATCGTATTGTGAACTGGTGACATCGGGATTGCATATTGAAATGGTCATTCTTCTTTGAACCAAACCTAACTCTTTCCTCTGCAAGACTCGATTGTTGTGTAATGCAAAGACATATATGGGTAATAGTTTACAATGAAAAGAAGGCATGTATCACAGGAAGGACGCGGGCACTAGCTTACTGAAGAATGCATTTGCGCAGGAGAATTTGAAAAGCAATAACGCCAGAGGGGAGGTAAACCTTAAATATTTTGCCAAAGAATTTGCTAGATCAATAGAAATTCTAATTTCAGAGTATCATTTTGGAATAAGAAAACGTTTACAGAGATAAAGGTTGCAAGGTTGAGGTTTTCTATTGCATATTTCTTTTCCTATTAGAGTTGCGAAATGGTATCTAGGCTAGAACAAGAGAAATTCAATCCCACTGATATTCATGAGAAATGTATGGAAATTTTTGAAAAGAAACAGTGGGTGAATTTTTTTGAAAAGTTTGATGGGCACAATGATAATGTTAGCCTAGCCTTTGCTGATTCGTTTGATCGAGAAAGGGCTACAGTGGGAAATTTGAACTTCAGACTATCTGAAGACATTTTGGCACAAATCATTGGCTTACCACAGGAAGAAGAGAGATTCTTCAAAACCAAACAATTCAAGGAGAAGGCATGGATACCCTTTCTGTGCAGGTCAAGGGCAGGATTAGTGAACTGGAAGAAGGGAATACCAAGGAGCTGGTTGGTTCATCCCTGGGATGAAATAGTCTATATCATCCAAAAATTCATCACTTGTGAAGGCCGATTTAGTATTGTATATCTTTACCATATCAAGCTATTGCAGCATTTAAGAGGTGATTGTGAGATTAATATGCCCCATTTCTTATTACAGAGTCTTTCCAAGATGGCTAAGGCTGTTCAAAAGCGTGCAGAAGATAAAATGACAAGCCTTTTCCACTGTGGACTCATCAAAATAATCATTACATATGAGTTATAGAAGCAAAATTTGACATGGCAAGAATTTTTAATTCATAATCAGTTTGAAGAACAAGAAGAGCTGCCTGAAGAAGGTTTAAAGGAAGACAAATTATTGATGATAACATACCCCAAGGATGGAGAACAGAACCCTGAAGCAACAAGCTCAAAACTGCCGAAGGGGAAAAAGAAAGAAAGAGAGGTGTTGATTATCACAGATGATGAAGACAACTCTAAGGCAGCAAGCTCAAAACAGCCTCAGAGAAGGATACGAACCAGGAGTGTGATGAAATAAGAAACACAGTTTCAAAAGCAATATCAAATTTTCACCACTTATAAGAGAAATCCAAGGAAGTATCATCAAGCTCGAAATAAGTTAGCACTAGAAGAGGATGATGAAAGCTAGCAGAAGCAGTATGAATACATACAAACCTTGGAAAGTCAAGAAGAAAATATAACAGGTGAGATAGGGCAGGTCCATGAAGAAAAAGATACCCAAGAAGCTGAAAATATTTCAGATAAAGTGATGAAGCAGACCAAAAAAATCAATATCTTCTTGGAGCAGCAAGAAAAAGAGGAGAAAAAGCATCCAAGACAGGAAATATTAAATGATCCAGCTTCTCCTTTCTTAGAGTAACAAGCTATGGAAGAAGAAAAGAAGGGAGATTCAGTACAAGAGAATGAAGAATTGGGGATGGACACCAATTCTGTGCAGCCTCCAATGAAGATGGAAAAGAAGAAAACTTCCAAAAACAGTAAAAAATAATAAGAGATTGAAACTGGAAGGAAAGGAATTAGAACTGAGGAATGAAAAGTTAAAGGAAAGGAACTGGAAGCTTAAAGTTCAAAGGACACGAATCTCCAAGCATGCATATAGATGGTATAAACAAAAGAATATTTACAAAACCAAGTATGAGAAATTGAAAGTCCTTTATGCATCTCGAGCTTCTACAGATGCATCATCTCAAACATGGGATTAAAAGCAGAGGGTCAGCAACAAAAATTTGGTCATGATATAAGCAGGGTCAATTTTTTTGGGATACTTTTTGTGCATGAGGACATGCAACAGCTTCCTCTTGGGGGAGATGTTGGGCACCATTTTGACCTATTTTTGTCATCTAAATACCTTCCAGTTTCCTCCATAAACCTTCATACTGATCCATAAAACCTTAATTTCATTCACAAAACTTTGGTCAAAGATATAAATGTTGTTGCTTCTTAACAAATTGAATTATGAGATTTTTAAGGCATTTAAATTAAGGTTTTATTCAAAATTACAAGATGTGCTAACTTCCCGTAATTTCTCCTAGGTTGGATACTTACAGGCCAGCTAGGCGTAAACTGAGAGATGGGAGAAAGATCCTCGATGTCCAAGTATGGTTAAACTTCCAACGAACAGATGATATGGTTCTCACAGGTGTTGAGTCAATGCCGGTCAAATATGACCACCTGTGCTACCGCTTAGCATAAAAGCAGGACAGTTTCGATTTTGTCTATTTTGATAGATCTGATGGAGGATCTCGAGGGTTGCATGTCATTATTAGTCTTCTATATTTGTAGCATTTCTAGTTTTTTTAAAATATTGTATAAGTATTTGATTTTACATATGAAAAAGACCCTGCTAGATCATAAACGTATAGAGTGGAATCAAGACTGTGGATTTGATTACTGTGTATGCTCAATTCAATATGGTGAATGCAATCGAAGTTTAGAGCTCTGTGATTTTTCTCTGCGTGTGTAAATGAAGCATTGGAGGGCCCCCTTTGCCAAGTCTGCACACCTTTTTTATATCGTTGCCAGAGGTATGTTTTATTTCCTGTAGAATTCAATTTCTTCACTTTAACTACTTATACATTGCAAAACGAGTTGGATTGTTTGAACAAGGTTATAAAATCTGTTATTTAATCATTCACATGCTGTAGGAATGGTTCATACTGCTTATTCAATATCAAATCGTTGTACATTGCTTATTCAATGATGAATTATTGAAGACAATTATACATTGTGAATGTCTTCCTATAAGGGAAATTAAGGTTTGACTGCTTTCCATATTGAGATAATAGGCATAGTATCGTGATCTATATTTTAGGGTTAGGTTTAATTTGTTTGAACAAGGTTATAAAATATGTTATTTAATCATTCACATGCTGTAGGAATGGTTCATACTGCTTATTCAATATCAAATCGTTGTACATTGCTTATTCAATGATGAATTATTGAAGACAATTATACATTGTGAATGTCTTCCTATAAGGGAAATTAATGTTTGACTGCTTTCAATATTGAGATAATAGGCATAGTATCGTGATCTATATTTTAGGGTTAGGTTTAATTTGTTTTTTGTATCTCAGAACATTTCACATATGAATTGTTGTTTAACTCATAGATCAAATGAAGTTTCTTCTGTAAGGGAGTTTTTGTATTTCAAGTCACAACATTCTAGCTTCCAATAGGTTTGTTTCATAGGTAAACTAGATTTCCAGTTAGGTCTAGCTTTGAGTCTCTATATTTGGGATATGCCTCTAAGTCTACAAACTCTGGATTGACATAAACTCAAGGTCTAATCTTGATCCAGGAGGATCTAGGAAGGCCAAATTTTCAAAGTCCTCCAATCTCAGCAAAACCAGCACCAGATCGAAGGGCTCGTCGAGACGATTCCAACGGCGTTCATTTCACCTCAAACGGACTCTGTATGAGAAAGTTATCGCGTTATGTTCTATGAGGTCAACAGGCAAAATTGGCAAAAAGAGGTGCCACGTGGCACCACTGACAGGGTGACACGTGGAATCCATACTGTACAAACATAATGACATGGAACTATTGACAAGGTGACATGTGGCATCCGTACAGTACAGATGGATGACGTGGCAGTTGTACGGACAGACATGTGGCAGTACGGTCCAATCATGATGCGACACGTGTCATGTACGGACGATGAGGTGGCAATCCAGTCAGCAGTACAGACCAATCCGAATGTGACATGTGTCAGTACGGAGGTGACTGTGCAACTTAGTTAGCATTACGGCAGATGAGTTGGTAGCTGACCAGGCATTGAGGTGGACCAATCCGAATGCGACACGTGTCATGTACGGGCATTGAGGTGGACCAATCCGGAACTACCACGTGGCAGCACCAGATTGGCCAATATTGATTGAAGTTCACCAAAATGTTGCTGCTTTTCCAGTTTCGAACTCCTGACCTCCCATACCTTGTCTCTACGCCTTTACCAACTGCGCTGGTAGTGTTCTTTGGATAATGTATGGAAATAATATTATTTAAAGTGGCATTTCGAGCCCCAAAGGAGCCAGGGCTTAGCGCCGACCTTGGTTCTTCCTCCAGCGTGACTGGGAGCTCTGACCAGAACGGGAGCCCGCGCTCTATTTCAGCACATGTCGAATTATAAACTATATAAAATGGGTTATAAGTGGGTCTAAAAACAAGTTACGTTATAACAAATTTGTTTTAAAAAAAAACCCATATTGTGGGTTCAATGAACCATGTGGTTTTGGGGGGAAATAATTTTATTGTAATATTCTAAAAATATAAAATGTGGTTGGCATAGTTGTAACTATTTCAACTACATTATTTAAGAAGAGCCTAACCAAGTGTGGGGAGTTGGAACCATATGCCTTCTTGGGCAAAATTTGTTGTAACTAAAGAATCATGAGGAGAATGTGGAGTGGGGCAAGCCAAGCCTATATAAACCCACTTAATTTCCATTTGCAGGGGATGCTTTGGAGTGGAGGCTTTGTAGCTAAAGGAGAGAAGGGAGATTGCGTAGCTCTGCAGGAGGAACGTACGAGTGTTTATACTCATTTTACACCGTCTTCAGGCTTCGGAGTTGCTAGAAGCAATCTGGTTGTGTTTTGGGCAGCGGTTCTCTTCCTGACCATTGTCGCCAAGGTATCATTGTATCATTGCCATGTATTTTACCTTATGCTGAGATTATAGATCGGCCCTCCTATTGAGAAGCAGGCCCGGAGACGTAGTCCATCCTGGACGAACTCCGTTATCAACTTGTTGTCTTTATGTGCGTATTGTCAATGCTGTTTGGTTCTCTTCTTATGGATTTGTGAGCTTCATTCATGCTCTTTATGCAATTCATGTTAACATCATAGAGTAGCAAAGATCTTGTTTTTGGATCATGTGGTATCAGAGCAGGTTTATGTGATGTTGGATTGTGAGTGTGGATGCTCACGAGGGATAAACTGCAAGATGGTGAGGGTACATTAGAGCCTTACAATTCTGAGATCGGACATACACACCGAAGGAGGAAGATGGATGCTAATGATGCCCGCATCGAGATGGAGGAAAAATTTCACAAGGTCTTCTACATGATGGCCGACAAGGTAGACAAGTTGTTTGCAGACTATGAAGAACGCATGGCAAAAGAAAGAAAAGGCAGTGAAGTAAAGAAGGAAGACAAAGAAGTGAAGGACGAAGGAAATGCTTCAGTTAACCAAGGAGGAGGTGGCGAAGAGCCTCCTGAGCCTCCCTCTTCACCTTCAGCTTCAAGCACAAGTTCAAGTGCTTCTTCCTCATCTCATTCTCAGCATTCCAAGGTTCCTCACAAAGAGCCTCAAAAGAAGCCCTTATTGAAGCTCGATGTGAAATTTGATTTACCCATGTTCAATGGGGAAGCGAATGCAGAGAAGTTGAACAATTGGATAAGGAAAATTGAGGTCTATTGCCGAATCCAGCAGATCAAAGAAGAAGATGTAAATATTCAGTTGGCTTCACTTCAGCTGACAGGCACCGCACTTGTATGGTGGGAAAGCAAGCTTCAGCAAGGTAGCAAACAAATGGGTAATCTTCTCTCATCGTGGTCTGCTTTCATTTCTGCTTTACGTAAGCAATTTTATCCGTTGGGTTATGTTCAAAAGGCTATGATGGATTGGCAAAGTTTTAGACAAGGCAAGGGTCAGAGTGTTCAGAATTTCACTAAATAATTTACAAAGAAAGCTCTAGAGTTGAATATTTCTTTAGATTCTCCTGACACTCTTTTGAAGTACATCGGTGCTCTTCATCATTATCTACACCATACTTTGTTGTTGTTGAATCCTACTAGTGTGGATGAAGCAAGTGTTCAGGCTACTCATCTTGAGAGCGGGGGGAAGCATTTGCAAGAAGACCATCCGAAGAAGCCTTTCAAGCCCAACAACAACCACAAGTCCAAAAAGAAAGACAAGAGCAAGAAGACAGCTACTGCCAAGAAGGAAGGAGGAAAGATCCATTGCAAACATTGCGACACTGATGGGCATGATGAAGAAAGTTGTTGGAAGTTGCATCCTAAACAGAGGCCAAAGCATTATGGAGGAAAAAAGAAGAAAAAGATCGTTGCAACAACGCAATGAGACTTGGGTTTCGACTCAGGTGATGAAACCAGGATTACAGCCGTGGGAATGCAAGGTAACAAAACTCCTCATACTGGTTCAAGTTCTACTCATGTTTCTAAAGAAAATGATAAAAGAAGAAGTGAGTTGTTTCACATCAGAGTTGTGTCTAAGCATACAAATATTGAAACATTATTTGATCCGGGTTCTCAAGTAAATTTGATCTCAGAATCAGTTGTTAAGAAGTTGGGCATACAGACTAAACCTCACCCCAAGCCTTATCCTCTTGGATGGGTATGTGATAATGCTAAGCTACAGGTGACTAAGCAATGCAAGTTAAGGTTTGCTATTGCTTCAAAGTTGATCGATGAGGTGGACTTAGATGTTGTTCCTCTTGAAATCTGCGGTATCGTATTGGGAAGCCCATACTTGTATGATCGAAAAGCAATATTCTTTCGTCATGAGAACAAGTACCATCTCACCAAAAATGGGGTGGATTTCATTGTGAGAGCTCACAGTATGAAGGCTAACACCACTCTTGTTAGTGCACGACATATGAAGCGGCTCATCAACACTAATAAGAGATACATGCTCATGGTTGTGAGAGCAAAAGATGCTGAGGCATCCGATGCTTTCAAAGGTTGTGATCCTTCTCATAAAAAGGCTATGATTGATATTGTGGCTAACTATGATGAAATATTTTAGGAACCTATAGGTTTTCCTCCCAAAAGGGAGATTCAACATGAGATCCATCTCCAGCAGGATGCCCCTCTTCCTAATGTGGGCATGTACAGGTTGTCCGCAGTTGAAATGGCAGAGATTAAGAAGCAAGTTCAAGACTTGTTGGGTCAAAGGAGTGATCAGACCCAGCTCCTCTCCATGTGGTTTGCCGATTGTGTTGGTGATGAAGAAAGATGGCACATGGAGGATGTGCATTGACTATCGAGCTCTCAACAATATCATGATCAAGAATCGATACCCGCTTCCTCGCATAGATGACTTGCTCGACCAGTTGAAAGATGATGTGTTCTTTACCAAGTTGGATTTGCGCAGTGGCTACCACTAGATCAGAATTGCAGAAAGTGATGTATGGAAGACGGCCTTCAAGACCAAGCAAGGTCTATTTGAGTGGTTGGTGATGCCCTTTGGGCTTTGCAATGCACCTGCAACCTTCATGCGGGTAATGAATGATGTTTTCCGGCCATTCTTAGATGATTTTGTCATTGTATACTTAGATGATATCTTGGTCTTTAGCAACACTTGGGAAGCACATGTGGGGCATGTAAAGCAAGTATTAGATACCTTGAAAAAGGAGAAATTGTATGTAAAATTGTCAAAGTGTGAATTTGGAAAAACTTCATTAGTTTACTTGGGTCATATTGTAGGAGGTGGAAATTTAAAAATTGATCCTTCAAAAGTTGATGTAATTGTCAATTGGCCTAAGCCTACTAACACTAATGAAGTGAGAAGCTTTTTAGGAGTTGTTCAATATTGGAGAAGGCTCATTCAGAACTTCTCATACATAGCATCTCCTCTGCGTGCCTTAACAAGTGTAAAGAAAGCCTTCCAGTGGGGAGGTAAGTAGCAGAAAGCCTTCGACACATTGAAGGGAAAGATCCGCACCGCCCCAGTCCTAGCCTTGCCTGATTTGCAACAACCATTTGAGATAGAGACAGATGCCAGTGGATATGCCATGGGCGCAGTATTGATGCAGCACCGCAAGCCTATTTGCTACCATTCAGAGACTTTTACTCAAGCAGTGATCAACTACCCCACCTATGACAAAGAGTTGTATGCTTTGGTTCAGAGTGTCAATAAGTGGAAACACTACTTGATGGGTAAGGAGACGATCATCCATACCGATCATCAGCCCTTGCAGTATCTCCAGTCCCAGACTAAGCTCCATCAAGCTCGTCA